>JASVER010000064.1:1850621-2002161 GCA_030449065.1 Oceanodroma leucorhoa
GAGTGAAGCCCGGGGATGTCCCGCTCACGGCCGGCTCCTGTCCTTCAGGGATAGCCGGGATTCGGTCTGGATCTTGCCCCTTCCCTCTCCCCGCCCGTGCACCAAGGGTCTCAACAGCCCCCTCCGGATGCRCTTGAAATGCAGAAGGGAGCTGTTGTCGCAGGGATCAGAGGAGATGAACCCTGCCTGCCCTGCCCGTGGTCTTGCTCTCGGCTTGGTTTGCAGGAGATAGTAGAAAGCTTTTAGGTTTTACTGGCAAAGCAGAGGAAAAGAGACCTCTGTACGTGCACATCTGGAGCATCTGGTGCTGGGGTGGGTGTGCATCACCCCATGCAGCTCCAGTCCCGCAGAGCCTTTCCCCGCCTCAGCTCCACGCTCCCTGAGCGCGCTGACTCCACAGCCCAGGTGCAGACATTTTCTTCCAACGCTTTCAAGTTATGACTGTCAGGAGGAAATTCTGGCAGGCAACTTGACAATTATCTGCTGAGTCCCCGAGGCTGATCCGCCTCTCACTGAAATGGAAGGGAAGTGTCTCCTTCCTTCCCGTGGGAGCACAGGCTGTCTGGAGCGGGAGACGTGAGAGATTGCAGGGGGCAGTTGCAGTGGTCGGGGGTTCAACTGCTTTAAACGCCAGCTCCTCTTCCTCTTCTACATCCCCAAATGGTGATGGCTCAGGCAGATGGCAGAACGGCATCTACAGGGATCATCACCGGAGAGCTGCGGGGAGGCTTTCGGGGCAGGGGGGCTGTTCAAAATAGCACTCTCCTGGAGATTTCTATCTGCACATCTTGGTTGGCTATGTTTTTCTGTTAAAGGTCTCAGGTGGGAAAGTCTTATTTTAAAGAGTTTGGGTTTGCATCAGCAATTTCTTCCTCCTATTTTCTTCTAGCTTGTATGACCCAGAATATTTTCTTAAAGATGCCACAAACTCAGTCATATACTCTCCAGTTTTAAGACGTGCGTATGTTTGCAAACAAACTCTCAGTGCAGAGTCTCTTCTTACACAGAYGTGGGTTTTGGGGGGGATATTTCTCTAATCAGATACCTGCACTTGGAGAAGCATTACATTCCTTCATGAGCAAAGGAGAGTGACAAGTCCTTGTGCCCTCTGAATTCTGTTTATTCCCTCTGTCAGCGCGGCGATCGTGAGCGAGTACCGGAGAGGCCATCTTAGGCAGAGGGGTTTGGGCTGAATCCTCACTTGCAATTAATGTTGTGAGTCTGCTGATGGGGAGGGCTTGGTCCTCCCTGACCCTCAGGGACATTTTGGCCCTTTCAGATTTTTTTTTCCCCTGCTTTGCTCGTGTATTTTGTATTTTCCATTTCRGTAGTGTATCTGTACAAAGGCTTAGGAAATCTGCCAGATTGCCTAAATCAGTGCCTGAAAACAACTATATATAGTAACTGATAAGTCACATGAGCTCGGCTCACACAGATTAGCATTTACCTTTCCTGAGTAACAAGAATATTGTTCGGTACTTGTTGATATCATCAAT
Source organism: Oceanodroma leucorhoa (assembly GCA_030449065.1). Classification (NCBI taxonomy): domain Eukaryota; kingdom Metazoa; phylum Chordata; class Aves; order Procellariiformes; genus Oceanodroma; species Oceanodroma leucorhoa. Next base: position 1,852,118 of record JASVER010000064.1, read on the forward strand.
TTTTACTGAAGAAATACAACGCCAATAGCAAGGGACCGGTTTTGAGAGGAAGCTCCAAACGAAGATAAAATGCCTTTGCTCTACTCACGCTGTTCTGATTGTATCTGTGCATTCAATCAAATCTATATATGTGATCTGATCTCTCCTATGTAGCCAAAAATAAACACATTGTGTCCTGAAGAGGGAAGGATCTGTAAGCCACTGTCAGGCCGAAGCTGGATGAAAGCGTCTTTACTTCCATCCGCTTCTTCCAAATTAACTCTGCRTTGGGCTGTGTGCGATACCTGACCCAGCACACCCCGGATTGCCACCCTACACGGCAGCTGTAAGGCAAGCAGAGTGAATACCGATATGATGCCAAGCAAATGCTCAGGATCTGGCTGTGGGCACGAGAAACATGCGGTCTGGAAAGCCCATATGTTCTCAGTATGTCGGTTCTATATGCAGAGCGTGGAAACCTGCAAGTACTGTGTGTGTATATACAAAACTGGAGGTATTTATGCTAAGGCAACTCTTTCCATAGCCTCTCTTTTACGTGACAATTCAGAAATGCTTAATGAGATTTTGCAATGCCCTTCTAGGGTAGGCTTGTCTTAATCCCATTTTGCAGAGTTTCAGGCTTATGTTTTCAGACGTGCTGAAAACGTGCAGCTCTTCCTTGCCTTGAAAGTCATGAAAGCTCCGTCTTTTCAGAGCAGGACCCATCCTTCATCCCCACACACCATCAAAATGAACACATCCTTGGAAACATCCCTGGCAGGTCTCGGCCAAGGGCTCCAGTCCCGCTGCAGTGCGGTGGGACCGTGGCCCYGGTGTGACAGCCTGCCCCGCTGCTGCCTCTCCCCGTGATGCCAGTATTGAGGAGCAGGGTCTCGGGAAGCCAAAATCCTCTCCTCTGGCATGGGGAAAAACTCTCTGTTTTCAAGATAGAGGCTGGGGCTGCTTCAGCCAAAGGCAGCATCACCAGCATGGGACTGTCCCATGGGGGAAAGGGAAAAGCTCCAGGAACCGATGAGCATCGGGGCCCATCTCCATTCCTCTCATGCACTTACGGCTTTTTTGCCACAGTGCCCCATGAGCAGCCCCACGTTCGGGGATGCAGGCGGAGCGAGGATGATGTGGCTGATGCTGCTTCTAAGGAACAGCCTCGCTCTCGCCGGCAGCACCTTTAGTAAAAATTAAGAAGCAGAAAATTCCACAGCCCTCCGCCCCAGTCCTGCCCGAATTAGAGCCAGAGCCCTCCGTGGGACAAGGAATGGGTCCCAGGAGGCCCACAGAGAACTTTGCCACCGCCGTTGATGCTATGGCAACAAGTGCTAATGCAAAACCCTAAGAAAAGCACGGACAGAAACTCAGGAGAACAAATTATCTTCGCTTTTTGCCTTGCGCAGTCACCGAGGATGCCGGTGCAAAGAGGGCGAGAGCTCTGCTTTGACTCTATATACCGGATTAATCAGCAGGGAATCGCACCTCTAGTCCTCCGGCACCTTTCGGTGTTGAAGAGAGACGGTAGCGATGCTCGGGCGACAGAGAAAATCCCGCAGCCTCTTCTGCAGTAGGCTTTCACGGGGACCTGGCAGGAGGCTCGTGCCTCCAGATTGAGGAACCCAGGCGTGTGCTGTGAGGAGCCTGATGTTTTCCCGAGGTTTTTAAATAGTGATATGAGTCACTCTTTATGAAAGTCGGTGACAATAAGGTTTATTGCTATTTAGCGTCCTAATTGGTCTACTTCTCCTACTGGCTTGTTAGAGTAGGAAAATTTAACGCTGTGCTAAAAGGATTTTGGGGAGTCAGCAGCGAAGGAGGGGATGAGAACGTGAGCTGCTGAAACAAGCTGGGAGTTTAATTCCTGGACCAACTCTGAGCTGAGAGCTCTGCCGCTGTCTTTATTGATGCAGGCTGGTGGCTCTGGAGCTATTACAGCTCCAGCCAACCTGCTGCGATTTTTAAATTCCCTTTTTMTTTTTTTATAAACAGAGCCATGATTCCCCTCTCGTGCTGCGATTGGATTTCGAGACCATCAATCAAATGGCATTTTCTCATTTATTTCCTATCTACCTATTTTGTCATTTAGGACAAAGTGGTGGTGTGTTAACACGGGTCCCATTTGTCAAACCGGAGTCACTGGTGTAATTCCAATCCTCTTGGCAAATTGATGGMGGTGAAATTTATGTTTTACAGATGGGCCGAGCCCTAATAAGAACATCAGTTTTACACGAGGTTAGTGGTGGAATTGACGGTTTTATCTAAATTCCATTTCAGCCGCACACCACAGGCACCAAGAAAATATTGTACGAAAGAGTAAAAGAGAAATGGCAGGAGTGTTACTGAAATATGCTAAGCCTTGAACTCCAAATTAAAACAAAACCTTGTTTCTGTCATCTAAAAAAAGCGGAATCTGGTCAACACAGTTGTCTTGGCAACATTAAAAGGTATTGCCTGCGGTCTGTTGGAGAGGTGCGGTTCGTATCAGATGGGGTGAAGGGGAGAGGGACGAAGGACTTCATTAAATTACAGCAAAGTTTCTCTGCGGTTCTGCCTCCTCCAGCGTTGCTGCTCTGTGATTAGGAGTGTGCAGGACGCTGGCACGAATAGAGTAGAGTAGAATAGAACAGAATATTTCAGTTGGAAGGGACCTACAATGATCATCTAGTCCAACTGCCTAGAAGGCGTGCCGGCGGCTGCTTGCGCCGGCAGGACCAGGATTTTCTTGGCTGTTTAATTCCCCGGAGAGGGACAGTTGGGATGAACACAAAAGCAAGTGCCAGGAGTTGGATAAATGTGCAGGTCGTGGGGCTTTGGGGCAGCTTCAGCCCRATGATATGGCTATGAGCAAACGTGTCTTGTTTTGCTTTCCAGAAAACAACCCCCTGATTAGACGCAAATGAACCCTTTCAGGGAATGGACATGGATTTATTTATATCAGAAAGCAAGCATTTATTTTATTAACTGTTCTTTTAYCAGTGATAGGCATGTTTTCAGCGCAAACACCCATGCCCTGCTGACGTGGGGGAGGYGAGGGGGTCTCCAGGGCTGAGACCTTGGCACTTCATCCCTTCGGCAGCATCCTTCCTGAGCCCGCTGGTTTCCGTGGCTGCGTGGAGCGGTCCAGCAGCTCCGCAGCATCACTGGACGCTGGGCACTGGCACCAGGGTGTYGCACAGATGGCAAAGTACCTCTTATTTCATTCACTCCTATGTGTAAATCAGGTTTATTGGGGGTGAAGAAAATGTCGTGGCCCAGGTGAAATAGCCACTTCCCAGCCTTGTGTGCTGGGGATGGGAAGGGAGAAGCGGAGCRCGTTGTTTGGCTGTGAAGGAAAAAGGGCTTGCTTCTTCCCGGGTGGGCTTTGGCAAGGTTAGTCGGAGGTGGATAATTAGAGATAGCTGGGGGAACATTGTCTATATATTCTCAGGATTAAAAGGCCATGTACATAGATACACCGCGGCGTTGGTCTGAGCCGAAYGGGAGTTGAGCGCAGAACTGCTGGCACAAGGGAGCTGGCTGCCAGTGAATCACTTTAATGCTCCATTTTCAGATGCACAAACACGCAGGTTTACAGTAACTGTGCATATGTTGCATCCCATTGCTCCTCATCAGATTCACTGATGCTCCATGGGTCATAAAAATTAAACGGGCATAAATCCATCAGCCCTGGGGTTCTTCATTGAACGCTATAAATCCCACGAAAACTAATTAAATAGGACAATGGTGTCCATTTAAAGCTGGCACGTAGAAATGTAAGCCATTACTGCAGCGAAGACAAGACTCAAAATGGATTTGCGAGGGCAAGGGCAACCCAAGTGCCCACGCCGAAGGGCTGGTGTTGGGTACATCCTAGCTCACCGTAGCCTGCAGCTCCTGGCTGGGAGAGTTAAGAGATTGTGTTAAGCTCCTAAGATTGGTTTCTCCTCCGCTTTGCTTTCTAAATCAAATTATCCAATTAACGTATGTGCTGGAGTTTGTTGCTTGAAATGTTATCTGGCGACTCTAAAAGCTTTTCGTTATTGCTTTTCGTAGGRCTTGTTTGTTAAGCGAATGCCTTCGTCGCTGCCGTAGGGGAGCCTGTTCTGCTGCTCTTCCCTACGCTGATTAAAGCCTCCAAACAAGCAATGTCAGCGTGGATTGGTGTTGAGATCAGAGTTAACACTTTTCGTAACGCTTGTCCGGGGTGCTACAAGTTCGCAGCTCTGCAGGGTTTGTTGCTCTTCTGTAATTTGAGTTGGTTTTATGCTTTGGCAAAGGGAGGGAAACCGAGGCAGGGAGTGGGACGGCACCGTCTGTGGATGTTTATTCAAGGGGRGTGGCTCAGCGGGGAGCTAAGCCCGGCTTTGCCTCTGGCATCGGCCATCTCCCGCCTGTCTTTCAGGGGTGAAATAAGTGTTTCCACCAGAGTAGCACCCACCCCAGTGAAACCCTGCTCGCTGCACTGCTCTCACTGGTTTTAAGGAGTTAGACATGATACCTCCAGTAGCTTTAAATGTACAACCTGGCAAACGTACTKCTGCTCTTGGGTTCATAAATCAGACTCTTAATGATGCTCGCAGGGAGAACCGAACTTGGCAGAGCTGAGCACAGCTCAGCTACTCGTGCTGCAAAGAGCTGGTGTCTCCCCAGCGCTTCGCATGGGGTTGAATGCTTCAGGTTTCATCCGAAACGTGTCCCCTCTGGGAACAGACCTGCAGATGTCCCAGGACACCCTGGGAGCTGGGCACGGGGGAAGCCCTGACCCGTGCTGGGTGTCTGGGGAAGATTTCTCTGAGCTCCCAGATGTCTCCTGCTGCCTTCTCATGCCCTGAACTTCTCCCTCACCCTCCCATCTTCAGTCTGAGTTTGTGCAAGATTTTGTAGCTGCAAAGCAGTTGGACTTGAAGATCTTAAGGTTATTTTTCCAACCTAAATGATTCTATGAAAATGCTTGTCCAACTCTTCCCCAGAGGAGCAGAAGGGTCAGGGGCTTAGAGACAGGTTGCCCTCAATCTCCTTGCCTGCCCCTCTGCCTTCTGGCTGTTTTCTGACCTTCCGTACTCTGGGGAGCAGCTGAGAAAAAGGAGAGAAAAGGCCTGAGTTGGAGGGAAGGGAAAAAAATCCTGAACAGGCAAATAACGTCGTTCCCTGTCTTCCAGCCAGTCCCCGGCTGCTGCTGCAGAGCCCGCAGCTGAGGCCGGGGGAGATACCGGCTGCTGATCACCCACGGGTGAGAGCATGCAAGGTCCRGAGCGAGTCACCCTCTTGTCTGTARGGGACACGCTGGTGCTCACCCCCACCTTGGAGAAAGCCCTGGCTGGGTACTTAGATATCGCCCAGAATCTACTTTTTTCTTCCCTTCCCTCTTGTAAGGAATGCTGAGATGTCGGCGGGTTTCGGGGATGGGGAACCACGTGCACGCAGCAATAATGTCGTTCCCTGGGATCTTGCAGGCTGCAGCTGCRTATAGGTAACAAATTATAAGCTTTGCTATAAGCTTTTTGGAGGGAAAGAACTGGAAATTGGCCTGGTGGGAGAAGAGAGAGGGACTGCAAACACTTTGGGGTTTTTCAGCTTTTTGGGGCAGTTGAGGGTCCTTTCCGGTGAGCTCAGCGTCGCCCCGCTCCCCTGCAAGCACTGCAGATGGGGTCGAGCTGGGCTGAAAGGCATCATCTCCTCCGGCTGTTGAGCGTCTGCCCTCGGGAGCTGCTGGGGATGCCGGGCGGTGACAGGGGCTCGTGCCGGGCAGTCCCCGAGGTGGCCCTGGCCCCGCGGAGATGGGAACGATGCAAACGCAGACTTCACCRACTGCGAGGAGTTCATGAGCGCCGYGTAGCCGGTGACTAATCCAGAGCAAATAACAGGGTTGTCCCCTTGAAGGGAAGCTGACAGTCCCGCACTCGCATGGTACTTACACTGCTTTCAAAGCCTCCCTTGTCCTTACGGTGTCAGCTAATGCATTAGAAATGAGTCCTGCATGAATCGGTGGCTTGCCCAGACATCAGGGTGATGGTCACCTCGTTGGCAGAGGGACCAGTGGAGGGGCTGGAGGACGCAGGGMCCGTGCTGGTGGGCTGCTGGGAGTGGGGCGAGGAAAAGACAGACCCTGGGCAGCGAGAAGGAAACTGGTCCTGTGGTTTGGCACCAGCACCAAAGAGCCCAAGGGCTCTTGCCTGCAAAAGAGGGGGAAGACTTGGCCGGGGTCCCACCTGTGCTGCTGTGTCCAGTGGTGCCGGTGAAAGTGGGCTTTGGCTGGGGAAGGGATGGAGGGGCTGGAAAGGGAGAGGATCCAGACCTTCCCTGTCCAAGCAGATCTCTGCCTCCCTCCTTCCTCCCCAAATATGTGACCTTCCCTCCCCAGCTGGCCTGAGGATCTGCAGGAGATGTCCTGCTCTGTTGCTCCGAGCCTTACGAGGTGGCACAACCCATCATGGCTGGCGGAGGTCCTGCTCCGGTGTCCTCTGGCCAGGGCCACTTGAGGGAAGTCACCCAGCAATTAGGGCTTATGTCACCTGGGCTAATTAGCCCTTGGGGAGATGACTCCCCACCGACCTACTCAGGTGGCATTTAACCCTTTGTATGCTACTGCTCTGCAGGGCTGGATAATGGCAGAAGGGCAATAGGGGTTAAAYCCATTATTGGCTCGGGTTATTGGGCTCTAATTGCTTTATTCTTTACTTGCCTGTAAAGAGCCAGTCTGGGGTCAGCAGCCTTCATCACATGAGGATTAAAATGCTCAAGTGAGTTAATGCTGGGGCTGGTGACCCTGCCCTGCTCCTCAGATCCCTGTTTTTCCCATCTGGGTGCTGGAGGGAGCTCCTGGCAGAGGGGTGCTCAGTGTGAGGTGTCTGAAGGTGCAAACGCTGCCCGGAGTGTGCTGCCTCTGGGAGACAGGAGAGCGTTTTCCTTGGCACGTCGGTGCCTCCAGCCTKCAGATCTAGTGCCCTCTGTTCTCTCCCCAAAATCCAGATTTAAACAAGAAAAGAAGGCATCTGCATTTCAGCTTGCTGCTAAATGTCAGGGCACGGTCACGGAGAGAAATGTTCTCCAGAGCATCTAAGAAATGGGAGGGGAACACGGAGAGGATTTGGGAGCTGAAGTTATTGAATGCAAGCGTGGGCACGTAAGAACCAGGGTCCCATCAGGAGTCAATGAGACATGGCTCCCCAAGCCACGCGAGGGCTGTACAAAGTCATGCCCAGCTGCATGAGGTTCCCCTGAGAGCTGGGTAAACGCATCGYGTGTTCTCCTCTAGATGGTTTTCCATCAGCTAAAGCAGTTTGTTTGGGAACTGTTCAGAACTAGATGGCAGGGCTGGGCACGGGGGAGTGCTAGCTTCGCCTCCTGTATCCCCGTGCCAGGCTTGAAATATGGGGAGAGGAGGAGCTGAGCCAGGCTGAGGCTGTGATCCCTGTAGCCAGGCTTAAAAGCACTTGTCATTGTAAGTGCTTTGCCGTAGCTCAGGGTAAGGGGAGCTGAATGTCCTCTTCTACTGCCTCGTTTTGCTTGTGGCTGCTACTCTTTCTCCTGAAGCATCGAAACAGTCTTGATGTGACTGTTCCCCTGTGGAATGGGTTTCATCCTGGGCAGGGACATACATCCCCTGTCTGGTCACCCTGATCTGTCTTGATCAAGGTTGTCGGATACTCTGGAAACCACATGGAGACAAGATCCTCAGCCGGCAGAAATCACCGCCGAGCTCCATGCGGCTCTACCCATTTGCCAGACTTGCACGGTTTTTGCTTGCGACCCATGGGCAAAGCGGGGAGGGTCTGAGCAAGGCTGCCCAGCAGCCCCCTCCCAGGGCTCCCCCGCTCCCCCCGCGCTTTCCCGGCCCCCGCCAAACAGATGGTGCTGATTTTCGCAGGGGGAGTGGAGGAAACAAAGCCCAGAGCGATGGGAGGCTGCAGCCTGTCTCCCAAACGCAGCCCGGGGGATGACATCTGTGGGGACGGGCTGATGCATGTGGGTGTCTGTGGCATGCCGAGCCCCGTGCTGAGCCCACACTTACGCCTGCCCTATCTCACTTTTCTTTCTCCTTTGTTGTTTTTTCCTCCTTTCTAGATAAAGAACCTCGTGGACTGTTTGCAGGGATGTCGGTGAAGCGAGCGGGCTGCCTCCCCGCCTCTGCCCAGCGCAGGACCAGAGGCTGACTGGAAGCTGGCGTGTTGCCCCCTCCGGCCGGTGCTCGGCCGCGCGATGCCCAGCCCTGCCTGCTCTGCCCGCCCTGCCTGCCCTGCCCCCGGACTCGCTTTCCACTGGTGATACACCCTGCTTTCCCCGGGACTTTGGGAGAGAGGCGGCAGCGAGTATGCTGCAGAAAGCCAGCCTGCAGCCGAAGCCCAGAGGAGTTTTGCAGTGAGGYCAGTTGCTTAAAAGCCAAAGAGTCRCCCCTTCCCTGCCCCGGCGTGGATAAGCATCTCGGGCAGCAAATTTCTCTGCGCTCAGCGGGTGTCGAGGTCCTGGTCTGCAGGCTCGAAGAGGGGGGCTGCCATGGAAGAGAATGTGTTCAGCGTGCAGCAGATACAGCCTAACGTCATCTCGGTGAGGCTCTTCAAGCGCAAGGTGGGCGGCCTCGGCTTCCTGGTGAAGGAGCGTGTCAGCAAGCCGCCCGTCATCATCTCAGACCTGATTCGGGGAGGGGCTGCAGAGCAGAGTGGCCTCATCCAGGCTGGGGACATCATTTTAGCCGTCAATGGCAGGCCCTTGGTGGACGTGAGCTATGAGACCGCGCTGGAGATACTGAGAAGCATCGCCTCCGAGACCTACGTGGTCCTCATCCTGCGAGGCCCCGAGGGCTTCACCACTCACCTGGAGACCACTTTTGCAGGCGACGGGACACCGAAAACCATCCGTGTCACCAGACCCCTCTGCCCGACTCCGAAGGCGGTTGACTTGTCCAACCCAAGCCTGCACGGCAAAGAGCAGCCGCTGCCAGCAGCCAACCGCACCATGGGCTCCCTGTGGACAAGAGAGATCGGGCGGGAAGTGGAGCCGATGGTCCACGTTAACGGTGTCATTACCGGCAGCAAAGGGCAGGACGCTGGGAAGGGGAAGGAGGGTGCTTGTGGTCACCCTTGCCTCAACGGCGGCGTGGAAGACAATGAACTGCTCAAAGAAATCGAGCCCGTCCTGGATCTCCTGAAGAGCAGCAGTAAGGACAGCGATGGAGATGCACCCTCCAAGGTAGAGACAAGAGATATAGAAGTCCAGGTGGACTGGTAGGTCCCTAAATACATTTTTTACATTCGGTGAATTGTGTTGGTTTTGGCTACCCAACGCGGCTAGTTTAGGTGTCGCTGTCTCACACAGCAGGATGGAGACGGAGAGGAAGGGATGTGAAAAAAGGGGGAAGCGGTTGATGAGRGGAAGATAAAAGGAATGAAAAATTGGGAGTAGATGGTGGAAGAAGGGGGGAAAGATGTAAGCATGGGAAATYGGGGAGACAGCAGGAGTAATGTCTTGTGGAAAGCTGAGCTATGCGAYGTGGTGGATCATGGGCTAGGCTAGGATTTGTATCTGTTCCGTGTTCTTGATCTCATTTGTTTTAAGTTTTAAACAAAATCCTTTGCCTCAGTTTCCCCACCTGCCAAATCAGATTTATGGTACTGTCTGTCCTTGCTATTCTGCTTTGGAGCGCTCTCCTTGGAATCTGCTATTGATTAACGGCCGGAGAGGGAGAAGGAAGGTCAGACTGGCAGAGTACGATGCTTCCCAGGAGAAATGAGTTTCAAAACCTTCTGTGCTTTTGGCAGTCAGGCTCTGGCTTTGGGGAGGGGAGAGGGGAGCCCCAGTCCAGCTCCAGCTGAAGCCAAGGGGACCTCTGTGCAAGGGCAGTGGGACCTGCCTTGGGTGCTCCTGTCTTCTGGGAAGGGGGGAAATGTTTCCCATCGAGAGCTCAGAAATGGCCATCCCTTGTTGAAATGCAACAGCGGAGCTGCCTGTTCATCCCCTCCGCTCTTTCTACATCAAGCTGATTATTTCAATATGCGTATGCATGCATAACGCGGGTGGGRACTATGGATGCTTGCTTGCCCCATGGCCTCTTAAGAAGGGTGAAGTCCCATCGCGGGTGGAACGGCTTCATTTCTGGTATCTGCTTCTGCACCGAGCCATGTGTGTGGTGTTGCCCTCCTGGTCTTCCTCGGCATTTCCCTGAGATCTAGACCATCGCTCCGGAGCCAAAGCAGCTCCCTGTGGCCCTTCAYGCTTTGCAAAACGTTGTTGGTAGCTATTTTTTCTTTTGTACCAGCTCTCTTGCCTCCTGGCCATTTATTAGCAATGATAGGTTGCCTTTTCCTGTTGCTTTTCCCCAAGTCCCCAAACACGTTTTAGCAGTGTCAAGTGCCGCAGCAGGTTGTGGCTGCCCTCGGTTATTGACTGGCTGTAAAAGCCAGGAGTCTTTTTCAGGACGGTTCACTGAAGCTGGTGATCTCGGTTCAGTGACAGAGGGATTTGTAACTTCAAGTTCCCTTGCTGCACCTGCTTCCTTAGGGAGGGGAAAAAATGGTATTTATTTTTTTTTATCAGAAACAAGGAGAGATGAAAGGCAGAGCTGTTGGCTGCGGATCCCTGTGGTGGGTTCCCTGCCCGGCTTGGCGGCAGAGCTGAGGCTGAGCTCCCGATCGCTCCCATCACAAACCAACACCCACACCGTGTGTTTTCCATTTTCTTTTTTTTTTATTCTCGGTTGTTTTCATGCCATTATTTCTGCTCTCTCCCAGATTGTGCATTTTTTTCCTCGGAGGACACGGTTACTCAAAGCCCATTAGGGTGGTCACACTGWGTCAGAGGAAAAAAAAAATCAGCTCAGCTCGGCACTGGCGGCGGGTGGCAGACGTCTGGGGAAGAGCGGTGGGACAGGGCACGCTCGGGGACACCCTTCCCTGCCGTCCCCCCTGCCACGCACACCCCCAGGTCTCAGCACACTGCTTTTTTGTTTGGCTGCTTTCAGAAACTGTTGGTTTTGATCTCTGCTGTGCAATAGGAGGCAATTTAACCCCCTGGGCCCAGCACTCTCCCTGGAAGGCTGAGGGCCACCTGCCCAGACTGCACGTCCTTTAATCCAGCACCAACCCATCCCTGGGGGAACCTGGTTTAAGCAACCAAAGAAYTGAGACCTTGAAGGGGTTGTGCTTGACTACAGGCCCAACAAAATATGCAGGGGTGCTTAAAAATCCCTTCTGTCCCTCTGTTTTGCTAAGACTGCTGAGATGGAGCTGGGGGTCGTGATCTGGTGAAGCCCCCGGAGGGCACAATGCCAAGCACTGATACAAGGTACAGCCTCATCCTTCAAACCGTGTCCCCCAGTGTCCCCATCCTGTCCCACCAGCTGCAGGTTCTCCCAGAAAATTCTGCTCTGGCTGGGGGAAAGGATGAAAAATGTGATTTTTCTTTGAGGAGTCTCTTCTACTCATAAAGAGATTAAACTGAAACACTTTGAATTCACTTAAAGTGAAGGACCTCAAACCAGCAAGAATATTATTGAAGTGGGTACTTCACCAAAACTCTACTCACTTTATTTTTCAATATCCTTTAAAAAAAATTCTATGTATTCTATCTACCTTGGGACTGAAAATCCACTTGGTCAAAATTAGTCTTCAATCTTCTGCTTGATGAAAAGCTGCAGCCTCACTCTTGCGATAGGACTCTGTAGGATCGAGAAGACCTGGGCTTGAGCAGAGAAGTGGGAAAGGAGATATACTGCAGGGAAAACTTGTTGAGAGCTGCTCTGCAGGGTAAAGGGCATTTCTCAGCCGCCTGTCTTCTCACTCCTGAGACGTGCTGGAGATGATTCATCTCCTCTGCTTGGTCTCAGACAGAGCTGGGGCATCGTGAAGGTCTTCTACAGTGAGAGTTTTCTTGGTCCGTAAGAGAAGTGCAGAAAGGTCAGGGAGCGATGGGGAGCGGATAACTGTGGAGACTGTGTTGGTCGATGCCAAAGAAATGCCCAGAAAAATAAGCAAGCTTTCTCAGATTGATGCAGCTCTAACGCTGTAGGCTGTGACTTCTCCAGGTTTGGGGGGGAGCAAGCAAAGCTGGTGTTAGTCAAAACAGGAATAGAGCTCTACCTAGACACAAGGAAGGTGCAAAACCTCGCTCAGGGTTGAGCTCGACACCTACAGCCTTGACCACTTGACCATCGGTCCAGCTGGAGATGCTGGTCTCGGGACCAATCCTGTTCTGTCTCCATCTTCGCCTGGTGCTGACCTTCACAGCCTGCAGCATTTTGTCAAAGCYGGTCCAGCTCGCAGAGCTGTGACAGCTTTCCTAGGGCAGAAAGGAATGGTACAAGTTTGAGGTTATTCACAAGGAGCCAAACACGTCTTGTTCAAGGTGCGCTTTGCCAAAGGCGATTCAAATTACACCTGATGCTTTGGGCTTCCAGCCCRTGTCTCTAATGTTACTTGAGAGGAAAACTGGAAACTGTTAAGTATGCATTGGGAAAAAATATCCGTTCATCTCCATCCCTTGCACCCATGGTCTGCGCTCCCTGGGGGAGTTGCCCCTGCAATGACCTGGCTTTTGCTCCCTGCTGATTTCCAGCTGTAAGGTGCCCTGTGTCCGCGGTGCGTGCCCGTGGGATGGGCTGCGACCACGGCTGAATGTCTGCTACTTGGCTCAAGCCATCTGCGATGAAGTCGATCATAAAACAGAGCATGGAAGTGGGGTGCAAGGTATGATGAGAGCTGGCATTTCTGCCATGAGGCTCACCGTGGGCTAGAAAACAAAAATAGAGTTTGATTCACTCTCTGCCAGCTAACCTAGGTCTGTTTTTCCCTCTGAGCTCTAGCRAGATTGTCATGTCCCATCTTCCCTCCCTCTCCCCCCCACCGAGTTGCCAGTATTTATTTTTCTTCTCAGGTCTATTCCATAACATGAACAGCATGATGGAAACATGGCAGTTTCAGTCCAAAAAGCARCATCAGCAGCCCTGAAAGGGAGAAGTGTGCTGAGAGCAGGAATTCTGTTTATGAAGGGTTTCAAGGTTTCAGGCTCCATCCTGCATTGGAACAAACCCCGTAATTTTGCAGTTCTCGAAGAGAAAATTCTCTTCCTCCCACCTCCTTCGCCGCCGCCAAAATCTCTTTGTGTTGTTCAAAACATTTCATTTGCATTTCTGATGTCTTCATTATTCTGTACTTGGACACAAAACTTTAAAACCTCTGAAATGAAAAGGTTGCCTGAAACTATCATGTTATTGCMGTTCTGCAAAATGGTGAAGTAGGAAGCTTTGGCAGTGAATAACCCTCCCCTTCTCCCGTGGCGGATTCTTCTTCCTCGTCACTCTGACTGCATCAGTCTAATCCAGAGAGGCATTTTGTGCCTGCAACTAACATATTCCACCCGAATATACCCCTGTGGAGCCCTCTTGGACCAGTCTCCAGCACCCTTCAGCCCCCTGTACTGGTGCTGCTTCTTACATCCTAYGGGATGGCTGTTCTCCTTGTACGTGGTCCCAGCAGACAAACCCATGGTCCATGTATGAGCCTGTGGTCTCCTGGYAGACCTGAAGTGCGTTTGGCCTCCAAATAAGATGCTGAGGCTGGAATCCACCGGGTGATCTTTGGGCACGGCTGGGAAGGGAGGACCGCGGCGGTTGCAGGTTGTATCTGATGTTGGTTGAATCTTGAACGATGCCGGTGGGACTTTGGGATCGCTTCGATCTGTTCCTAGGTCTTTATCTGTCAATGCCTACTCAACGGCATTTACCAACCTCGTATTTCATAGGCCTCTCTCCGAAGCCGCTCTGTGCAGCTTGCTCGGCTCATTAGTCCCTAATCTGAGCACTGGGCACAGTCCAGCGACGCTCTGACCTTCTGAGGGCGCAAGACCTTCTTCAAGCCATGCCACATGCTTGTCGGTAAGGCTTTTGTCCTCTTCCTTCAGCGCTGTTCAAACTCCCCTTTCTCRTTTAGGAAGTGGTTTCTTGCTTTGACTGTTCTGCAATCACCCGCTCCAGGCACGCTGGCCCCGCTGCCTCTCYGGTGAGTGCATCCCACCTTTTGGAGTTATTTCTTCCGCTTCCAACATTCCTGCTTCCTTCCTGAGCTCTGCTCCATCCTCTGCACCCTGCAAATTCCAGATCCTGTCCGATCCCTTCTCCTGCCTCTCCCTCAAACGCGTGCTGTTGTGCCAGACCTTGCCTTAACCCTCGAGGTGAGGAGTCTGCAGCCAGCACGTTTTCCAACGTTGCAGACTCTGAGCTGCCCCAGGGGCATGATAGCAAGGAAATATTAACTTCTGAGGGTGTAATGGCCTCTGGAGTATGGTCTTCCATGGGGCAAAAGAAAGGTGAGGCAAGAGCCGTTYACCCCAGCCTCTAGCACTGGAAGGAGGAGCAATGCGCGGTGGAGCCTTGCAGCCGTCCCCAAGGACACACCAGGAGAGAGGAAGAAAGTAAAAAGCAAGTATTTCTTCCCCGCAGCTCAGAGCAAGCGAGGTGTGCACGTGTGAGCTTCCCACGCAGTTCCAAGCACCAGCGTAGGGTTTTCAGCTGCCGGGACAAGGGCCTGGAAGGAGTCCATCCCCCGCGGTCGCAGCACGGTGCGCTGCTATCGGCATCCCGGCACGACAGCCATCATCGGGAGTGTGGACATCCATATCCTCATCGGTTCAGCCAAATTGGCCCCTGGAGATTGCAGCAGCTAGTGGTACCTCTCATCTCTGCCTGGGAAATCAGAGAGATCCTTCTGCCAAGCAAATTCAAAGGAGCGAAGTGACAAACTTTCTGTTTGCTCATTTTTTTTTCCTTCTTTCTTTTTGGAAAAGCTTTGGAGAAATTTCTCAAAGGGCTGTCTCAGCAACTTCCCGTCTGCTTCATCACTCTGAGCACTGCAACATCATCAAATTAGTCAAAAGAAAACAGTGGTGCCTCTCATTTCTCCAAACAGCCAGATGCTCTTTCCGAGGTGAGGCAGCATCCGAGGCTCTGCCTTTGCGCCAGTGGGGGAGGGCAGGATTCCTCTTTCTTTTTTTAAGTAACAAATTTTGCTTTCAGAAAAAAGACCACCTCAGACGGGATCCCTTCCCAAAAACCTGCTCTGGATCCAAGAGATCTTGCTAATAGTATTTAATAGATCTGGCAGTGGGACCAGGTCAGAGGGGGATCTCTGGATCCTAGATCTGGCCTTTGGGAGAGTTCAGGCAAAGAAGTGCCTCCGAGGACAGATCTTCAGCCTTGCTTCCAGTTCTTCAAAGACACTAAAGTGGAGATTTTAAAAATCTTGTTCAATGCCCCAAAGTGCCCAGGTTGGGTCTGATGTGAGGATTTCTCCAAAAGGAGCTGAGGGCAAGCCCCCCTTTCCCCCGTGTAGCTGCAGACAGGGCTGCTCCCACGGCAGCTCCCTGGAGATGTCCAACCTCGCTACATCGAAACACCCCTTGGGGAACTGCACACTCCCCATCGCCCGCCGGGAACACATGGGAACGGCCCTTTGGGCTCTCCTGTCAATAATGTGCTTTGGGAAACATTATCTGGAGACTGAGCTCGGGCACGGTGTTTTGGCCCCCCTGCCAGTCTCCTTGAGCGTGTGAGTGGCATCCTTGTGTGAACGTGGCAGGTCATCCCGCGTCTCTGCTGCTGGCTGGGGAGGCCAAGTTAAGAGAGGAAAATAACTGACCCATAAGACCCTGTTCCTGCCTGAGCTCGCAAACAAGGCAGTTACAAAAAATGGGCAGGAAATATGTGTAAAATGAAGCAATTAAATTTTTTTTTTTTTTTTTTTAATTTTTCTTCCCCCATCTGGGGTGAGGCTGTGGCTGCTCTGAATGGGTTTTTCTCTCCTTCTGGGCAGCCTCATCCGGGAGAGGTCTGTGCTAGCTCAGCGCAGGGGCACGCACCCGCAGCCCTGCGAGGGACGGACCTCCTCGCCCAACACCGAGCAAACTGCAGCACAAACACCAGCACGGAGGCGAGAGATACAACCGCGAGTTTAGACTAATGGCTTTGTTGCAGCTACGCTTGACTGTGCTTTTATAGCAGAGACTAAGGGTGAGGGTAGCACCTCGCTGCCTTGTTCACGCAGCCATAAGTCCATCAAGAATAGCAATACGCAACCCGTTTCTGCCCCAGTTGCAAACATGCAATGGGATGTGGAGCATTTGCTCCTGAGCGTCCAACCCTTAAAGCCCACCTGGACTTCACTGTTCCTCAGGACGGTGCATCTCGCTGTCGGGGTGATGCTCGAGGCCAGTGAATGGGAGCAGGGCCCCGCTCCAGCAATACTTGTAATACACAAAGTAGCCAACTACAGCGATGACTTAATTCAAGCATCTGGTCTTTTTCCGTGCCGTTGGCACAGGTACCAGCATTTATGGCTTTGCTGGTGTGCAGACAATGAGACTACACGTGCAGCCTCCCGGCTGAGACCTCTGGCTGCTGCTGCCGATTGATGGATTCCTCTCCGAGGTTCCCTCATGCCGGCAGACGCCCGTTTAGACAGGCTTGCAAACACCTTCCTGGAAACAGCGGGTCATGCCAGGCGCCTGCAGGCGTGTGCTCAGTGTCATTTTGGAGGTGCCTGTGGGATATCTGGCACGCTGGGGTCTGTCTGACCAAGCCTCTCCTGTCTGCGTAGAGGCAAAGCCTGTGCCCCTGGAGAGGCACCGTGGTCCCCCAGGAGGCAGGTTCCCTCTGCTAAGTCCCAGGCACCAGTAAAGCCAAGGGATTTCTTCTATCGCCTTATGGATTTAGTGCTTGTGTCTTGATTTTGGGCCAGTTATGGGGAGCAGCACGTTGGGGCTCATCAGSTACAAGAGATGGCTCATGTATGCCCACCATTTCATGTGCTCAGTGGCTCTGTGTTGACCTGCCTCCACTCTCCCTCATATGATGGGGCTCAGGGCAAGAGGGCAGGGATGTGCAGCCGTGGAAATGAGTATTCCCCGGGAGGTTTAATAGCTGGCCTTGACTCAGGGGGAAGAGCCAGATTCGCTGAACTTTCATCCTGCTAATTCTCTGTCTTGCTGCTGGGAATTCTSTAGATGGAGGTAGGCTGGACGTGTCAAGAGACCCTGAGCTTCCCTTTTGGATGGGGTGGTAGAGGGCAGAGTGGGTACTGTATGGTTCATGGTTGTCCCCAGCCCTGGGACCTGCGTGGCCACCGGGTGCTCCCGGCAGCGCTGCCGCYGTGTAGCGGAGAGCCAGGACCTGTTGTCTTTGGCTGCGGCTGTGCGGTGCGGCGGGTGGGGCTTCTTGTGTTTTAGCTGCTTGAAACCCTTTCACGTACTCRTAGGAGCCAAGTCACAAAAGAACGGCTTTCTTTTCCTGGGGGGGCATAGAAAACCCAGTAAAAACTGCCCCTATGGCACCTGTACATCCTCGCTTGCACCAAGCTGGCCACTTTCACCCTAAGGCAGCCAACGTTTGGAAGGTGTCCAGGAGCCTAGTGTAATATTTTGGCAGCTCAACATTGCCCTGTGAAGGCAGAAAAATTACAGAAAACTTAGAGCGTAGGGAGATCATCTTAAGTGAAGTATTTTCCTTAAGCTGTACCTAAACATATGAGCTGGGGAGCAAGGAGGAATTTGTTTGTACGTACATGTCTTCCCGAGACAGTGTCAAGAGCACCGCGTTGGTGTGAATTATGTCCTGAGTGTGAGTGTCCTACTTTGGTTGGTGCCCAAAGCCCGCTGTCGTTAATGGGAAGGCTCATTATTGAGTTTAGTGGGCATCTGGAAGACTTTTAAGAACTGACAGCAGGAGCAAAACAATTGCCAGAGCGCATTACCTCGACGGTCTGTTGAACAAGGGCGAAGGCAGCGTGGCTGCGAGCCGCGGGGCTGCGCCTGCCCTGGCCCGTGGCCCCGTGCAGCCCAACCCATGGAGCTCCTTCCCACGCGTGGCCTCACCAGGGCAGTCGGTGCCTTCGGTGCAGATGCCGCAGCCTGCCTTCTCTGAATATCACGTCTCTGAACCCCATATGTTTTTCTCCTTCGTGAGGGCTCATATGGCAGTGGTTTTCCATCACCTGCTCGGATGGCATTTAACAGCCTCACCGACATCCCGCGGTACGTTCCCCAGGCAAAACGTGTGCGGTAGACTGTGTGCACAGTGAGTTACGGTCTCACTGCGCAGGCCAGGGCAGCCAGCGCTGGGGACGTCCTCAGTCCCCCAGCCTTTACCAACATCCCCAGCTCCATGGAGGCAATCAGTCAGTTTGCCTGAGTAAAATTGCTTGCACTCGCCGGCATTTGCAGCATCTGTAAAGGTCAGGAAGAGGAGAGAGAGCTGTCTCTCCCTCCTGGGAGCCACCTATTTTTTCTTGGGTTTTTTTTCCTCTCCTCCGCTCATAAACACCAAGCTGCTCTGCAAACCTGGCCGGTTTTGCTACGAGGTTTTGCTATGAGGTTTTGCAGCTGGAAGTACGTGCAGCTCTCCTTTCCCCAGCTCCGTGCTTGCTTTCGCAGGGCTCCAGCTTGGTTTTTGGGGTGCAGAGGGTCTGGCGTGTAACCCCGTGTCGGGACAGGGGTTTCCTGTTGTTTTTGCAGGCACTGCGCTCGCCCGCACGGCRAAATTTCTATTGTGTTTGGGTTGCCCTCGCTGCAGTGATTCATCGCCTCGGCCGAGGCAGAGCATTTCCTCCCCTCCCGCAGGGTGATGCATGAGTTTTCACTCCTGTGGGAAGCAGCTGGAGCAGGTCCTGGAGCCATCTCTCTGGGACCTGGCCCCCGTGGTCCCAGCACACAGCTGCCCTCCAGCCCGTTGACCCGAATGGTTTTTAACCCTGCAGTTTCAGGGAAGGGGAAAACAAGCCACAGAAAGCCTTACCGGCTCGGATGGAGAACGACCGTGTCTTCGGTGACCTGTGGGGGAAGAGCAACGTGCCCGTGGTCCTGAACAACCCCTACTCCGAAGCAGAGCAGGTAAGAGCCCATGGCTTGTGCTGCTTTGGGTGGGAAGGGGGTTTGGGGGCACGTGACCCATCCTGGTGGGTCACACCACACAGAACCTGCAAGGACTACATGCACTACCCYGAAGACCTTTGATCCCAAGAGCTGGAGTTGATGGGGCATAGAGCCCATTTGGTCCAGAAGCCAAATTCCCCGAGGTTCGGGCAGGGTRTAGGTCACTGGAGAACGGTTTCCATCCAAGGGGCCAGAGTGGGACGGGAGCGCAGCCAGGGACCAGGACTCTGAAACCTCCCTCAGGACTGTCATCCCTTTTTGTGGCAAAAAGCCGAGTTGCATCGTTAAAGTCATTTTGATTCATATGACGGTAATTCAATAGAGCACTTCAGATAATATGTTTTTCGGTGCCTTTTCATCTCCTCACACTCCACGGACATAAATTCTCAGGCTTCCTTGCCAAAAGTGGATTAACTCCACGTTTGTAGCAAAGCCAGAGACGTAAGGCAGACCCTGCCAGGCCAGAAAGATCACCTCGGGGAAAACACGACGTGCGTGAGCACTGCCAAGCCTCTACAGGCAAACGTGTCTCCCTGATGGGATTAACCAGCAGCAGGCAGGACACAGGGGACCAGTCTGGGAACCATTTGGTCTCCTTGCCCCACCATATTTCTCAGGGTGACATAGTAAGGATTGTTTTCCAAGGGAGGGGAAAAAAGTGAGACTTGAAGACTTCCAAGAAAATCAGTATTTCCTCAGCTCAGGAATGTCCTCAGCAGGTATCTCTGGCTGAGGCCTCTTCCCAGCTCCAACGAGCTGCAATGCAATGCTCCTCACTGACATAGCACCTGCAGACCATCACAGGGCAGGTGCCACTCGTGGTGTGGTTGACACCCAGATGTGAGCCTGGCCTTGATACCCAGCAGTGTCCAGCAGCACCTTCCAGGCCAYGGCTCTGCCAGTGGATGTTTTCCCATTGCACGGGCATTTTGCAAGATGCAAAGCCAGAAGCAGGGGGTGAGGTCAYATGAGGTGACATGGTCCCTTCATGCCCATGGAGGTGACATGGTCTTGGCTGCAGAGGTTTAACTCTGCCCATGCCCTCATTTCCCCTGTGCCAGGAGCACCGCTGTTTCTCCTGGGACTCCTGAGCAGAATGATGTTCACGTGCACTTTTGCAGCACACACAGTGTCGGAGGCTCATGGGACATGCGAGGCCCGCTGTGTGGGGGCTGATGTACACGCAGGGCAGCTGAGATAGATACTCCTGACCATGCCAGACTTGCTGCATGGTTTTAACCATCCAACCTGGTTGGGTGCTTAGATGCAGTTGGGAGCGATTTCCATCCTCTCCTCGCCTGGCTGCAGCTCAGGATTGCGTCCAGGTCTCCCAGCAGCACAGACAAGCTTACGGTGGGTATCGTCCTACATCGGCACGCGCAAATGGGTGCATCCAAGAGCTGCAACACGCTTTGTTCAGCTGCTGGAGAGACGTCCCTGGGCAGCCCCGTGTCCCGCCGCGCGGTTAATGCACTGTGGCAGGTATCACGAGCCCGTCTCGCCCGAGGAYGGGTCACTGCTCTGGTCCCTTTGCCGCAGCTCTGGAAAGACACTGTCTTTCTGCCTCCTTTGCTAAGCTCCTTGCGTGTACGTGTCTGTTACTATAAGCATTTTATAACCTTCTTTGTTCAGAGATTAATTTCTCTCCATGTTGGGGCTGCCAAAACCCCCAGTCTTAAGCTGCTATTAAACTCTTCAATATTTTTTTTTCACTACATGTGCCGCTTTCTTTTTATCCTTCTTATCCCCAAATCGGTATGCCTGCTTTTCTGGAGGCAGTTTGTTTTTTCCCCCATGCTCCCTGCAGCCGTTCCCCTGGGCTGCTTGCGGTCAAGGCAACTGAACTTCTTGCAAGCTGCAATAAATACTGTTAACACAGGGGCAAGTCAAGCCAAGTGTGAGCTTTTTATACACTTTGTTCTTTAAAGCAGGATTTGGTGGATTCACTTGGCCAGGTGGGGAATGCTCACTGAGGCTTGTAATAAGGTGTTGAAAGGCCTGTTGGGCATCAATCCCTACCCCTCTTTTTTTGCAAAATCACGCAGTGTGTTTTACTTGTTTCCCAGGAGCCTGATCCCCCTGGCCCTAACCCTGACCGATGGAAAGATGCTGTGACTGCACCAGCCCGGGTCCTGCATGAGTCGTATTTCAGTCCATACAGATTGATTTCTTAGGAGCTCCAGGGTAACCGGGGGGGTGTGCGTCCATGTAGCTAGCCGGGGAAGGGAGTCATAACAGCTCCACGCTTGTAAGGATGATTTACAGCTTTATAAAAGCGAAAARCACACTTTCAGCTAGCAGGGTTAACGCAGTCTGGAAGGAAACGTCAGCATGCCAATATATCTATGACCTGGGCTACTGCTGCAGACCTCGTCCTCCCGTAGTCAATGCACTTCAGCAGGGCAGTGTATGCCATCGTCGCAGGGACTCCCGAAGCCCAGCTGGGGTGCAGGAGGARGGCTGAGGACCTGTAGAGCCCACTCGGGTCTGCAAAAAGGGAGATGGTCCCTGCCGTTCTGGCCCCAAGAAGCGCCCGGGGCTGGGTGTATTTCTCCCCTGCGTCTGTGAGAGCTGCAGACAGCTTGCAAGCTGCACGCTGACGATAAGTGCCAACACGCTTCCTTGTAAAAGATGTTTGCATAATGCATCTGCGTCCCGACTGCTACGTTAGTCTCTCCGTTTGTCCCACTCTTGAGTCRCTAATATCACAGCTGCCTAATTAAAACATGAAAAGATCTCACACAACTCCCTGACGGAACCAGGGGTAATATTTGGCTTCAGCTTTGCCGTGCAGGGAAGGCATACACACACACACACAGAGCTCTTTCCCAGTCTCTTCTGGGTGTTGCTCTCTCCACAGCTGCTCCGCGATGCAGTTGCCAGACCTGGCACCTCTGCTTCTTGTAGGTGGTGTTGCCTCCGCTGCTCCAGCCCGGCTGGCATCCCAGGGATTCGGCGTGCCTCTGCACCACGGCCCTCTTTCACCAACAATTCAAACTTTGCCAGTGCCTGCAGGGAAAAGACAAAAAAGGAAAGGGAGCAGCTTTGAAAGAGGTTTCAGGYAGAACATCCGTAGGCAGATGTTAAGCAGCTGATGTCCACCAGCTTGGAACATGAGCTTGCTCGCTCCAAAGATGGGGTCATTGCTACATCTGGATTCCTAACACGCTCTTGGGCCATACCTGCTCCAGCAAGATGTTGTTTAACAGTACACCTCCTAAGCTGCACTGAAGCCCCATCAGCAAATCCAAACTAATTCAGAATAAAAAAGTGGCGCTGGATACAACCAACACTTTCTGCTTGGTACTTCTAATTTCTGTCTGGCAGGTGGAGGTACAGGAAAGGATTGGTTTTGTTTGCATTTTTGAGCAGCAGTTTTCAGCTATGTTTTACCAATCTCATAGAGCTGCTCTGAGCAATCGTGCTCAGAAGGAAGGTGGCAGATTATCCCCCTTGGTCTTAAGGGTGGCCCAGGTTGGTTCAGAGAGCACAGGATGCTGTTAGTGGCTCAGGAAAGAGTGAAACAAGCAGAAAAAAATGACCAGGAACTGCCACTGCCATAATTCAGGTCAGATTCACCAAAACTGAAAAAAGTGAGCTTAAAAATAGTGCTTTTCCAGGACTATATTTAGGAGGTTCTTTTTATTTACTACTGGCTTTGAGCTCTATATGAAGTCTTATATTTGTTTTCTGCAGCATGGAAAGGGGAAACTGAGATCCACTGTGTAGTCATCTGGCTTCAGGGGCTAGGACTTCAAAATGCTCCTTGGGAAGATCACAGGATTTGTGACATGAGGAATGTCACAGAGACCCATGACAGCATAGCCTGAGGGCGGGCAGAGGGCAGCTTTTGGAAACTGCGAGGACCAAAGAGGGTCCTACCGAAGGGTCAGGTTGCAAAGCTCTCCCTTCCCCTCCATCCTCTGTCTCTTGCTCCCAGTATACGCTTTCAGTGCATGGTATGACACTGTGARCCTCAGGCTGCCTGACAGCAAAATCCCTATTTTCCAGGAAAAAAAAGTGTGGAGCATATGGTAAAAACAAGGACTGGGCAAAAAATATGGCCAACATTGCCACCAGGGCAATGCAGTGGTGTCTGCTCAGCCCAGGCATSAGTCTCGCAATCAATCGGGCATCAGTGTCTCTCTGCTTCGGAAAAGCAGAGCRATCCTCTGTCTGGCAAAGTAAGAGCAAGTTAGAACTGGAACCTCACCTGCTTTTGTCATCCTTGTGGCCTCTGTTGCTTTCCYTTCTGGGTTTGCTTATCAGTGCTTGTTCTGAAACAAGAGCTTCTTCCACCGTGTGATGACTCTTCTTCAGTCGGTCCTTCAGGCTGTAATGCTGGATTTGTACTATTGCTGCTAGTCCATGAGCTGCAACTCTGACATGAGCCCAAAATCACCAAAAAGGGGGGTGAGACTCTGCACAGCTCTGCTGAAGGCAGTGCCGCCTTTAAAAAAAACCCTTGCAGATGGATTAGAAAGGGACACAAGCTACAGGATTCATGCAGGAAGGCTACACCAAAACTCAGTCCAAGCCCAGATCTACTTTGCGGAGATGCAAGCCTTTAAGCGGTGCCAAATATAAGCAGGTTTTGACAGGACGCTCTGGTGTGGGATCAGGTCTCACCTTGAAACCTGCAGCAACACCGCTGTGGTTGCAGTGACTGAATTACACCTACTATAAGATCTGATTCCTAGAAGAAATGTCTCTGCTTTCCACGGCCACTGCGGATCTCGCTGTCCCATGATACACTGGCAGRCACTGATTGCTCTTCAAATTTTTAAGGGCAAATAAGGGTCGCAGTAGAAATACTAGATATTATCTGTGAAAACATGTGCAAATACAAGCACYTGCAGCCAGCTCTTCTTGTTACAAGCTCTTTGCTGGCTGAGGCTCTTCCCTACGTTGGCATATAACTCAGGATGYGCTGATGAGCACACCCTGACGCAGAGTATCAGGGAGGTCTGGAGATTCAGAGCTGAGACTGAAGTAATCCAACTATGCATAATTCAGCAGCCCTCCCACTTGCATAATTTATCCGTCCTTATTCCTACAATCTTCCAGCATCGATATCAAAGGAGATGTGCCTTTGGCTTGCTCGGAAGAGTGATCGGCTCTTAGCTCTATCTCACAGTGCTCCTATTAGTGAGGCAGAGCTTGGCACATGTAAAACCTGAGCAGGTGATGCTCCTTAAAAAGAAACATCTAATATATTTTAGAGAGGTAAGTCTTCCACTGGGAAACTTGAACACAATGTTCTAAGTCACTTCTGTCTCTGTTTTTTAACTCCTTTTCTACAAGTTTGGCTGTTCTGTAAACAGACATGACTTCTCAATTGCATTGAGAGTTGGTTGCTCCATTGTAGGATCCCAAATGCTGCCAATATTTGGATCATATATCTTGTCTCGCTGTATTATCACTAGGATTTAAGCACAGGCATCCACTAATACACGATGCTACTTCTTGTTGTGGTCTTTTTCCTGTATCTCGTTGATGAATACTAACCTTGTGCCTGGTCTTCACTGTTGTCCAGCCACCGCCATCCGGGCGGCAGTCCCCAACTAAGAACACAGTGAATGGAAGTCCTTCCAAATGCCCACGGTTTGTCAAAATCAAGAACTGGGAGACAGGCTCCGTGCTTCATGAYACTCTGCACCTCAAGACGGCGATGGTGAGTAGAGTTGATAGGACTGGCCAAAAGTTATCTAAGTGTAACTGAGTGGATCACAGTGTTTCCAAGATGGCTTTACCTGGAAATGCAGAACTGGATGAATTCAAGCCAGTCTTCTTGTCCTGGTGCTGTCTGAATTTCAAACCTCCAGTGCAATAAGCTGGGTGAGAGGGAAGCCCATYTGGGATAAATCAGGAAGAGCACATGACTTTATGCCAAGCTGGGGCAAGAATCTAGTGAGCCCCAAATTGTCTGTATCGGGTGGGACAGGAGATGACTGCACATGCTTGAGCTGTCTTACACAACGTTACAGATAGGTGTGAAAACAAATAAGCTGGAAATGTCTCTGTTTATCAAAGATGCCACCAACTTCTGCACAGCTAATTGTTGGCTTCCCCCAGCCCAGCTCACGTAACCAAAAGTGCTGCAGTAACCCAAGACACACTTGTTTCCTTCTGTCTCACCAGGCCACCGCATGCACCGAGCAGATCTGCATGGGCTCAGTAATGACCCCTAGCCAGCACGTCCGCAAGTCAGAAGATACCAGGACAAAAGAGGAGGTGCTCCTCTTGGCTAAGGACTTCATTGACCAGTACTACTCCTCCATAAAGAGGTAAGTATTGCCCGGAGAAGGTCACAGGCCCTGGCTGCTGCTTATGCTGAGATGTCACATATGACCTGATCTTTCACACTTGCGAATAAAAGCAGGGTGAGACTGTGGTGCTCCACCTTCAGCTGCTTCTTCAGGGGAGTTTCATTCCTAGCATTTGTTGTGTGCCTCTGTGCAAATTACTGACCTCTCCCATTTGCACTTGGTCATCTGTTATGTGAAAGCACACGCGTGTGTGTGTATATGTGCACACATGTGCTTAAGAAAGAAAGAACTYGTGCCCAGGAGGAGAGCAGCAGGATTCCCTGCCCTCCACCCAGGTTGGTGACTGCTGTCTCCTCCATTCCCAACACGTGCAGATCGGGCTCCAAGGCTCACATGGAAAGGCTGGAGGAAGTGACCAAGGAGATAGAAGCCACTGATACCTACCAGCTGCGGGACACAGAGCTGATCTATGGAGCCAAGCATGCCTGGAGAAATGCAGCCCGYTGTGTGGGCAGGATTCAGTGGTCCAAGCTGCAGGTGAGCACCAGCACAGCTGGAGACAGCTGGCAGGTTGCCTGCAAAAGGATGCGCTGGAGTTTTGGAGACGCAAAACTTGCTCTTCAAATACCCAGGGAAGCACAGCACAGGTACAGTTGGGGGTGTTCAGCACACAGCAGCTACGCTCTCCTTGAAAGCTTTGGGGATGCACAGGCTGGGAAGTCAGCAGGAGCTGGAAAAGCATCTGTGGAGTAGGTGTAGCCGAGGTGTCTGTGTCTGAAACAGGGCCAACTGCAAGTTGGCGCTCTAGAGAAGATTTTCCAAAATCAAATACTGCTCCAATATCTTACGTGCTGCTTCCAAAACTATAGCTCTGCCTGGAGAGAGGCAGCAGGACACACTCGTCCTTGGTACAGAGATGCTATGGCAGGAGAAGATTTGGCTCAGTGCTCTTTTGACTAGCTGGAAGTGTAGGGTAGGATCTGAATTAGTTATCTCTGGTGGAGTCCCCTAGTATGGAGATGACGTCTCCCTCTGTAACCTGGAGCACAGCTCAAGTGCTGCTGAGCAATTCTTGTGRCTGCTTCACACAGGGTATAGGCACTGCCTGGGCCCGGGAGGCTGGGCCTCCTTTGCTCCCAGCTCAGCCTTCAGCTCTTCTCTTCCACTGTTTCTTTTGGCATAWCTGAACCTTGGGAAGAGCTGTTTCTGCAAGAAGTTGTCTTCAAGCCTCCTTCTGACCTTCTTTCCTGGTTTCCCCATCCTTTTGTAGATGCCCCATCCCTGGAAACATCCAAGATCAGGTTGGACAGAGCCCTGAGCAACCTGATCTAGTTGAAGATGTCCCTGCTGACTGCARGAAGGTTGGACYAGATGACCTTTAAAGGTCCTTTCCAACCCAAACCATTTTATCATTTGATGATTCCCCATCCTCTCAGTGGATCTCAGGCCTGACTGATACCTGTCCTATATYAGCTTTGAGTCTTGATCTCCAAGAGACAAAGAACAGAAACCAAAACTGTTGGTGGATAAGCCAGGAACAGCAGCAGGTTGAGAGCACTGGATYGAGGAGGTTTTTGCCTGAGCAGCAGATGACTCACCTCTCCAAAGCAGAAGGGGCAGCTGGATCAGACATCCACATGTTGTAAAGGCAGGGCACACGTAATTATGGWGCTTTAGATACCTAACAAGTCACAGGGGCCTCTAGGGCTTCCCCKGTGCTGTGTTTCTTGCTTGTTTCTGCTTGGCTCTGCCCTAGGAGCATCCTGTAGCATCACCA
The DNA here is from genome assembly GCA_030449065.1 of Oceanodroma leucorhoa. Taxonomy (NCBI): domain Eukaryota; kingdom Metazoa; phylum Chordata; class Aves; order Procellariiformes; genus Oceanodroma; species Oceanodroma leucorhoa. Next base: position 1,879,040 of record JASVER010000064.1, read on the forward strand.
CGATTGCTTCCACTGTTTCAGGTGTTTGATGCCCGGGACTGCACCACAGCCCATGGGATGTTCAATTATATCTGCAACCACATCAAATAYGCCACCAACAAAGGGAACCTCAGGTGAGCCACCAGGGAGTCACCAGGGTTTATATCCGAAGGCCTCTGGATGTGTGTCAACTCAGCTCTGGGCCCTGCTGACATTGTCTCCTTTAGCAGCCGCTGCACAACAGAATGGTTGTAGCCAGCACCTGTCCTGGGGAGCGTTCAAGGGACCTGGTATCAGGGGAAGGTGTCCTGCTGGTCCAAGTATATCTCTTCTTGCTCTCTGTGGGACCTCAAAGGGCAGATTTTCCAATTATTTCTCCTTTCCCATATTCCGCATCAAATGCACAGCACGGACTGCTCTTCAGATCTATCTGAAAGCTGATGTTAGCAGCCAGCTTCTGCCTGGACCTGAATTGCTGGAAACACCCCAAATTCCAGAGCTGGAGTGCACCTGGCCATGACTTCTGGTGAAGGAAAATAATACATGTTCGGGGCTTGTCCAAGGCACAAGCAGAGGTGGTGCACAGGGTGGGGGCAGGCAGGGGCAGCACCTTTCCCCCGCAACACTGCCATTCCTCTGATGACCCTTGTCCTGTGCCCTTGCAACATCCTCGGCATTCACCAGCGCTGCCTCTTCCTTCCAGATCTGCTATTACCATCTTCCCGCAGCGGACGGACAGCAAGCACGACTTCCGCATCTGGAACGCCCAGCTCATCCGCTACGCTGGCTACAAGCAGCCCGATGGCACTATCCTGGGAGACCCCGCAAACGTGGAGCTGACGGAGGTATCGGCTGAAGCCCTCCTTCCTGGGCACCATGGGCATGGGGCTGGTGGGGGCACGCGGAAGCTCTGACCATCCCAGGGGTGAGGAGCGTGCTGGGTCAAGCAGGGTTTATCGCACCCACTGCAGTGCCACAAAGTGAAGTTGGATTTGTCTCACCCTCTGATATTTTCCCAGGAATAAAAGCTGTTGCCACACGTGCAGGAGTTGGCCATAGCTGCACCAAAAGGCTCTTATCTCATTTTGCTTTTGCTGAGAAGGGGTCACTTAGTGGTGCTGAGGGAATTGCTGCAGGAGGACATGTATGCCCACTGCTGACCTGGGCCAGTGGGAATCAGAAATGAGATTTGCCTTTTGCTACTACCTGTYGGTGCTGCCCACACAGCACCAGTGCTCTGCTCAGCTCTTCCCAAACTCCTCTGCTTTTCTCACCCATTTTCTCCTTCACCATTACAGGCACAAATAGGGTAAGCAGCTTTTTCAGAGCCGTGATCCTGCCTGGGGATCTAGTTCTAGGTTCATTTTCAGCCCAAATCGCGCTTACATGGCCATGGGTTGGCTGTGACAGGCAACCCCGAGCCGTAGCTCCCTTGGATGGATGTTACTACTCAACCATAAGGGCTGAGCAGAGATGCTGTTAGGAGACACTGCTCAGTGCCATACAACTCCCTGCCCATAATGCTTGAAGGGCAGGTGATTTGCTGGGACTTCTAAACCCCAYCTTTGTTTTGCCTGTAGATCTGCATTCAGCAAGGGTGGAAGGCACCGCACGGGCGCTTCGATATCTTGCCTCTGCTCCTCCAAGCCAACGGCAACGATCCAGAGCTCTTCGAAATTCCCCCGGAGCTTGTGCTGGAAGTGCCCATCCGGCATCCCAAGTAAGTCAGAGTAAGCCCGGACATTGCTCAAGGGGATCAGCAGGACTCAGCTCCTCTGATTTCACCCTAAGCCATCTCCCGTGCTTGGCCTTTCCTTGTTGTGGCTTGGGTGCTTTACTCAAGACTCTCTTCCAGGTCTTCCCTCCACTCTGATGTAAAGCTGACAGAGACTGGAGGTGGAAAGCCAGTTGTGTCCTTGTCTCAGGGCTGGTTTCCCTTTTCTTGAAGTCTCCCAGGACTTACACCACTCTGTAACGCTCCCGATATATCGCTTTCTCCCCATAAGCAGCCCCTAAGGGAGATATTGCCTCCAGGAACCATTCTGCTCACACGTCCTTCAGCCTGGTGGCTGGTAGCAAAGTAACCTCCTCCATTCCCCTGCCTGCATTGGGCAGGGGAGGTCTAGCTGACTGCCTAACCCTGTTGTATCCCGGCAGGTTTGAATGGTTTAAGGACCTGGGCCTGAAGTGGTATGGTTTGCCAGCAGTTTCCAACATGCTCCTCGAGATTGGCGGCTTGGAGTTTTCTGCCTGCCCCTTCAGTGGCTGGTACATGGGCACAGAGATTGGGGTCCGGGACTATTGTGACAACTCTCGCTACAACATCCTGGAGGTAACTCCCCCTCTTTGAGGAGGCTCGGCACTCCTGGGGTGCAGTGGGTGTGTGTGAAGTTACTGGGGAGCAGGCAGGACACTGTGAGAGTGTTGCCTTGGGTGGGAGAGTACAGGATATCCAAGTCTCCCTTAGAGCAGTTATGTTCTCCTGGAGCCACATGGCCAAGGGTGTGACGGGCTGGCAAGTCTTTCTGTGTCCTGTGGGGCCAGCTGGTATCTAACACAGTGAGTGTGATGCCTACTGAGCTCCCCAAAGACTTCTCAAAGCATCTTATGGATCAGCAGGCACCTGGTCATGTGCTTGATTGAGGTCAAGTGCGAAGACGTAGTGGGGCTGAGAGGTTGCTGAGGCACTTGATGACTCCTCAGGGACATGCCTGCTCATGGGGACCCTCCAGCTGGCCCCTCTGGAGCACTCTGCCATGGCTCAGGGACTTTCCACACTGGGGACAGGGTGAGTCAGAGACAAAGCCAAGCCACGGGGAGGTGCTGGTACAGGGGATCTGCATCCAACAAGGGTGGTTCCTTTGCCCTTCCAAGGGGCATGCTGTGTTACTTGGGGGGGCTGCATCCCTCCCCAGTCACTTGAAAACCAGAGGGGTGAGAGCGAGTGTGTGTGTGTGTGTGTATCTGTGATAGTGTCTGGGAGAAGGACTCCAGGTAGAAGAAACGGGCTGAGAAAGAACAGAATTTGGGAGCAGCAGAGGGTTTGGCATGGGAAGGGGTGCAGGAGTCTGCTCCTCCCAGCACATGGATCACCACCATCTCCTGCTGTCCCACAGACCCACCCATTTCTTCTCCTCCCACAAAGAACAACTGCTCCTGATGGCCCTTTTCAGCAGCATTTAGTCATCTTCCTGTGGACGGGGGAGGAAGGGAGGCCAGACTGGCCTTGCTCCTGTCATGGAGAGGAAAAGGCAGGACCACATCTTCTCAGAGGAAGGCAAAACATCAGCCCTTCGTTGCAAGTGTGCYTTGTGTCAGCCTGGGTCCCTCCTCTGGGTTCCTCTCCACAAGCAGAGATCTTCAGTCCTTGGTTCTTGGCCATTAAAAGTGTTCACCTTCTACCATGTTTTGTTACAGCAAGTGGCCAAGAAAATGAATCTGGATATGAGGAAAACTTCGTCTCTGTGGAAGGACCAGGCCCTGGTGGAGATCAACATTGCTGTGCTGTACAGCTTCCAGGTACCTGAGTAGCAGGACTCTGTTGTGTTTGGGTCAGGCTTAAGGGACACAAGTATTGGATGGGACAAGGAGGGAGACATCTGCCCAAGGRCAGTGGCAACAGCTGATACACTCAGCTGAAGTTGTGCTGTGCCTTCCTAGTTTTGGGCTGTTCCAGGAGCCTGCAATGAAATTTAATAATCTCTGTGCTCTGGATGTTGCAAAGACATCACTACCAGCTCTGCCGGTCCAGAGGGAGTGCCCCGAGGGGGCAAGATCCAGCCCTTTTGTCCCATCGATGAGGCAAGAATTAGCCCAGGTTCTCCTCCCACTTGCACTTAAAGGTTGAGTAGCAAAACTAGTCCTTGGCAACCCAACATSAGTGGGTGGAAGTCCTTCCCAGAGCTGGATCAGAACTGCTCCTTGAATTGTGCAAGCCATGAAAGAGTTCCCCAAGGGGTTGAGCAGGGGATGCTCCATCCCATTCATGCCATCTTAGTCTTCACTTGGCCYGCGACAAATAACAGAAGGAACAGCCATCCCGTAGCACATCTACTCAGGAAGGACAAGGGCAGCTTCTCAGCCCTGGAAAATGGCATTGCTTGGTGACTGCGCTCCTTGGGAAGACCAGGGTCAGCAGCCACCCAGTGTCATCTCCAAAGGTACAGTCCTGTAAGACCGTGGGAGTGAGGCATATTTAGCTCAAACAGCTGCAAATGTAAAATTCTGGCTTTCACCTTCTGGGGAGTATTAACCCACAGTTGTTGYCTCTGCTCTCTTCTCCCTCCAACAGAGCGACAAGGTGACCATTGTGGATCACCACTCAGCCACTGAGTCCTTTATCAAGCACATGGAGAACGAGTACCGATGCCGTGGAGGCTGTCCTGCCGACTGGGTGTGGATTGTCCCACCAATGTCTGGCAGCATCACCCCAGTTTTCCATCAGGAAATGCTCAACTACCGTCTTACACCCTCCTTTGARTACCAGGTACTGTCTGCACCTTACTTTCCACCAGTGCTGCGTGCCCAAAGCTATAGCCAAGAGCAGGGTGGGAGCTGGACCTCRGAAGATGCCGGAAGGAGAGGGTCACCATCTAATCCCTTCAACAAGCTGTCCCTCGAGACAGTGAAGTCCATGAACAAGTATAATTCACGATTCCCCCTAATGTGGTGTTATAACCCCCTGGACGTTACACCTTTTCCCAGGGCAATGGCTTTTTGCCCCTCCATGGGAACAAGAGACATGCTGAGGCCCCAACTTTTACCCTTGGAAGTGRAACTAAGCAGAGCTCCTCCCTTTGGAAGTGCCTAATTTTGCACTTTGAAGGGTAGGTGAGGAAATGACCTGGTAGTCACCGTATCCCTCCTCCCTCCAGCCTGCAGGTTTGAGTGGATGGCTCCTGCCAGCTTGGGGATCCAACAGTTTRAGGGGGGGGCTCCTGCCCAGCAGGCCAAGCAGTGGGCTGAAATGCTGGTGCTGGAGTATTTAACACTTCAGACCATGGGAAAAAGGGCCCTAAGCAAACACGCCCTCATTAGCCAACCATCCCTGCTCCGRTGGTTTTCACACAATGTGACCTTTAGTCAAGAGCCCTTAAGGAACAATCACAAAACAGGAGCAGACTGTTCATTTCTATAACCAATCCACCAGGAACCCCGATGGTTCCTGGCCCTGATTACAGACAGCCGCYTGTGAGGGCACTGAATTAGCTTCTGTGCGCTTGTTCCTTGCTTCAGATGCCTCCCCTTCCCAAAGGGCCTCTTAGGAAAAAAAAAAACCTGTGGACTGGGGAGGGGGAAGGATGTGTTTCCATCACCTCTCTCCTTCTGGCGTTGCCTGCCTTCTTTTTGCTTGTGGTCTATTAATGCCCATCTCAGAGGTGAGAAGGCATTTGGCCAGACGCTTGTTATTATATTGCAATTTTTCTGTGCATACTCCATTGCCCAACTGCCCCAAGAAACACATGGGGCTCCAAGGATYAGGGACCTATACAAGAGATCAAGAGCTGTGAAGAGGTCAGCTAGTCCTCCCCGTCGTGACTAGAGGAATTCAATGCTCAGTGCTGTGGATACAGCATTTCTCGAAGCTCTGAGCACTGTCCATCAGCCGCTGCTGCTCTTCTCTCTCCTAGCCGGACCCCTGGAACACCCACGTCTGGAAAGGGGTCAACGGGACGCCTACCAAGAAGAGGGCCATTGGCTTTAAGAAATTAGCAAAGTAAGTACCAGTGGGCTYTGAAAAGCCCTGGAGTGCTTGGGGCTGGTCCTGATTTTGGGCAGCTCTGTTTGCTGTGCTGTTTGGTAGCGCTACCCTACGGATGTGTGCGAACTGATGGGTTGTGAGCCTGGATCTCAGGCCATTGAAGGCTTTAGCTGCCAAGAGGGACGTTTGGAGAAACAGACAGCCCTTTGAACACCCCATTAGACCATCAAAAGGTGTGTGACCAGGTGAATACTGGATGTAGCGTATAGTCTCTTCTCCCAAGCTGGTTCATTCTCCAGGAAGGTGGTCTGCAGTGCTCAGGAACGGCTTTCTCACTTCTTGGGGGTACATTGCCTGTTTCTGCTTTCACAGCCTGGGGCAGAGAGATCATTCATCACTGTTCAGGGCCATGCTGGCACGGGCGAGATGAAACTCGTATCCATATTTCTCTTTCTCTCAGTGTCTCTTTAGCTACTTGAGGAGCACTTGTCTCCAGTGCRTGTCTAAACCTCCAAACACCCACTTTGCAAGGAGGGGAGAGATAGGAATGAGGAATCTCCCTACAGGTAGCAGATGGATCAGGGCTGAGCTGAGGTTTGCACTTCATGGCCAGCTGACCTCTAGTAATGRACCACGCGAGTCCTCCTCCCCTGCCAAAGCTCCTAGTCAGCAGGGGTGTAGGAATGAAGTGTAATTTGGACCCTTYGGCTGATCCTGGCCTGAATGCCTCCCCTGTGGGCCGTTGGCAGAGAGGTTCTTGTAGGAGCTGCTGGCTCCGCAGCAGCAGAGCCCTGGGCCAAGTCTGGGGAGGGCTGGGTCTGCCCCAGTATCTGTGGCCAGGCTGCCAGGTGGCCTTGTGCTGTTCACAGATCTCCCCACGCTTCAGTTTCCCCGAGTCCCTACTATCAGTTTGTTCCCACTCTTCAGCTGTCACCTTCTGTAAGCTATTTTCCATGGTGCATCCATAAACATGATCAGCAGCTGATGAATGCGCTCCTTAGGCTGACACTGGTGCCTGGGTCTGGGCTGCAGCCTGGGCTGGTGGAGAGCGGAGGAAGATTAATTGAGCCATTGAGTTAGAAGAAACAATGCTTTTTTTGTGTGTGTRCGATTGATAAATGATTTTATAAAAATGTGAGCATGGCAGGTAATTTAAAAAAAAATATCCATTGTTCCTAATGTAGGGGGGAGGAATTATATTTGTAATTCACCATTAATCCTGCCTGGATCTGAGCTAATGAGCTGAACAAGTGGCGGACTGAGCCCAGCAGTCTTGAGTGTTGCACTTGGCACTGGTCGCAGCATGATCTTGGTGCCTGTTCAGACAGGCTGTGCTGGTTCTGGCCAAACCGGAGCGTTCCAGCCTGCAGTCCCTGCCCATCCTGCCCCTTCCCTCCCCAGGGGCCAGTGAAGCCCTGGGGACAGGGGACACTACCGTCACGGGAAAGCAAAGGGGCAAATTTAATATGCAGAACTTCGCTGAGTAGTGATTGTAYAGCAGCAAATATAAATGCTCCTGAGGTTGACTTCAACACGGAGGGGAGCTGCCCGCAGGAGGCAGGACATACCTGGTGGGGCTTCTACCTCTTCTTTCCTCCCCCTTTTTTCCCCAAGTGATTTTTCCAAACCTAGAGCATTTCTTCCCTCCTTGGCAGGAGGGGCAGGGGGAAGCTGGGCTTCTCTTCTCCTGCCAGTGTAACCAGTCCAGCTGCAATCTTCATTCCCCACAGCTCGYCTGAAGGGGATGCAGGAGTCCTGCTGAACGTGATCACCCAGGGCAGGGGCTGATCACCCTGTCAAAGTGAATCAAGCAGCCCTTATGCTTGCAAAGGCCACAGAGATGCTTTGTGCTCTCTCAGCCCCCCGAAAACTGCCCCATCCCTATTGCAACACACCAGACTAAATCTGGACCTGCCTTTCTGGTGGCCCCATTTAAAGGCTTGATGGTCCATTTAGAAAAGGTRAAGATATTCTGCACTTAGGAAAAATGATGTTGGTGTCCAAATTCTGTGATTATGAATGGCCCTAAAATAATAAACTTGTCACACTGGGCTCRGTGCCCCACCGTGCAACCCAAAGCTGGCTGATGACAGCCTCACTTGTCCCCCACCACTGTGCTCCCACTGATGCCAACCCATCCAGCAGCATTAGCATAGATAAGGAGCCAGTGTTTCTAGTGCTGCATCACCTTGGCCAGGATTAGAGAGGCCGGTGACCTCTCAGGGTCCCTCTGCCCTGCTGTCAGAGCTGAGCCAGTGGGGAAAACTGGAGCAAATGCATCCAGTCACGATTGCAGCCACAGGAGGCAGCCGGCTAGACACAGCCCTGCCAACGCTCAAATAAATGTGCAACCTCTCAGCCTCAGGAGGGCTGTTCCTCTGAGTAAAGTTCATAGCGTCGCTGGAGTGCAAATCAAAGGGACTACAGACAGCCTCGTCTGACCTTCTCAGTGTCTCGGGGCTTTGTGTGTGATGTGTGAAGCCCGGGCGCTTCTGCTCGGCTAGGACACCTCCTGCTGAAAGGCAGCCAGGTGGGATTTAAAGACATGAAGAGATGGAGAAGCCACTGTTCCTACCGTAGCTTGGGCTCTGCTGGCCTCCAGCTTTTCCTTTGAGGTTATCTGGTCGCTGCTTTCAGCAACTGCTGCCCCTGATTCTTCTTCTGCTTCTCTGCCCCTGCAGAAAGACTACCTCCACACCTGGTTTAGCATTTTCCTCCTTACACCCATTCAGGTATTTCAGCTCTGTGTTCAAGCTCCCCCATCCAGTCTTCCTCTCTGACAAGTCAAGATGAACACGCTCTTCCATAGCTTCCCTGTTTGGCATGTAACAAGAAAAAAAAGTGATGCTGCAAGTTTTTAAGGCAGGCTGTTCATTTCCTTATAAATAAAATGGTGTGAATTGTCTGGGCTAGAGGCACTGACAAGGAAGCAAGTTCTCTTACTGCGATTTATTCTTGATTCCTAGGGCTGTGAAGTTCTCAGCCAAGCTGATGGGACAGGCSATGGCCAAGAGGGTCAAAGCAACCATCCTGTACGCCACTGAAACAGGGAAGTCGCAGGTCTATGCAAAAACTCTGTGTGAAATCTTCAAGCATGCTTTCGATGCCAAGGTATTGTACTAGTTCCCAGCCCCTGCAAGATTCTGTGTGCGTCTGGGTGGCCCGAGGAAATACATGGCTGTTGGAAAATACATGGCTCAACGCATGTGGAGCTCCCCAGCTGCCAAGGGTCTTCAGAAGCTCCCAGGATGTGACCTTGTGGGTCTGAATTGAAGCCTGCACATGAATAGCATTTCCAGCTAATGGTCCTGCAGGCATTGTGCATACATTTGTCTTCTGCCTCTCAGGTGGTAGCCCCATGGTTTGTCCATGTCCCTTGAGGGTCTTGTTCTCATCCTCCCTGTGTGCAGATCTCTGCCAGTGCACTGGCATGGAGTCAGCAAGGAGATGCCGCTCCCATCCCCAGGTGGACTGGGGTCCATCCCAGGAGACTGGCTGGTGGTAGAGCTCCCCACTGAGGGCCTCTTGCTAACATCTCTGTTGCTTCCAGGTGATGTCCATGGATGAGTATGACATCGTGCACCTAGAGCATGAAACCATGGTCCTGGTGGTCACAAGCACATTTGGCAATGGAGATCCACCTGAGAATGGAGAGGTAGGACAGTGCGCAGGGACGGGTGACTACGGCAGGGGCACRGGCAGAAAAGAGGTGGTGGGGAACATGGAAGAGCATCCTCTTTCTGCTCAGCCTGAGCTGGAATGGCCCAAACCAGGTCCAGGTTCTGTGTGATACCTGGTGCTGTGCCTGCCTGCCTCCAGCCTGCTCTGAAATAGGGATATCTACTTATTCCCTGCTGTGAGACAAGTAACTAATCTGCTGCTAAATTCAAGCCGTACAACTGGTGTCAGTGTCACACAAAAGGTGGCAGCCCCTTGGCTGGGGAGCTACGACCTCATCCAGCCCTGTACAACAGCGTTGCAGGCTGCTGGGAACAGCAAGCAGAGAGCAGAGCCGCAGTCCAGGCTTTGGTCACAGCTTCGTTTCCTGCAGAGACTGGCAAAACTGATGGCCTTTTTTTATTTCTTCTCTGTAGAAATTTGGCTGCGCATTAATGGAGATGAAGAATCCCAACTCCAACCTGGAGGAGAGGAAGTAAGAGCACCCCAAAACCCTCCCTTCCCACCCACAACCCCAGCAAGCAGGCAGCCCCGCAGCTGGGACAGCCTGCTTCTCTGCTTTCCTCCTCTCAGAAGGGAGTRTGAAATCCTCATGCAGGTTTCAAGTTTCCAAAGGTCCAAGGGATGGGACCTGCCTGGAGAACCAGGGGATGGAGACGGTGGAGGTCCCAGGGAGGACAAAAGCACTGAGTCAGGCATGCCTGTGGACTCCAGCTCGTAATTGCCTGGGCTGGCATTTTAAGGCTTCTCTCTTCACCTGWAAGAGGCAGGCATCTATGAAAAAAACAAATAAAAGCAGGAATACCCCCAAAATTATCAAATCTGAGAGCTGGGGCTTTCCAGGAGACACCAAAATAGTAAGACTTGGAGGTAGAAGGGAGTTCCCAGCTATGTGGATGTAGGTGGGGGAGGGCTTGAGAACCAMATTTAACTTCTTGCATCATGTGAAAATATGTCTTGGGAAAATAAGAGTCGTTATAAATTATGGCTGTGATGTTTGTAACAGTGAGTCTGGAACCTGTACCTTGGAGACAGGGTCTGGGGTTTAGAAAATCCCCCATCGGTGGAAGATGAGCCTTGAGCATCTCGTTGCATGTCCCAGAGGCTGGGAAGTGAGGGCAGCCAGCAAAGTGTTAACCACCTGGGGCCTCCTCTTATTTTAGCTATTAAGTACAATATATTTTGCTTAACTGGGACACTGCTCTGCTCTGGAGCCTCTCCTGAGTTAATGCTCGCAACTGGCAAAAGGCTGCTCCTTAATTAAGGCAGAATTAGCACTGTCCAGTGATGCAGTGCAATTTAACCGCCCTGACTTTCTGCTTGAGCAGCGCAGAGCAGTGCCAGTGGGGCTGCAGMGCGGTGACGAACACCGCCGGGCAGGGCAGGGACCGATTTGTACCTCTCCGCTGCTGGCGATGCAGCAGCCCTGAAGTGGTCTTGCTGTGCAGCCAAGTCATCTGATGGATCCCCGCAGGGCTCGCGAGCCGAAAAACCATTAGGTTTCTAATGGCCTCATGCCTTAATGGGGACAGCCGACAAAACGGGAYGTGCAGGCTGCCCTGGAGGTGTCTGGATGGAGAAGGACCATTTTGTGCGCGGTTCTTACCCCAAGGATCTTCACTTTTTGGGGCTGGGTTGGTGCAACATTGGGTTGGGTGCAGAGGTGCCACCCATGGCAAGCCAGGCAGATTTGAGGAGGACAAAAGCACCTGAGCTCGGTGCTGGCTGTCCCAGTCACCTCTAAATGTAATTTAAGGGGCTGGGAGGAGTTTCTAAGAGACAGGACAGCCTGTGGCTTGGTTACCTGAYGGCAAAAGTGGTCAGAGTGCTGGAAACAGGGACCTGCAAGGACAGATCAAAAGGGTGAGAGCTATTTTATCTGGAGAAGAGGAGACAGAAATGCAGTGCAGTAGCAGACTTTACATATTGAAAAGGTGAATGCAGAGGCAGAGGGACTAAATTACCCCCCATGACCTCCCCAGGACAGACCAAGAGGTCATGGCTCTGGGTGGTAGGAAGAGATGCTGATGTTAAGCATGAAAAAAAGCTCTTGCAATGAGAAAAGATGGCTTGGAGGAGACCGTCTGGGGAAGAAGAGCAGTGTCAGCCTGGCGTCTGTAGGAAAGGGCTGGATAGAGCAGCTCCTGCCCATGCACCCCATGGGCTCCCAGCTCCATGTCACCAGGGGATGCCGAGGTGGCTGAGACCCCGCAGGGTGGGGATCGGTGGCCTTTCTAAGCCAGTGTCTCAGGGGCCTGCCRGGGCGCTGCGGCTGTAGCTCTCTGACCACAGCCCAGGGGTTTTGCTATGGTTGCATATTTGGTTCCTTCTCTCTTACAGCAAGGGTTTTGCAAGGGTTTTCAGAGGCGTTCATAAGCCATTCCTATTTAAGGACATGCTGTTCAAGTGCAGCCCATCCTTCACCAGTCATCCCCTGCCACAAGGACCTATTCATTTCAGCAAAAGCTGCTGGTGCCCCAACCTTGAGCCCAGCACCCAAGTGGGGAATGTGGGCTTCATGCCCATCTAAACTGGTGGGCTATGCTGCCCTGCCTTCACCACGTAACCCGGTGTGAGGACATGGCCCAGGGACAGCGGAGAAAGAAGCGAAGTGGGTCCATCCAGATGGAGTGAAACAGAATAGCATGAGAGGGCTGGGCAGAAAGAAGGAGGCTCTGGAGCAGAGGTGGAGTACGGGGCTCTACGACCCTGGCAGTTATCTTGCTCAGGGGTTGTCTCCTCTGCGTGGTGTGCTGGGTGCAGGAGGTCTGCTGTGACTCATCCACACACTACTGCTTCATTGCTCTGGCAGTATATTTAGAAACTCTTGTGTAGAGCAATTTTTGAAGATGGTTCAATTCAGAAATACTTCTGCTGTTGTCAGATTTTTTTTCTCCACTCCCCTTCCCCCTCCTCAACTCTTCTTCTCTCACTCCTTTTTTTTTTTTTTTTTTTTTTTACTTCCTATGAATGAAAAAACCTTCAGAATGCCTGTTCAGACATATACCCGACCTTGTGTGCAACCAGGGAAGGACAGGTAAAGCCAGAGGTCCTGTCAGCTCTGCACCGCTGGGGACAATGTGGTGGCCAACACCTGGGCCAACCCACTGGGAGGTGACTGGAGGACCCCATGGAGCAGACCAGGTCCAGCTGGGGGGATGCAACATACGGGCTGCTATGGCTTACCCCCGGGAGGGAGCACATTTCTCTGCTCTAGCCACTGATCATGGTGCCTGCTTATGAAATATTGAGCCCTGAGCTTCAGCCTGCTCTGGTTTGGTCTCCTCCACAATCCAGTCCCCTCTGAGCACGCAGCCTGGAGGGAACCACAGCACATTTATCACCACTGTAATACTTGATGTTGTTGCTGTTCACAGGAGCTACAAGGTCCGTTTCAACAGCGTCTCCTCTTACTCGGATGCACGGAAATCCTCAAGCGATGGCCCTGACTCCAGGGACAACTTTGAAAGCACGGGGCCCCTGGCTAAYGTCAGGTAAATAGGACGGGGTGGGAGGCAGCAGTTTCTTGGGACAGAGATAGAGCTGGTGCTGCACAAAGCCTCTTTCTCCTACTGCAGCTCTTACCTAACACATGATGTATTTTTGCAACGTGCAGACCCCCCCACGCTCCCTCTTGCTGATGTTGSCCGTGGTTGTGTGGGAGGGGAAGATATCGGTGTCCCCCCCAGCTCGGTAGCCACAGCTGTGTCCCCTCTCTGCAGGTTCTCCGTGTTTGGGCTGGGGTCGCGTGCTTACCCCCATTTCTGCGCCTTTGCCCGGGCGGTGGACACTCTCCTGGAGGAGCTGGGTGGAGAGCGGATCCTCCGCATGGGAGAAGGGGATGAGCTCTGTGGCCAAGAGGAGTCTTTCAGGACCTGGGCCAAGAAGGTCTTCAAGGTAACCCACTTGTGCTCCAGGGAGGAGCAGGGGGTAGAAGGACACAGGGACARAGCAAAGCTGCTGGTTAGAGCTGGATCGAAACCCAGCCTCTCCTTCCCCATGCTGGGACACCCGTCCATCACCCTGGCCCACAATAAAGAGGTTCTCCATATTTTGGTGGAGCTGACGCTCTGGTTTGTGCTGACTGACAAAGGGTGAGCAGTATGTTGAATTCCTGCGTTATCCCAGATGCCTGTGGGAGAGATATGCCCATAGCCACCRGTGCTGCCCTACACCGTTGGGGTGTGCATGTGTATGTCCTCCACGTGTTGGCTGAGGTGGGTGGGACAAGGGGGGTCGTGGGGCTCCGTCGGAAAGCCCAGGGGCAGTGGGGAGATGCCTGAGAGCTGGTGTGTGCTGCAGGCAGCGTGTGACGTGTTCTGCGTGGGGGACGACGTCAACATTGAGAAAGCAAACAACTCCCTCATCAGCAATGACCGGAGCTGGAAGAGAAGCAAGTTTCGCCTGACCTACGTGGCTGAAGCCCCGGAACTCACACAAGGTACGAAGACAGGGTSACCCCAGAGGGCTCCAGGTGTGGGGCAGGTGGAGGAGAAGACATAGTGGGCTCAAATGGGGGCAAAGGGGCCAAATCTCCTTATTTATTCTGTGTTAAATTCCCAGCATTTCAGTCTTGCCTTTCCCCTCYATCACATGCCCAAGGAGCAGTTTGTGATGCTCACAGCCCCTCTGGCTGATCCCTGTCTGTATCTGTAACAGAGATGTTGGGATATGATCTGATCTCCCTCCTCCTGACCCCGTTTTTTGAAGCAAAGAGCTGGAAACCTGGGAGCTTTCCAAGCTCTCTTTGTCCAAATGCCGCTCCGCTGAGCGTTGCGGTGCAATGGCAGGTCCAGCCCACCGACACCTGGCCCCTCAGCACGGCTCCTGCAGCTGATGATCTGCCGCACTGGCTTAGCTCTTCCCAAATTCAGGTTCTTTGCTACCAGCCAGGTGGTACTGGCAGCGAGAGGTGCATGCCTGCATGTGAGGGCACGTCCCCGCGCCTYGTGCGGGTGGTTTCAGAGTCCTCCTCAGTCACTAACAAAAGGAACATGTGTTTGGTTCCCCCCTGGGGTTTCTGATCCCCCAGGCTGGCTGAAGCTTTGCAGGAGATGGGGGCAGGAGGGTGGTCGAGCCCATGGTCCTCTCACTGCGGCTGGCGTCAGCCAGCTCTGGTCCAAAGGGCTGAACCCGCAGCGGCGGCCAACAGCCCTGCAAAAGCCAGAAGCTGTCTGCCTTGGCCACGCTCTGCTGCGTTGCTTCACTGACTCTTCTCCCCCGCAGGACTGTACAGCATCCACAAAAAACGCGTCTATGCAGCCCGGCTTATCACACGCCAGAACCTGCAAAGCCCAAAGTCCAGGTAGGAGATGCAGCTGCCCCGGGACCTGCGGGAGCTGAATGCACTGGTGGTGCACCCAAGCTTCCATGCACGCAGTGCTGCAAATATCCCTTGACCCCTGAACGTCCCCTGGGTACCATCTTTGTGCAAATCATCACCAAGGCTGGAAGCCACGTTAACCCAGTGAAGGGTGTTTCCTGTGAAATTCTTATACAGTGAAATCTTTGCYGCTACACAAATTAACCTGCTGCCTGTAAGGATGAGAAGATTGGTGGCCGCACTTGCGGAGTGGCAGGGTGCATGCAAAGAAAGGATAAAATTGCTGAAGTAAGAGGTTAAACTGGTTTTCCCTTTTAAAAAGTCCCTGAGGGTGAGTCAGCGGCGAGGGGAGCGGACACTGCAGTGTCCTTTCTAGCTCCCTGCTGCGACTTTGGTGACGTGCTCAKCGGGGCACCAGGGCTTGGACATGCCCCCACTGCCCAGCACACCCAGCAGCTCTTGAGGCTAGAGCTCAGCGATTCCCTGAAGGACTCCCCCAAAACACATCCTGCTTTTTCTCCTTTCCCTGTAGTCGCTTGACAATTTTCCTGCGCCTGCACACCGACGGACACCAGGAACTGCAGTACCTGCCYGGGGACCACTTGGGCGTGTTTCCAGGGAACCATGAAGACTTGGTCAATGCCCTGATCGACAGGCTTGAAGATGCCCCTCCAGCCAACCAGCTGGTGAAGGTGGAGCTCCTGGAGGAGAGGAACACAGCTCTAGGTAACCAGGGCCACCTCTACATAGAGGTGGCCTCTCTCCTCCTTACCTGTCCCTTGTGGCGGTTCTTGTAGCTCCTCGGGGAGGTAGGTGGCCCCMAGGAGAAATCATTTCCCATCTCAGTGGTGCATTTGCCTGGATTGGGAGCACCTCCTTCAATCTYCCTCTGCCCAGAGCCATTGCTCATYTGCATTTGGGGTGTAGAGCAAGGGTTTGAAGGGTGAGCAGGGCTCTGGGGAGAAGATGTTTCCTTGTTCTTCAGAAAAATTAAAGGCATTTATATTCTTATGGAAACAGCAATGTCTAGGACTGGAAAGAAGAGTTAAGGGATCTTGATGGACCATCCCAACACTGTATTTCAGGGATAAGTCTGATACCCTACTGCCATGCACAGTGCAACAGGAGATGGAGAACTGTATTAACTCAGAGTGACCGAGGCTGAAAGTGGTGGAGTATTAGACTCATATTTGTGCTCAYTGTACAGCATCTCACTTGTAGCATGAGGATATCTCATTGACTCTTCATTCCAACTCTTCTTCATTCACTGTCTCAGAGCTGATAAGGGGGAATGAAAGCAAGGATYTGTCCACCTTGGCTCTTATGCTCAGCTGAATTCCCTCCTGGCAGGTGTCATCAGTAACTGGACAGATGAGAACCGTGTCCCACCATGCACCATCTTCCAGGCTTTTAAGTACTATTTGGACATCACCACCCCTCCCACACCGCTGCTGCTGCAGCAGTTTGCTTTGTTGGCCACCAGTGACAAGGAGAAGAAACGTCTGCAGGTCCTTAGCAAGGTAAAGCCTCAGACCCCAAGCCCCAAGTTCCTCAAGACCCTGGGGACAACCACAATCCCAGGGCATTTTCATCCCACACTGTGGCTAGGCTGAGTCTCCACCTGTGACAGCAGGGCTCCTCCTGCCTGCCTTTACTGCCACCCACCCCAGCTTTCCCGTAGGCCCGGTGGGATATTGGTAGAGGCGCCTGGCTTGGAAGAGATCGATGCTGCAGTGTTCTCCTCCCTCCCTCCCTCTTTCCCTGGCTGCAGGGCTTGCAGGAGTACGAGGAATGGAAGTGGTCCAAGAACCCCACCATCGTGGAGGTGCTGGAGGAGTTCCCCTCAGTGCAGATGCCCTCCACACTGCTGCTCACACAGCTCCCTCTCCTCCAACCGCGCTACTACTCCATCAGTTCCTCCCCAGAGATGTACCCAGGCGAGGTCCACCTCACCGTGGCAGTGGTCTCCTATCGCACGAGAGGTACCATGCTCATGCAGGCAGGGGTCAGTGGAGACAGGCTTGGTGTGGAGAGCAGGGAAAAAGCATTAGCACATGGACAACACCACAAAGTCTTTGGCAGAGATGTTATTTTAAAGCCTTTCTACCYGCTGCAGTGACTAGATTCCTTCAACCCATGACACAGCTGTCCCAYGTTATGGAGAATGGCCATCCATCAAAGGGCAGTGTATTGCAGAGATGCCAGATCTGGATCAGGTACCAGCAACAGACCAGCCACGGTGGCTCCAAGCTCCACGTGGAATCATTTGTTTGCCCACACCAAAGTCCACATTGCCACAACTAGCCAGATGTCTGTACCAGTGCAAGCACTGATGTGTCCAAGCAGCCCTGGTCATGGTGTAGACGGACRCAGCCCTGTCACCCCTGAAGCAGGCAGGACACAGGGGAAGACACTGGCCATTCATCTGGGGCTGCCATGGGGGGYTGTGTCTGGAAGCACTACAGCATGATGCTGCTTCTTCCAAAAAGGACCAAAGAGAAGTTGGGTGCTTCCTCAGTATTGTGGAGGTCCAACTATCCCAGGGCTGGGTCCTGGGTGAACTTGGGTAACTCCACAGAGGGATCCAAGTGCCAAACTTCTACCAAGTTCATGGGGGATGAATGCAGAGATAGTAAACATTTCMGTGAGGTGTTCATGTGGAAAGTAGCAGGGAGGGTTTCAGAAAGGAAAGCCACTGCAGTAGTTGGCTGGTGTGTCAGGTACAGACCTCCTTTTCTCCCCTCCTAGATGGAGAAGGACCAATCCACCACGGAGTCTGCTCCTCTTGGCTCAATCGGATACAGACCGATGAAGTAGTGCCCTGTTTTGTAAGAGGGTAAGTGGTCCACACAAGGCAAYGGGTGAAAAAGATGGGGTGAGCCCACTTGCAGGATGAGCTCTTAGCCCTCAATTCTTCTCTGCAAAGCACTAAGGGTGCGGAGAAAACAAGGCTGGATTTGTGAGCAAATGGGTCCCTCTCGGGTGCAGTTCTTCTGTGCTAAAATATCACTTTCCGGGATTTCACCCCGTTTTCTACCCCTCCCTCTATGGGTGGTGTCTCAGCTTGCCATGGGCTGGGGTGAAGGAGGGAGCATCTTGCTTGGGTTTAACTGGCGTTTTCGATGTGTGCAGTGCGCCCGGATTCCACCTGCCCCAGGATCCCCAGGTGCCCTGCATCCTCATCGGCCCCGGCACCGGCATCGCCCCTTTCCGGAGCTTCTGGCAGCAGCGGCTCTTTGAAATTCAGCACAAAGGTGGGTCACTGCTTGTTCTTCCTGCTTCTCATCTCAGAAGAAACCTGGGCCAGTGGTGTGGGGATGGGGTCCAGCCTCCTGCCCGGGCTGCCCCAGCAGAGGCAAAGGGCTTCCTGAAGCAGCAGCTGACCCAAATGCAGGCTTGGAGTTCAGCCCAAACTCCCAAAACAAACTCCACAAAAACACTCCTGTAAAACTTTGCAAGTTTTTATGGCAGAACTATAGTGCTGGAGTTGGTTTTTTTAAAGAACATTTAATTCAAATTTTTGTAAAATATGCATTTTCCACTGATCATTTAGACCATTTAGGAAAAACAAAAGTTTAATTTCTCCCCAAAACCTGGCACAAGCACCCCTGCCATGTAATCCCAGGCCATGCACTGGCTCAGGCAGTGCATTACCTCCTCCTCGCTGGTTTTGTCTCCCTCCCGGTTTGGCCAGGGAAAGCTCCTGGCAGTCTCGCGCTGGGTGCTGGGGCTGCTGCCAGATCTGGAGGGCTGTGGCTTGCAGAAAGCATGTATCGGTGGTCCCCGGGCTAACTGCTTCCCCTGTCTCTCCCACAGGTCTGAAGCCTTGTCCTATGGTCCTGGTATTTGGCTGCCGGCAGTCCAGGATCGACCACATTTACAAAGAGGAGACGCTCTTTGCCAAAACCCAAGGTGTCTTCAGAGAGCTGTACACAGCCTACTCCCGGGAACCGGACAAACCAAAGGTGCGTGGCGGGCACTGCTCCAGTCCTGGTGTGCAGCCCCGGGTGGCCGTGGCCAGCTGGCACGGTGTGGAGAYGCTGGTTCCTTGGCACAGCCACAGGCTGTGGCTCACGCCCTTGGGTGCTCTGGTTGCATAAGTGTGCAGGATCGYGCCCTTCCCAGTGCAGCCCTGTTCCCAGGGCACATCCCCATCCCTGCGCCAGCCTCAATGTGTGCCCACATTGCTCACGCTTTGCTCTGGAGGGCTTCAGCCATCCTCACCAGGTGGGAGCAGATGAGGAGGGGAAAGGCACATCTTCCCAGGCAGTGGGACAAGGAGGGAAGTCACCTGGTGGGGTCTAAATCCGCCACCCCAGCAGGCCTGGCAATGAGATATGGTGAAGGTGTGAAAATGCAAAACGAAGCTTTGCTGCTTTCCCCATCTCTTTTCTATCGTTGTGGGTGCTGCAAGGTGCAGCATGCTCCCCCAAAGAGGCGGTCGCATTGCGCTGCTGCCTCGAAGGCAGCTGGTGCACACAAAGCTGGCCAGARCGTGCAGGTGGATGGGGCTGAGGAGCTGTACTCAGTCTCAGCTCCCACCTTCTCCTCCCTCAGAAATACGTGCAGGACGTGTTACAGGAGCAGCTGGCCCAAACCGTGTTCAAAGCACTGAAGGAGCAGGGAGGCCACATCTACGTCTGCGGGGATGTCACCATGGCTGGGGACGTCCTCAAGACCATTCAGCGCATCGTGAAGCAGCAGGGCCAGCTGTCAGTGGAGGAGGCAGGCACTTTCATCAGCAAGCTGCGGGTGAGTAGCGTCTGCACCACGAGACACCAGGCGACCTCCTGCCATGGGCGCTGCACCTGGTGCCTCCTCCTGCAGAATGGGCAGCATCGAGGAGATGGGTGCTGGGGGGGGGCGACTGCAGCTCCCACCCATGCTGCCTGCACCCAGGCAAGGTCGGGAGCGTGRTCTTCCAAAGCTTTGGGTGCGCAGTGGAAGTCACCTTGCTTTGCAGGAGCTCTACTGCAGGCTGCAGCCCCCTCAGCCTGCGCTGGGCTCCTGCGATGAGCCTGGTGCTGTGCTGAGCACTGGTACAAGCTCTTTTGGACACCCTTGGTAGCCCAGGCAGGGCATGTTCACCTTGCTAAGCCCCCGCTGTCCTTCCATCACTGCAGCAATCTAACAGGGCAGTTTTTGTGGGTCCCCCTCCCCAAATCTCCTGTGTGGCTGTCTGGATGATGCCCCTGGGCAAACAGGTTGCTGCAGACATTGCAGCTGAAGCATAAATGAGCTCAGTTTGGGACACAGGCCCAAGGACGGATGCTCAAACAGCTACTGCTTCTGCCGAGGAGGATAACTCAGCCCATGGGACTACTCCTTCTGAACCATGTCCCCATGCTCCACCCAGGAGCCGAGGGAGCCCAGAGCCACGTTTTTAGCTGGTTTGCAAGCAAAAGCTCTTGTACGTGGGCTGGCCTCGGGCTACTTATTCCCCTGACGGCCAGGCAGTCCCTGGGTTGCCAGCAGTTGAAGAGGTCTAATGCACCAAGCAGCTCTGCCACTGCCCCACAGTGTGGCCTCGGGAATGTCACTTCACCTCCCTGCCTGTTCCTGCCCCTCTGCCCTGCCTGTCCCACCAGCTCTTGTGACAGGCCCCGGAACATTTGCTGTGTATTTGGTACCTATCCACAACACGAGAGCTTTCTGGTGCCGCAGCAACACCAACTGTTTGCAAATACTCTTTTTTTTCCCACTGCCCCTCTCCCATCCTCTGTTTCAGGATGACAGCCGGTACCACGAGGATATTTTTGGAGTCACCCTGCGTACGTACGAAGTGACTAACCGCCTTAGATCTGAGTCTATTGCATTCATTGAGGAGAGCAAAAAAGATACGGATGAGTGAGTTGACATGTTTATTTTAACCCCTGCAATTGTCTCTCAAGAGCGTGGGCTGTGGGATGGGGAAGGGAGCTTTAACTTTTGCACATGTATGGGCCTTCTTATAGCAGAGGCTGAGAAAAGGCATTTGATTTTTGCACTGGAAGCAGAGGCTGCTGCCTGGCAGTCTCTCTGAAATAGCTGTCGCCTCGCTAGGACAAATCCCCCCGGCCTTCCCGGGTTATTGCACCCACCGTACCAACGTGCTCAGACCTGACAATCCCACCCAAATGGTGATGCAAAGCAAAAGAGTCCTACCCACTGCCTGCCTCTGCTGCCCTGCCAGCGAGCCGGCGGATGATGGGCTGGAAGGTTTGCAGGACCCATGGTGAGGGGTGGCTCTCCCCAGCTCCAGTGCTGGCTGGGGGGGGGCCTGGCTGGCTCCAGGGGTGCAGGCAGCAGGTACCCACGGTGGGAGAGGCCTCCAGGCTGCTGCATGCCCAGTTCGGAAAGATCTAGAGACTTTTCTTTCTACAAAGAAAAAAACAACCAAAAGAAGTAAAAAACCTTGACATTTGCTATGTTTGTTTCTGCTCTACCATGTCCTGCCATTTGCTCAGCTCTGTTGCGGTGGGATTTCCCCTGGCTGAGCAGAAGGATTATTTAGGATAAAGGATGGGTGGCTGCATGGATCTTGCTCCTTGTCTTGGCCCTCAGCAGCCTGGGGTGCAATCCCTTCCCTGCACTCCTGGTTGTGCTGTGTTGTGCCCAGCTGACCCGGAGTGGGTTTCCCAACATCCCTGAGGTTTGGCAGGAATTTTTCTCCAACGCAGCACATACTCTGGGGTCTGCACTGTCTACAGAGTGCCTCAGTTTACCATCTCGAGGTAGGAATAAGGGGTACCTACCTGCCCATCTCACCCAACTGCAAAGGGCTCTGTAAATTCCTGTCTACAACATGGTCCCTCTGGAATTCCTTAGTCCTAGATGCTCCTCACTGCTCCTTTTAAGGCCAGCCTTTCTCCCCTTTCCCTTGCAGGGTTTTCTGCTCCTAACTGGACCCTCACCCCAAGGGGATGCCAAACCCGTCCCAGCACCTGCTGCCCCCTCCAGCCGGAGGGCACTGGGTTTTGTATTTCACGGACACGGTGGCTCCTTTTCYGCGGGGAACTGCCCATGGAAAGTGCTCTGTCTCTCGTCCTGTTGTTGTGTCCTGATGATGATGATGATTTTTATTTCCTTTTCTTCCTCTTTCTCTTGCTCTTGTCCTGTGGCCGTTTCTTTTCATCCCCTTTCCCTGGATTTCCCCACTGAAGTACGATGGCTTTATAATCTGCAAGTGGCTCTTAACAGAACTTCACATTTCTCCTTCTTCTCATGAGGGCATTTTGCAGCTGCATGAAATCACCACCTTCATGATCATCTGCGTTTTTGGTGTTTTGGGGGAGAGCAGAGGTGGCAGGGGCTGGGCAATGGCTAGGTCTTGTTGCTTGACCAGAGCTGGGGGTGGTTTCCCCCAGGCTCCCCCGTTCCCCAGCTCGGGGCTTGGCTGAATCCATGCATTTTCTTGGCTTTCCTTTGGACTTGTACAGACCTGGGCACATGCCCRAGGCTGGGGGCAGATGATGGGCAGTGTCCTCGTGCCTATGAATTTTGTTCATCCCCAAGCAGCCTGGGTAAAAATGTGTCTTTTTTGATCTGAAGGGTAGGATGTCTCTGATTCACGTGTTGTGATTYCTCCTGAACGAACTCTGCGCTATGTTTGCCTCCTTTTCTGCTCCCTGTTCCCCATGAGCCTCTCCTTCTGCTCAGTCCCCACTTTCGCTGGCATGAAAGTCCTCCCACAGAGGAGCAAGCACTGAACACACAGGCTGATGTGTATGCTAGGCAAAAACTCATGGCAATGACTGCTGCTTGGCCAGGCTGTCCTCTGGAAGGCTTTACAGGAGATATGTGATCTGCAGCCATGGCGCTGGTGGGAGAGATTCAGGRACCGGCTGCATCCCAGAGCTTTGCATGCTGTGAACGTGTAAATGTGTGAACCCTCTCCCAGGTGAGACTGGAAAGCCACGAGGATGGGAGAGAAGCGGCTCCAACYCCAACTGCAAGAGGCACCTCCTGGTAACAAATCCTATTTGGAAGGCAGCAGCTGGAGGGTTAAGGAGGCTCACGGAGGCTCCTGGTCCTTGGTGAGGATGAGCCGACCAAGGATTCTTGAAAGCCCAGAGAGCATCAGCTCCGCCTTAGCGCAGTCTCGCAAGCAGTTCTAGGACAGCAGACCCCAGTCACTTCCGCACCTTCAGGAGCAGAAAGTGCCAGCACGGACTGACCTGCCTGCCAAAAGAAATACATGTGGCATCTCGGTGGCAAGCCAGTCCCCTCTGTAGGCTCTGCGCCACCTGCCAGCGGCACGAGCTGTGTCTGCCGGGACATCTCATGTGAGAAGGGAGGTGAGATCGGCTGCAAAGATGCTGTGTGATTCTGGGCTCTGACACACTCACACCTCAGCCCTGCTGCAAAAATCTGGCCCCAAAAGCAATCTGTTAACACGATCACAGAAAGGTATCAGTCCCTTTAACAGAGAAAAGCTGTCTGCAAGGTAAAGCATGCGTGACCTTGCGTGTCCTTCCTCCTTCTCCTCCCTTCCTTATCCTGAAGAAGGTTTGTCCTCCCTCACTGCCAGGACGAGGACAGCAGGGCATGGCTGCAGCTCTTGCTGGGGGCAGGGATACGGAATTGACATTTTGAGCTGGTAGATGCTGATCCTTTCCTCCTGCCCCTGCTCTGCTGAACTGTGCACTGATGCTTGTATGGAGCAAAGCACCTGCACCGGTGACAGCAGAGGGTTTGTCCAGGAGCTGCAATGGTGAGCTTGCTTTCGGAGGGCTAGGCTTAGCTGCCCTAAGCCAAAGTCAGAACAAAAAGAGGTGCAGGAGGTTTGCTGCTCTCCCAGTCCATGGTACAAGCCACGCTGGCTCCCCTGGCCCCCGGCTGTGCAGTTATCCCCACCCTCAGCCAGGACCTCCTGCCCTTTCCTGCTGCTTGGCTGGCCACGTCTCCATGCGCTGTGACCATCTTCTGCAACTTTGACACCCTGAATGCTTGAAGCAGCCCAGCCCAAAATCCAGGAGCAAAAGGCCTCCAGGCACTGGGGGAATTTGAGATCCAGGTCTCAGTTTTGCTGGTCCCAGCAGAGCATCTAGCGTGGCGTACAGTGCGAATGAATGCTGCCACGGTGTGGCCAGAGCCGAGCTCGCTGGGCTGGCAGGGCGGCTGGAGAAGKGTTTGGAGCCAGGTGCAAGGCCAGCTTTGTGTCACTGCCTGGGGACTTCGTGACCTGGAGGTGAAAGCAGGACAGGACAGGAAAAAGGGCAGCCCCTGGTCCACCTCTGKGGGTTGTGCCCTAATCCCAGGGCAGGCAGTGGGATGGGGGAACTGGCTCCCTTTGCTGCTGGGATGAGTGAATTTGGGCAGAGGTCCTGCCTGTGGGAGCCAGCTCCCTGGCCCTAGAGCTGTGAACATACAGCAAGCCTGGCCCTAACCCCCAGTGCTATGGCTGCAGAAACAGGGCTAAAGAAAAAAAAATTAAACTCRTCCCCTCTTTTTGGGAAATTTGATTCTGGCTCTAGACTTTGCGCTCTGGTCCTCCTTTTAGTAGAAGGAGCGATGCAACCTGAAGAGGAGGTAGTGCCCAAAGAAATGCCCTTGTCTTCGTCCTCTTTCCACTTCATCCTGAGTTGCTGGCAATTAGTTTTTTTCTGTCCTGCCTTCTGCCTGTATTGGTATAACATCTCCCATCTGGAAGTGACATTGCTGCTGCAGTCTGTGTCTGAGATGAATTGGCTTGCTTTTCCTGCACCCCAAAGCTTGCCACCTTCATCCCCCGCTTCCACCTGAGCCGCCACYGAAAACAGCGGGGAAGTGCAGTGGAGAAGGGAACGGGGTGTGTGCCTTGCCTTCGGTGGGATCTCCAACGGGGTCTGTGCAGGGCAGAGAGCCAAAGCTGTCTCAAGTTCAGTAGGCATCGGGGAGGTGAATCCTTCAGAGCCCTTTGGAAGGGAAATGCTGGTTTAAGGCCAGCCTGCCTGCCTGGCCCTGGAGAAGAAACACCCTCCCTGCYGTGAAGGTCCATGAAGTTGATATGTCCCCCAGGGCTCTGGGCTGCTTCTCTGCTCCCTCTGCCTGAGTAGGACCGTTCGCTCCTCACAAGCCGCGCCACTGGGAATTTTGATTCATTATTTTTTGTTGAGTCAGTCTCAGACGTCTTAACTTCTCTTTCATCCCCCTTACCTGCAGAGGCTTTGCACTCCCCTCCAGCTTAATTTTCTCCCACAGCAAAGGGGGAAATAAACTTGCGGATCTGCTTTATCATTCCACAAATGCAGCTCTTCCACCAGTTGTCTAGACTCTGTTCATCTCGGTTGACATTTCTGACGCGTGGGTGTAGCTACAATATCTCTGGCATCCACAAACAGCAGAGAGCGAGGTASGGTCTTGCCGCAGACGGGTGCTGTGAGCTGCTCGGGCGTGTCAGGCATGGAGGGGTTGTGCCTTTCGGGCACTCGGTTCACGAATCTGTCACCTCTGGATCCCTGCTGCCCATCCAGGCTCCTGCACAGCCCCACGCGGCTCCTGCTGCAAGGGGATACTGCACCTGACGGACACCCAGCCTGATCCAATGTCCCAGTCCCTGTCCTGGAGTATGTCCACCACTGCCTGTTTTACAGCAGCTCAGCTCCTGTTCGCTCCCCAGGGATTAAACATAAAGAGGCTTTTCTCTAAACAGGAGATTTGATTTTCAAGACACCAAGAAGTGAGGATTTTTTTCTCAAAGATTTTAATTTGTAGGTTTTTCAAATGTCCTCAGAAAGTTATATATGAACTTGAAAACTCATGGGAAATGGTTCTCTGTTTTCCCAACCTGCTGTGTCCACTAGCAGAGAAAAATAAGTTGTTCATTCAGTGCAAGGGTATCTACTGCTTGTGTTATTGATGACTTCAAAGGTTTCACCTCCCCAGAAGGACTGCCTGGGAGTTTGTTGTTCTTCTATTTATGAGAGACAGCRGGAAAATAATGAGACTTCTGCCACCACGAGTAGACTCGCAAAGATGACACCTCCACAGTTGTTTCTGGGTAGGCCTGAGCTCGTTGCACTAGAGGAACCGAGCCAGTCGCATTCATACCGGCCAGAGAAATGGGGTTTGAGTTTGGGCTGTCCACACTCCCTGTCCCCTGTCCTGTGCCTACGTGTCCCCAGGGTCGAGCAGGGGACTCTGTTCACACCCAGAGCAGTGTGAGCCAACGTGTCTGTGCACGACCAGCAAACTTGCAGTTGTGTCCTGAGAGAACGTGATTGCACCTATGCAGAAGAGGAGATGGGAAGAGACAGGAGCTGCATGAACCTGTGTCCAGTCTAACTGTGATTGCTCCGTTAGTTCCTTYATTGTTAGTATGCGACGCCTCTCTCCCCGTCCCGGGCTATAACCCAGGCTCCCTCCACTGCYCCCCTCTGGAGATCCCTCCTTTCTCCTTCTCAGCCCTGTCTGCCCAGCCGAAAATGCAGCGAGCTGCTCAGCAAGGGTGGGTCCTGGGGGTGGCAACGGACTTACAGTGCCTTGTGYTGGGAAGAGACTATTGCACCAGGGTTGCCCTCCCGTTCCTGCTCTCTCCAGAGAYGTCCCTAGCACGCAGAGACCGGGGGATGAGGGGAACAGATTACTTCATTTTACAAGTTAAATTCTTGGTGGGCAAATTCCACCTGGGATAACTGARAGCAAACTTATAGCCCTGCTTAGCTGTGCTCTGCAATTAATCTCCCAGTGATGGGGTTTTATAGAGGTATGGAGGCGATGCAGGGTTAGAGTGTGGGTGCAAACTGGACACCACCTTCTGCAAGCACCATGGGTCTATGAACACCTACCACATACTGGAGACCACGTTTTTATTAAGCTGGGGGCGGGAGGAGAGGGCATATTTGTGCTTGAAGCCTCATGGACTTGCACCAAGCCCAAGCCAAAGCTGCTGCCTCCCGACTTACGACCACTGAAGCCATTACAGTCCTCTGATTTATACCTGTGCAGAAGCTGCAGAGAGTTCCCAGCATTTTTTGGAAGGAGAATTTTATGCTCAAAACAAAATTTTGTTCCTGCTTTCACTGGAGACCAGTTCTCAGCTTCAGAATTGCTCTGATAACTTTGCAATTGCTTTGATAGTTCCAGAGGGGAGCGCAGGCCCTTTACAGAACAGATGGAGACACATTTTCAGGACCATTCAACTTTGCCGTAACTCTGTCTTTGTTATAACAATTTCTTCTGCTATAACAGGAGGAGCGAAATTTGGCCATTGCTGAACACTCTTGAAAACTGTATTCCCAAACTTGGACAAAATTAGTCTAGAATCCGAGTCCTCCGAGATACACCCACCGGCTTCAGTGGTGTTGGGGATTTCAGCAGCTTGCAGGATCAGGCTTTCACAGCAGCAGCAGCAGCAGCAATTTCATGATGACAGTATTTTTGTGTGTGTCAATCTGCACTTGCACTTGCCTGCAATGCATGACTCTAGTAATCCATTTGAAATCTACCCTCGATGGGGAGATCTGAGCTCTAGCTTCTTCTACATGGCTGTGTGTATTTAATAGGAAATCAGGGGAGCTGGAGAAAGCTAATGAGATTGCTGCTTTAAAGCACTTGGTTCCAGAAGTAAAACAGACCTTACCAGAGGTTGAAATGGGCTTGATTTTAGCACGGGTACAAGGGCAACTAATGAAATATTGAAGTATTGTAATGCAGATACACTTTTTTCCTGCTGTGCCAGGAATGAAGCAGACTAGAAACTCTTGGCCTCCACCCCTACAGATGTTTGGCTGTGATAGGAGTTTGAGCCATTGAAATCACAGGAAAAAAAAACAGGTTGAGTTCATAGCTGAGCAGCCACAGCTTGTTTAGCAGTGAGAGTGCCTCACTGCGAGGGCTGCTGCCTTCCTGCCTTACTCATTCATGTACCTACCTGGCCAGATTTCAGGGAGGGAGGAGGGAGGAAACATTTCAAAAGCAAGAAAATTGAACCTGTGAGCCTTGCCCTGAGAATCCTTCGTTTAACAGGAGCCTACAGGCCAAGGCTTTGCAGCTACTCCTCATTACCACAGTGGGGAAGTGGGCAAGACGCCGGGGGCTTCTCTTGTATCCAGGGGCCAAAGCTTGCAGAAGTTGTTCTGGGGCTGTGGAACAGCAGGAGTGTGGAGCTGGGCTGTGGGCAGGCTCCTGCACCGCCTGACTGCAGTATTTGCACACAGCTCTGTGGGGCTGGTTGAGAAATCTGCTAGTGAATAACACTGGGCAAATTATATTTCTTCCGGGGACATTCTTAATACTTTAAAAATGTAACAACTATATACTGAAAAAGTTGATCTAAAAGAGCAGCTGATTTTGGGCTTCTTTTTGTTGGCTTTGGGTGGGGAAAGCAAAAAAAAAAGAAGTATATCAAATTGTTTTAGACAAAATTGAATATGTTGTCCCCACAATAATTGCTAATGGAGATTTTAAAATTTTCCAAGGGCAACAAAACTGCCTTAATATGTATTCAACTCCAACAAGAGGCATTAGCGCTACTCACTTCTGAACCTGCTTTTTTATTTTTCTCTCTCTGTGATCGTGGCATGGAATTATGTCTTAACAAAATACCTTTTACAGTACTCAACAGGATGTCCGGAAACAGAAGACAGTGTTTCAGAATCTCCCCATGCCCAGCATTGAAGTGATGGCTTTGAAGCCAATGAAATTCAATGCAAAATTTCTGCTTTGCTAGAATTCTACAAAATAGGCGAATGTCCACAATTCCCAAGGTTAAACATGCTCTGCTGCCTTTAGATGCCTTCAAAAAACCCTGGGATCTGTATGCTGAAAAGAGCTTGAGAATAGGTTCCCTGGTCTGCAGCAACATCCCCAGCTCTTCTAGAGTGTACACAATTCCCCAGCCAGTAGATGAACAGAGTAAGATGACTTTCAGCCAGGACTCATTGCTTTTTAGATTGCATGTAGTTAGAGACATGAGTTCTGCCAGCCGCCCAGGGAATTTGATATTCAGTGCCAATTAATTTTTGTAATAGGAACAGGGATTTATTCCCTTGATTCCCTTAGGCATCTTTGAAAAGCGTAAGCCTCAAAGGTTGGTTTGGGTTTTTTTTTCTGGTGGCCTTTTTCCTGAAGAGCAGTGGTGCCGAGATGAGAAAGGGGACCAGTCTGTGAAGGGTAGCAGCGTTGGGGCAGGCAACTCCCAAACTTTCCATTGCAGAGATTTTCTAAACTCTTCAGGTGTGGGTAAATTCTGCTCTGCTAGATAGGACTCCAACCTCTCGCTGCTCTCTGGTCCTCCTGCTCCTTCCTCCCTCCCCTCAGCACCTCCTCATGTCACTGTGCCTTCATTTGGTTTATAAAATGATGCCATGATTTAAGACTGGCACATTGTCTTTCCTCTCACTTTGCATCCCATAAGACAGGTATGTGTGGAGGGGGGGTTAGCTTATTTTGTAGCTTTTTGTGTGATCCTAAGGTAGGTTTCTTCTGAGGAGTAAAGGGGTGGGGACAGTGGGAGCAGGGATGAGCCGGTGTTGTATTTGATCATACCAGTGCTTTAAGTGGTCAGAAACATGGTTTTCCCCTACCTCTGAGCTCTCAATGCTGCTAAAATCTCTGCCATTCGTACAATGTACTCCAGCCCCCTCTCTCGGACTGACTCTGGCTCTGTTTGCAAGATATCCACATTGTTCTAAAGCATGCACCTCTTTCTGTATAGTTCCAATCTTCTGATTTTATGGAATACTTATGCCTGTTTGCATTACAGTCAAAATAAAAAAGTGAACTAAAATCTATCAGACCTCTTTCTTCTCTTCTCTCTCTTTTTTTAATGCTGAAAGGCCTCTCCTGGTATCTTGGCCTTGCTTTGGTTTGCTACCTGTAATGCCAGAGCACTATAAATAGGATGGGGGCGTCAATCAGACAAGCAAGACAGAAACACCTTCTTGTAAGGTTGCTTGAGTCACAGCATTACCTGTTTCACACCATTTATACCATGTCCACTGGGAAAATGCCAGAGTCAAGCAAGAAGGGCTGTTTGCACACAATCCAGGGCAGCTTTTGATGCTGGAGCCTCACGAACACAGCAGCAGTACTCCAGGCAGGACCTAAGAGACCTGAGCAAAAAGAATGGCTGCATGTGGCCAGGAGATGAGCTAGAAGTATGGGCATGGCTTTTTACATGGGAAGGTAGTGTGCTGTTGCAAGGGGGGACTAATCTGTTTTTATGTAAATAGATCACTTCTCAGTGCTCCCTGAAGAGCAGCAGGCCACAGATGCGATCAAGGCAGAAAGGTCCTAAGTTGCCTGCAAGGAGCAGGTGAGGGGATGAAAGGCATCCGTGTGCAGGAGAGAAGGGCTGCTCCCCTGGCAAGCCCTGCACTGCCAGGCTGGCGTGAGGGGAAGGTGGCTGCGGTGTTACCCGACACATGGCGGTAGTTTTACCTCAGACATTGCTGCAGTTATACCTCAGACGCAGCGGCAGTGTGACCTCAGACACTGTGGTGGTGTTGCCTCAGACATGGCAGTGGTGTTGCCTCAGACATGGCAGTGGTGTTACCCCAGACACAGCAGCAGACACCTTGGTGCCACCTCGGACACCATGCTGGTGTTACCTCAGTCCCCGCGGTGCTGCTACCGCGGACATGGCGGCACCACTACCGCAGGTGCGGCGGCAGACATGGCGGCAGCGTCACCCCCGCTGCCACCACAGCCATGGCGGCAGGGTTACCTCAGCCAGCGTTTCAGCTCTGCCCTGCCCGGCCCTGTCAGCCCAGGGCAGACGGGCACAAAGCACTTGCATCCACCGGGCTCCCTGCAGCCTCCCCGGACACAGGGTCGGCCTCGGTCTCTAACTGACTGCCCAGCTCTACCGGGGGCCCGGGGCGGCCGGCGGAGCCGACGGCGTTTGGCGGGACTGGGAGTCCCCAGGCCCGCGTCCCCACCGACTGTGGGGACTGACGCGTCTCCTCGGGGGATACGAACTTTGCAGACGCTCCCTAGCTCCACCTTGGGCCGCTGCCCTTGGCCTGGAGAGGCGGCGCGCCCCGCTCTGCGCCGCGGCACTTGGCAGACGCTCCCTAGAGCCCACTGGGGGAAGGCGCCGCTCCACTCTGCGCTTTGCGGGGCGGCGGCACTTGGCAGACGCTCCCCGGGCCGTTCCTCCGCCTTCGCTCTGCGCCGGAAGCGGGAGACGCTCCCTAACCCCTCCCRCGGGGGGTCGCCCAGGTAAACATCCAAGATGGCGGCGGCGGCGAGCCCCGGCGCGGCGGCGGCGGGGCCGGGGGGGCCTCGGGGCGCGGCGGAGGCCGACGCCGACGGGATGGGCCTGACGGACCTGCCGGGCGAGCTGCTGGAGCTGATCCTCTGCTGCGACGTGCTGGGAGCCGCCGACATCGGGAGGGTGTCGTGCACCTGCCGCCGGCTGCGTGAGGCGTGCCAGCCCCGCGGCAAGGTGTGGCGGGAGCGCTTTCGCCTCAGGTGGGCACCGCCGCCCGGCACGGCCCGGACRGGCCCGGCACGGCCCTCCGGGGGGCTGCGCTGGCTGGACGCGGCTCGGCGAGGGGTGCCCGCGCCTCTCCTCAGCGCCCCGGCGCCGGGCGGGCCCTGTCAGCGCAGGCCGGGCCCCYGCCGGAGGGGTTCGGCTGGCACAGGGGACGGTGCCCTCGGCCCCCGTGGCCTGGCGGGGCCTGGATGCTCCTGGGGTGGTGGAAGTGCAGCCCACACACCCCATCTTTGYCTCTCTTCTCTTCCCGGCTCCGCAAGGTGTGTGCTGAACCCCTTACGGGTGGGACGAGCCCTACGGCTTTCTGCTGGGTATCTAACTGGTGAGGAGATGTGGGTGTCCCTCCCGAGCAGGGACGGCAGGGACAGTTGCAAGGCTACTTCCCCTCCTAAATCCCACAGGATGGGACCAGGCTGAGCCTGCCACATGGAGGAGATCAGTCTTTGCAGCCCCTTCCACACCCAGGCACTTGGATTACCTGCAGGCCACAGATCCAACCTGGGGTCTGGCAGTGGTGCGGACATAGGGCCACATGCATACTGGGGTGGTCGATCGGCCTCYCTCATCCCACTAAGGTAGGCASTATTAGCTAGCAGCTTCCAAAGCARCTGCCAAGACTTGTCCTGTCACAAGACTAATGCTTTACAGCAAAGAGAGGTGTTTATTTGTAGTGCTTTTGGGAGAGCTATTTTCACACAAACCAAAATCCTTTGGATTGACTTTTGCTGCTTGTGAGTTTAGTTTCCCCCAAAGGCAGCCACAGGGTACCTGATGAGGGCATAGCTGTATCGTAACCCGTGAAACTGTTAATACTTTAGCTGAGAATAAAGCATGAGCGTTACTGTTGATACTGCTTATGCCACGGTGGTCTCAGCAGTTCTAGAGAGACCACTCCTTCACTGGACCTGCCAGTCTATCTAGAATAGGGCACGTTCATCTGCTACCTGGTTTTGTCTGTGTTTTGGCACAGGAAAAGTAGCAATATTGCTTTCTCTAATTGCCAGTTGGCTTCTAAAATTTAGCATAGCTCAAATGAGAGGATTATTCTCTTTCTACCAGTGAAAAAGGCTACTGAACAATTACAGCTTCCCCAGTTCACCGAGCTATGGCTTGGGATGGCTGGCCAGATCCTTTCACCAATTCAATGGCTCTAATTTCTGAAGCGAACCTGAAAGTTTAAAAATGCTTCAGATCCAACAGCTGAAATTGGATGTGGTAGGTGATTAGCACATGCTGCTGTCCTCCTCTGTCTTTGATAATAGAACTTTTGGCAGGAGTTAGCACATTGACCTTGTCGTCCTGGCTGGATTCCATCGTGAGTAATTGCACTTTATCTTCCTAAAATTTTCAATATMATTTCAACCCAAGAAATTATTCTTTCTCATCCTAAAATAAATGATTGTAATTGTTATTACGACATGGCTGCATTTCAACAGCAGATGAATGGCTAGGGATCCCTCAGGAGAGAGGTTGTTATATAATGTGAAGTTATTTGGTTAGTCTTTGACTTTATTTTATATCTGCGGTTGCAATGTAGTTTTATAATTAACTGGTAGTAAAATATCTTCCATGTGTGGATGGGCACAAMTGTGCCTTTTGGTCAGCTGGTAATAATTTTTATACAGAAGTAGTGATTTAAACATTTGGTGTTCTCTATTTATAAAGGTAAAAATACATATATATATAATTTTATATATCTATATATCTCACATATATATAACCTGAAAAGAACCTAAGGCAATCCCTGTAGCTGAAGGAAAATCTTTTGTAAAAACCGGTAATAATTAACAGAATTTCAAAATGTGAAATAAGCACCCCTGTAAATTTCAAGAGGCCTTTCTCTCAGCTTTCTTTCCTGTGCTGTCCAAAATATTTCCATCTGTGCTGATTCTTCTTTGTGTTTCATACACAGATGATCTTTGTACCTTCAGAACAGCCATGGGTATTGCTGCGCTGGCACGTATTGCACAGGGCTGCGTTATGGCAGCACATGCCCACTTTGTTAGAAAAGGTGCTGCTGCTCATAGACCCCAGARCATTACCTGAAGTTAGGTTTTCAGTTGAACCTTGAAATGCTTCTTAGGAAGCTGTGGAATGTGTTTTAGCTTTTGGACTTTTGGGCTCTTAGACTCAGTAAAGCAGGTACAGCTTTCTTTTACAAGAAAGGTGTGGGATTTTTTTTTAAATAATTTTTTCTTGCATTAAAAATGAACTGCAAAAGCATTTAGCTGTCACAATTTGACTTCAGAATTCTCTGTTTTCCTCCAGTAGATGTTGCCACCAGCAAGGGCAATAGAGGGAGCTCTGTTTTGTGCATCCTTTTAATTAGACCCACAAGGCAGTAGGAAGAATGCAGGACAATGAATTCTCATTCTATTAGATGACAAGTTAGCTTACATGTGATACATCTTCAGAATGGCAAACTTTTTTTTTTWATCGTAAAACTCTRCTTCTCTTCTACTAATGTGATACCTATGTTTATCYTGGCAAAGCTCTAGAGGAAATCTCAAAAGTGTTTAGGGTATTTAGGTATGGAAATACCTGGAGTGTGAGCCTTTTGGAGGTTTCCTGTTGGCAGGCTTCAGGAGAGCTTACTTTTAAATAACCGTTAATACGCAGATGAAATCAGTTGGATTTATGCTTTGATGCTTGAGTCAGTCATTGGATTAATTTATACAGTTACATTTAAAGTTGTATTGTGTCTTGGCAGTGTCTCAGCTTCTCAAGTCACATGGTTACAATAAGCAACATCTTACAGTTCTGGAGGTTCTCAGTGATGTTGAAATACTAATGAACATGTTCACTTATGTCTTGTGTAGGTGGCCATCACTGCTGAAATACTATAGCCACACAGATGGTGTTAGCTGGCTTGAAGAATACAAAGCACGGCACAATGCTGGTCTAGAAGCCCAGAGAATTGTAGCTTCGTTCTCCAAAAGGTTCTTTTCAGAACATGTAAGTCATCTTCTCTATGTATGTGCAACAGCCTAGCTACTCGTTTAGTACTTTTGATCAGTTTGTCTTCCCTCTCTCTTCACATCTTTTCAACTATGCAGTCAGACAGTTCGTATTTCCTCACTTTGTGTGAAAATGCTGGATCACCAGCCAAMGGGGGAGAGAGAGTTCAAAATCCAAAGGTGCAAACTGCATARAGTCCAAAGCGCACTCTGCATACCACATGCAGCTGTTGCCGCTGCAGCTTTAAAAGCTCTTTGTTCATTGCTGCGTGTTCAGACCTGGCTCTGGKAACTTTGAAGGACCGATAGTTTGTTGACACATAGCACCGCCTACAAATTTATCTCAGTGCAGACCTTGTGCAAGGATACGTTCTGTGAGTTGTCAGAAGTCATTTGAAAACAAGACCAAGGCGCAATAGGTTCACTGAATTGGAAAGTATATTATTTAAGTTCTTTACCCAACCATGACAGCAAGATGCTTTTGCATTCAGTGTGAAAAGGTGAAAATGTAGTTTCTCAGAGAAGACTTACTTGCGTGTGGAACAACATTTATTTCACTGTCTGTTTGCTCAGTTGATGGCTGTGGGTTTTGGCTAGCTGTACAATTCCTGTCAACCTGGAATTCTGTGAAATAGGCATAAATGCTGCCCATAACTTCARCTGAATTAAAAAGTTCACACAAGAGCCACTAAACGGCCAGCCCTTACTGGCTCCTTTGCAAATATATTGTGGTCCAGTAGAGAATTCTAAGACACAGGAGACCCATGTTGAAAGCCTCTTACCTGATTTTAAGCAAGGGTTGGCACCTAGGTTTTCACCCCTGGAGAAGGCGGCCGTGGGGCCAGTAGGGTATTTGGAGATGTGTATCTCTTAGCTGTTCTTTTTGAACTGTTCCACTGTAGTTGCAGCAGTTAGACATTTGACCGTGGAGAAATGTGTGTCAGGGCGTTAACCAGGGGCAGAGGCTCCTACTGTTTTAATCATATATGCAAAGACTACTGAGAGACCATTCAGCAATACCCAAAGGCCTAATAATTAGGACCATCTCCTGTGGGGCTAGAAACTGCAGCTTGATTCCCTACTTAGAATTGGGGGAAAGAGACTTTCAGCCCAGTTCCACTAGGTCCTGCGGAGTGCCTGCTAAGATACAGTATAATGGGAATCGCTTTTTCCTTAGTCTATTAGCCCATGTCCTGTACTGMAAAGCTTGAAAACAAAAAGATTTGTTACAGTTCAATCAAAGCTTAAAAAAGAATTCCAGATTCTGGAAGAAAATAACTCTTCTGAATATAGATACATAAGTGATTGTTTCAAAAAATGCTGTTCTATCAACAAGCTGGTAACTCTGGGTTAGCGCTCATCGTTAATCWGATGAGGTTTTTAAGCATAAGTTTGAGGCTGAAATGAAGGCTCCTGCTCCTTCATTCCTTCCCCCAGGAACAGTCTACTACAGTAGGGAGGGTTTGTAGAGGTTCACTCAACCACAGGCAAAAGTGGATTCCACCCTAAAATTACTTTCAGCTTGGGCCCAGCCTCCATAAGATCTGGTATGCTTGTGCTGGTCCATACACCCTCTGTGGGAGCCCTRAGAGCTGTGGTGGTTAGCTCCAGTTGCTGTAGGGTGCTACTGGGGTTCTCAATGGATCCTTGTAATAAATCGATGGAGTGGAGACTACGAACACTTGGTGAGCTGGACATTTTTAAGATCTTTAAAAAATAGAACAAAATTGGTTTTGAGACTTTTTATGATATTAATGTTCTTTTGRAAAGAATCTGTTGTGTTCTGCATAATTCATTGTCTCGTTTGACAGGTCCCCTGTGATGGATTCAGTGACATTGAGACTCTGGGGTGCCCAAGTCATTTTTTTGAGGATGAGCTGATGTGTATCCTTAACATGGAAGGAAGGTAAGAAAGAGTGAGAGGTTAGAAATTAAGAGTTTTTTCCCTTTCACCTGTTAAAGGAGAACAGTACTCTGGTGAATGCCTGACCTCAGCTTCTGTCCTTTTGTCACTCTCATAAAACAACATCCCGAGGCTTCCCAAGGCTGGGAAGTATTGCCGTGTGTTTAACTTCAGAACAAATTTAATATTCCCAGAAAAAAACATGTAAACTATTCTACGAGAAGGAGGTCCTCTGACTTTATGTTGCTGTTTGTTTCTTGATTCCTTGCCAGTTCATGACATCTCTCGGGACATGTTCCATGTACCTTCTTCTCTGCAGTAGTTTTGGCTTAGGGAGTTCCCATCCYCATGTTCCTTTTTTATTTAAACCTGGATCAGTTTGCTGAACTGGTTTGCAGGATGGGCCCGCAGCACCRGAGGGAAGCAGGAATACTCAACGAGGATTGCCACCATTAATCCCTGTATCATGAAACAACAGTGCTTTTTTTWAAATTTTTTTTCCCTCTTCTTGCTTTTCTTAGCTGTGGTGGCTTGRTACAATTTTTGTCCCCAAATAAGCAACTGAGTTTAATTCAGCCACTGCAAAATTTGCAGTTCTGTAAATGATTCAGACAGGTGAAATGCCAAGCAGGTAAATAAAACTTTTGGTTTGCATCTACCAAGGTATTCTCATCACCATGGTTAACACTCGGCAAGATGAATAAGTCAGTGCTTTACCTGAAGGTTTTTCTGCTGGTAGTGTATAAACCATGCTGATCTTGCTGTGATGCGAAGCAGCGATAGATTGCTCTTAATGGAGTCTAATGGCCTTGATTAAAGGCACTGTTAGTAGAGCTTGAAAAAACAGAACTGGAATGGCAATCATCTCATTTTTGCTTTTTCACATTCATTTTATTAYGTTCTCTATTTGAACTGGGACTAAGCATCTCTCATTTGACAACTGGTTAAAAAGCTTTTGAGCCTTTGCACTGGCCAAATGCCTCCCCATAAAGCAGAATTGATGCTAATTACACCCTGATTAAGCTGTAGTCATTGCCATTCAGGAGCATTAGGCTAAATCATTTCCCTGGAAGATAGCCCAATAAAGCAGTTGTCCCTATTGAGCATCCCAATTTATTGGAAGAGGATAAAGAGTTATGAGGTTTGATTGTTCTCCTGTCCAGTAGGATGGAGAAGGCTGATTTAACCTGCAGTCTGGAGGAGAGGAAATGTAAGCAGGGGAAGAGGTTTTTTTCTGAAGAAGGAAACTGGGCTGGTTTTAAACACATGGCAAGGGTAGAGCCTGGGAATCAGTAGAGTTCCCCCTTTGGGTTTTTGGGGGCCAGGGCTTTGTGCCATTCCTAACTGTTTGGTGTAAAAGTGCTCAGTGAGGCACTGGGTAACCCATTGCTGAAGGCCAGGGCTTGCTTAGATGCATGTGATTTGAATGCCTCTAAGTTGGTCTGTCGTATTTCAGGTGACCTCTTCAAACCTGACCTGGAGAGTAACCAGCTCTCT
This sequence comes from Oceanodroma leucorhoa, assembly GCA_030449065.1. NCBI lineage: Eukaryota > Metazoa > Chordata > Aves > Procellariiformes > Oceanodroma > Oceanodroma leucorhoa. Next base: position 1,916,480 of record JASVER010000064.1, read on the forward strand.
GTTGCTTCTTCTTGGGAACTCTGCCTTCACTTGTTAATTTTGAAAGTGAAGGGGCTTTACTATGAAAACCCTACGGTTTTGGACTGTGCGATCTACAGGCCARCTGGTGATCTGTTCCTGCCTTTTCAGAGCAACAGAGGTGGTTTTCCTCTAGGAATTTTTTTTTTCTTCTGAATSCTATTGGATCTACATTTGTGCCCCTCATCAGTTTCTTTTTAATGGTGAGACGATACTTTAAGTTTGATTCTGGAGGGATCCAGTCAGAGGGTAGTGCTTTATGAATAAAATATAGGATTTTAATCAGATATTCCTGAGCTATTTTAATTAGGATCTGCGTTGTTTCTCATGATACTGTATCTTYTCAAAATTATATATTGGTGATAGGATAAAAATCAAAGATGATAGGAGCAATGTTTTGCAAGTGTCTTATATTGTAGTTTTTTGATGAYGAATTTCCTCTTAACATTTACCTTTTTTGTGGACTCTTCAGTGATAGTGGTGTTATCAGACTTGTTTAGAAAAGCAATAGTCTAAATTGTAAACCTGTATTCAGTGGAAAAGTTAAATCAAATGTTCACCCTTAAAGTGCTTGTTTAGGGCAATACTGCTTTTTGTATTTAAATGTGCAGGAAAGGTCTCACCTGGAAGTACTATGCAAAGAAAATTCTATACTTCCTACGGCAACAGAATATATTAAAAAATCTGAAGGAGTATCTTCAACGCCCGACTGATCGGCAGTCATTTTTGGAGGGTAAGTCTTTGGTAGAAATCCCATGTAGAGTATCTAATGACAGCTTTCCCTCATTGTTTTATTATTTGGAAAGAGCCTTCCTTGCTTATGTTTCAACTAGCCTTTGGACAATGACTCAGAATTAAGTTTGGATTTTTGACGTACCTGAAATCCTTAAAATCTTGTAGTAGTTGCATAGTGTTGCATCAGAATGTCAGGATTACCTTAGCTTCTGTCAGTGCTGTGTGCTTGAATAATTGCCCATGGACAGATGAGCTGAAAAGCAATGGAGAAAATGTTAAAACACTTGCATTTGAATCTTGAACTATGTATTGAGGAAATCAGCRGTAGCTCAGTGTCCTAATTAGCTGACATTGCAGAAGCATTTTAACTGTGGCCCATGAGCTGAATACGGCCTAACAGACCAGCTGATCTGATTTCAAGTCAGCTTTCCCAAGAGCTTCTCAGATAAGGGCGAGGAGCAAGCTGCAGGCAGGGGGAATTCTTGTTGCAGCTCATAGCCTGTGCGCTGTGGCTTTCTCTGAAGCGCTGTCTGACTGCTGAAGCTGTGCGGCGTAGAGCTGGGGAATGGATGGAAGTCCAGTCACACGGTGGGAAGGTACATGCACCTGATTTGAAGAAAGAAAAGGCTTTTCTGCAATTCATGTCCTCAGTCTGGTGAATTATTCTCTTTTTCAAGCTTCCTATGGAGAAGATAGTCTTCTGAATGGATCAAAAGCTGCCAGTGTCTGTAGAAGAGTCCCTTACTCTTGGTATATGCCTTAAAAATGTCATACAACAGAGTCTCTAACACCAAAGCTGGTTCTTGTTAGTGGCAATAGACTTTGAAGAAGGGACTGTGTTAGGGCAAGAAGGGAAAACCAAAAGTGGCTTTTTCTGGAAACAGCTGAGACAGTTAATTAYGTGACTTAATCATGTGGGTCACAAATATATGCATTTGTCTGCCATGGAGGTACTATTAGAGCATCAACGGGTAGTCTTTTGTAAAGTTTCACCTGGTCAGCATGGGGAACACTTTGGGGCAGGGGGGACGGAAAGAAGGCATGGCTTGTGGCCCTGCTGAAATCCTTGAATACAGGCCTGTCGTGGACGTGCTAATGAAGCAATGTAGGAAGCTGGAAGAGGTATGATCCATGCAAAATTCTTGCAGGTGAATACAGTTGATTCCAAAGGTTGAACAATATGGAGACTTTGGAAAGAGCAGTGGTGACAAGATGACAAGGAGAAGATTCTGAGAAASGGCTATTTTTTTCYTGCAGAAGTTTGACAGWAGAGACTTGGGCAGAAGGAAAATGAAAATCTGTTCTGTTATAGTGGGTTCTGACAYGAAAATGGAGAGCAGGCATGGAAGAGAAAGGTGAATGTAGCAGAAGAGGGGATGATGAGCAAGAATGATAGCTATGGAGGATATGGCAGGAAGAAATCAGAACTGAAGCAGAAGTGAAGCTGAGATTGTTTCAGGCTCTGAATAAAGACATTGTTTGGGAGGATGCCAGGAGATGCAGTGTGACCGGAGAGTTGGCTGGTTAAGCCTGGTCTAGCAGCATACCTGCTCAATGTATGAATCTATTGCTTTCCCTTTCAAGATGGTAGAGAGGGGAATACTGAATTTAATTGGTATTTATCATGTCAGTCTTTGCATTTTATGTGATAAATCCAATATATGACTGCAAATTTTAAAAGGAAAGCTCTTGCGTTCTGCTGCAGTTGCTTGCTGCATGCCTGGAATTTAGAGTAGGTAAAACTAAGCAAAGAAAAAACTGAAGTCCTGTTTCTTATATAGGTTTTTTTTTCCAGGTGCTGTTTTAATTGATCAATACTGTAACCCGCTGTCAGACATCTGCTTAAAAAGYGTCCAGGCACAGGTGGATGATATCACAGATAAAGTGCGCAAAGTCCTGCGGACAAAAAATCCAAGGCACCCCAGCTTGGCTTCCAAGGCAGGTACTGTACAGAAACATGCTTTACTGCAGAGCATTTCTGCAGGTCTAGATCCAGGCACACAAGGTGAAACAGCTGTTGAATTATTGCAGCTTAAAGAGCTCTTGTTCTTTATCCGCTGGCAAGCATATTCTGACATTTGCTTAAACCATCATTCAGGAAACAGCCGTTTGTTCAGCCACAGGGACTCAATAGCCCAGGGTTGTCAGTCCATCTGATGCCGTCTAAGCAAAAAGAATTGGGAAGGGAATTCTTTTTTTCATTTGTCCCTGAAGTCTTAAGTAGCTCTGATGTCTGTAGCAGAGCTGTGGGACAGGGGATCGACCTCTTTTCCTCTGCAAGTATCAGAAAGTCAGCAGCAATAGAAAAGGTACGTGCTTTAACATCTCCAAAGGTCAGGCGGCATCTTGCTCCTTGTTTTTCATAAGCACTATGTGATGCTTGCTGTCTTTCAAAGAGGGAATGAGCAGCCTGCCTGTACCTGTGTATCTGGAGTGGCCAAGCCGGGACGCTYAAGCAGTGCAAGCACACTTCCCGTGCCTGGGCAGCATGACGTGTCCGGCTGCAGTGCGCGCTGGCASAGGCCGGTTAGGATCCGGTCCCCCAGCCGCAGGAGGAGGCGAGGCATCGCTGTTGCTGGGGTGCAGGGCAGCCCCCTGAGCCGGCCACGCTGGGAGCCRAGCGCTAGGGCACTGCCGCGGTCAGCTCCAGCCAGTCTCTTGACTATCTGAATTGAGATGAATCTCTTGTGTTCTTAGTCCATATGAAGACTTTTGGTATAAGGYTCGTTGCATAAAGGTTAAGTACACTTGTTTTCTCAGTCTTTATTTTATTGTATGTGTTTTTAGGAGAGGTYCTGGTTCCAGAAGTGGAGCTTCAGCGGCAGGTACTTGATGCTATGAATTGTGTCCTATATGAGCAGTTAAAATACAAAGGAAACGAGCTGGATTACTATAACTCCCTGAATTCATACATTCACCAGGTACGTGTATGTTAGGCAAAAACTAGGAAGCTGCAAGGCTTGAGACATTCTATTTGTGGTGTTTGTTTGTTCGAATGTAGTCAGACAACTAATTATCTCTGAAGAACAACTTGTTGTAAAGTCAATATGATGTCATCTTCTAGTGCATATTCTGTCAAGTTGGTGTATTTTCATTTGTGAAATCAAACCCTGGGGTTTTGTGTTTTTCTTAATATCCCACATGTTTTTATCACATTTTCRTCCCCCAGGTTTTGATCCGCAGGACAGGAATTCCCATCAGTTTGTCTGTGCTTTATTTAACAATTGCCAGGCAGCTAGGAGTCAAGCTTGAACCAGTTAACTTCCCTAGCCATTTTCTGCTGCGATGGTGTCAAGGAAAAGAAGGGTAAGTGATCTGCTGAATTTTGAAGTTGTGTCCATGGTAATAAAAGCCAGAAAGCATTTACAGCTCCAGACCTATACCAGAATATTTAATTATTTTCCATGCATAATTACAACCTATACGGAGGAAAAGGTCAGATCTCTAAAGAAGTTTTCCCAGAATTCAGCTCTGCCGTTGATGAATGGTAACAAATTTCCTGAGTTTGAAGTAATAGTAACCATGAGATAATGTTTCTCTTATTTAAGAAAATGATGAAAAACTGAAAAGAAGAAAAAAGGTGCTGATTTCACGTAACCTTTCATACAGAACAGTTGTTGGAGACCGTTGCTGTTGTTCTGTGCATTCATTTAATTCTCTGAGTCAGTGCAGGATACGTCTTTAACCAGATCATGATCAGTTTACAGAAATCTGTATTTTGTGAATGACATCAGCAGTCCAATTCAGGGCAATGGTTTTGTCTACATATACCCCTTTTGGCACTAGGCTTCAGACGCCATGTGCGTGGGCTCTGTTACACTTTCCAGTGCAGTGTCATAATATAATCTAGTGATAGATAAAGCAAACCTGAAAATAGCTGAAGGAAAGAACTGGCATGATGGAGTGGAAATGTTCCGTTAGTTTCTCTGTCTTTTCCTATATATGTTTATTTGAAGAAGAAGCTATGGGGGGGGGAGAAGGTAGCGGGTAATCTCTTTTTAGGAGGGAGCTGAGATGTGAATGACACTTCTTTTAAAAACAAGCTTGAAAGTGCTGAGGGAAGAACAGAAATAGGTCATCTTGCTTTACCATGAGACCGATCATCACAATTTAGTTTCCTTGTTGTTTCATTAGAAGCACGGATATTTTTGACTACACCTACATTGATGCCTTTGGGAAGGGGAAGCAGCTGACGGTGAAGGAGTGCGAGTACCTTATTGGCCACCATGTGACAGAGGAGTTCTATGGAGTGGTGACTTCAAAAGAGGTCTTGCAGCGTATGGTGGGAAATCTCTTAAACCTTGGCAAGCGGTGAGTTGAGGATCATCTCGCCTGTAAGGCCTGTGGAAAAAAGAGTATACTGTCTGCATATCTGATACTGCTTCTTYACAGTATTTGAGTGAGTGCTTTAAAAAGGCATCAGTCACCCCAGGGGATCTTGAAAATTYTGTATGTCATGTTGCATTGTCTAGTTGCTTTTAATCACTTGCAGCAGTATTGTGTGGAAACAAGAATATTTAGTAAAACTAGTTCCCCTCAAGAGAATGGACAGATCATTTTTTTTCTTTGTGAAAAGCTGATAGGGACTGTCCACCGTTCCCTTAAGAGCAGAGACCTTCGTTAYGATCTGGTAAGCACAACCCGCATGCTCAAATGAGCAGTTTCAAAAGTACTGTTGGTTTGTGGAAAATCTGGTTTTATTTTCAAATGCCCCTGATAATCATTTTCCCAAGCAGCCATAGACAGCAGTCACAGAGTGAAAGGATTGCTTTAGGTGTAATTAAGCTAGGGGAACAAAAGCAGCTTTCAAAAGGAAATGGCTTGGAGAGTGAATTCTCTATGTAGGATTATTTGACCAAGTAGAATACCAGTGAAGTGGGAGGGTAGAGTCCAATCATCGGTTGTGTAGTGGTTTTTGTTCTGAGCAGGCTGTTGGATGTGATGAGTGACAGACGGTGCYGGAGTCACTCTTATTGAATGAGCATGCCTGTACCTGTAGCATCATTTTTGGTGACTATCCCTGTACGTTGGAGTACTGGGGGTAGGGGTTGAAGAGCTAGCCTTACAATTGAGTTTCTTTTTTGCTGGCAGAGAAAGCACTGATCAGTCTTACCAACTCTTGAGAGACTCGTTGGATCTATACCTGGCCATGTATCCGGACAATGTGCAGCATCTAATGCTCCAGGCTAGGTTATACTTCCACCTGGGAATCTGGCCAGAAAAGGTACCTCGCCACTCGGTCGTATGTTTTCTGATAGGCTAAGCGCTATTAACACTAGTCTATTGATTTTTGGACTACGTCAGCTTGCATTACAGTCTGCCACAAGTTGTTCTGTAATARACGCAATTGAACGAGTTATCACATTTCAGAGAATCAATTTCTACTATATGAAGCAGGGAAAAGAGGATGRTTCTTGCTGGCTTGCCCTAGGGGAGACTTGTGAGCAGCCTCATGTCTGAGTCATAATTTATGATTTACTGCCCGAGTCTGACAGCTTATCTTGCAACSAATACTGTGGACTTCTAGCTGTAAGTTACGAGAGCATTCTGTTTGGTTTATGCCTAGATTGTGGTAGTGGTGGTAAAACTCTTGCTGGACTCATCTAAAAGGAGCAATTACCCTTATCAGAAAACTTGTAGGAAGTTATCTTTTATAAATATGACCAAAACTGTTCTCTGAAACCTTAGCCACACAATCAGTGGCTCTTGTGAAAAAGCAACTTAATATTCCTGTCCTTGGGATTCTTTTTTAATGTTACCTTTAGCATAGTAACTTGAGTCCTGCTATCTTGTGAGTGTGGGAAAGAAGRTGCCGAGACTTACAAGTTGTCCAAGTTGTCTAGATCATCCATGTCCGTCACTGAATCGGGGGAAGGCACAGGCACAGTTACACAAGCATGTAACTCAAAAAAGTATTATGTCTTTAGTGTGTCGCTACAGCAAAGAGGTGTTCCCTAGTCAAAATTTCCTGTACTGCTTTAGTGAAGCTCATGCACTTGGGCAATGCCTGTGCCATTTCCAAATGTGAGGTTTGGGTGAGGGGGCAGAAGTATCGGCTGGACAGCTGAGCAGAAGACAAAGCTCCTTCCACCAAATTAACTGAAGCATAAGGACTGCTGGAGAAGCTGCCTTCCTTGTGAAGAACAAACTGTGCTAAGCTTGCTGTTTCTTTCTTATGGCAGCAAGTTTTAGGGTCGCCACAGAAAAAACAGCACAAACTAAGAAATTGTGGACAGGGGGGACTCGCTGAGGTGAAATAGTAAATGTACATAAATAGGGGACAGCTAAGTGAAACACTGAAAGATCTTCCTTACCATTTCTGGCACTCAGTGATGTGTTTGTAAAGCACCAAGGCTTTACATACTTGCATTTTGCTTCTCCATCAGAACAAATAATACAACCCCATGGCCGAGTTTTACATGTAGATTCTCTGTAACACGTTGCCAGATGCAGTGAAAATGTGCAAATTTGGACTTTTCAGTATTGCATCCTCATATGCATCCAGTCGTTCCAGGTAGGATCGTAGCTAGCCAGAGAGAATGCTCTGTGTCTGACCGAACAGAAGATAMCAGATTTAATAGAGGTATGCCAGATTTGTGGAAAGTGATACAATATCTTAAAAGTCAAGCAGAGCTACACAGAATGTTGTCCTAAATGTTTGCAAATAACAGTAAATGAAATTGCCAAGAATCTCTGGCAGCTGTGGTCACTGTGCTAGGCCTTCCCCTTTCTGTAGGGTTTTTCAGGATTTTCACATCCTTCTTAAGAGGCCAGCCGGAGGGTTAAGGTGGCCAAGAAGCCTGAGCTGTATTTCTTCTTCTCRTACCTAATTACTCACCTGTTCTTTTTCTGAATTTATTTTCTTCACCTCTTGGCTGATGTTCATGCTCAATAGCCTGAGATTTCCATTCCTCTTCTGCTGCTGCTCTGAACTTAGAATGACCAAAACATCCAGTGTGTGATCAAGGAGACAGTCCTTTTGCCAGGTGCTAAAGTGTGTCAGATTTTGGAACTGTGGCAGCACTTGAGGTATTTGATGTTGGGACAGATGTATCTGTCTTTTTCCAAACCTGTTTAGACAGCAGTTTTGTTAAGAGCAAGAAAAAAAAAAAAAAAGAGTAAAACTTGCATTGCCTGCCTCTAACAAACTTGGCACCAGATGCTCTGATAGTGTGCCAGAGGGTGTTGGTAGGCTGGTAGTCTGGCCCTACAGGGTTTGCTGCTTTGAGAGCACTTTCAAAGGTAGTGTTCTTTAGTCATCCTGAGACAAGCGGGTCCTACGGCTCTTGTTCACTATTACATGGTATAGCATCACAGAGGTTATTTGCGTTTCCTTCTGTGCTGCCCTATTTTTCCTCTGCCAGGCTCTCGCAGACATGCTGAGGAACTCTTTTAAACTAAAATGTTTGTTCTCAAGTACAGCAGAAGTCATCTGGAATCACTTCTCAGCAGCAGTTTGGGAGGCTAGCAACAGAAACTTAACATTTCAGAAACTTTGAAWCGGTCTCGTCAATGCCCTGTGGTACCAAAATGTGTCGCGATTAGCTTGTATGACTTAGTTTTAAGGGGTTACTGTGCTCAACGGTGCCCTTCCTTGGAAGTAGGGAGCTTTRCAAATAGAAAAGGAGAGGACTGTTGGCAATTTCTGCAGGCTAAGCAAGTGTGAAGAACTCCTTGGGAGTGTGTAGCTAGAGCAAAGGTTCTCARTCCTGTGTGGAAAACTCGTGTGGCAGACCTGTAGGCCTGGGCACTTGAGAAATAGATCTGTATATATTTGTAAGTGTTGGACTGCTGTAGAGTCTTGTTCTGAATCTGTCTTTTTGTTTTGGTTGCTGAAGGTTCTGGACATCTTGCAGCATATTCAGGCTTTGGACCCATCCCAGCACGGGGCTGTCGGGTACTTAGTTCAACATACCCTAGAGCATATTGAGCGCCGGAAGGAGGAGGTGGGACCCGAGGTGAAGCACCGTTCAGATGAGAAGCACAAGGAGGTCTGCTTTTCGATCGGGCTGATTATGAAACACAAGAGGTGAGCTCTTCAAAACCTTCCCCACGTTAGCAGGCTGTACTGTAACGAGTGCAGAAGTGTTTGTTCTGACAGTAATGAGGCGTGGTTTTATCTGCCAAGGAGGTACCTGGAATGGAAAATGCCAGGCACGTGCATCTATGCCATGTACCTTGTAGAAAAATGGGAGCAGCTCTGTCTGTCCTTTGAGAGAGCGAGTGTATTCACTGCTGTTTGCTTGCAGAGAGAAGTTTGTGAGGTGACTTGTCTGCGTCATCATATATCACACAGCTAAAATTTCCACAGCCCAGAGCTCTCGAAGAAACATCAGTAATCAGTTAATGAGGGACTGTGGAACAGAATCGACTTCAAAAAAAGATTGTGAGATTCCTAAGACAGCTTGTGAATCTTTCCCTGTGCTATTATTACCCCCTCTTCCGGCATTGCACAAGGGCTTTGTGTTCCTGTCTGTACTGCTCTGCCAGAATGACGTRCCAGCACTGTGTTGCTTCGGCCACTCCTCCAACTCAGCAAGACATATGGAGCRTATTTTAAGGGCGTCAGCAGTGACAGTTACAATGCCTCACGATTAATCGCATAAATAATCTGAAAATAATGATGGCTTTGTGTCTGGGAGTTCAATATTGGGATTACCACGTCTGTGTGATGGGCACAGAAGTAATTGCACAACACAGCAGGATGGCTGCTTCTCTCCCTGTTTCTTGTTTCCTGTTCTCCCGGTTGCTGACTTCCAGTCTCTTTCCCATTTTCATTTCTTGATCACATTTGGTTTTCCTTTGTCCTCAGCTGTTTGTTCCTGTCTATTTATCCAGTCACTCGCTACTAGTCATTTCCCCCCATCTCAAAATACACACACGTACCCACACGATCTTTTTGAATTGWTATTTTTTTTCCCTCTTGTCCTCTCCTCTTTGTGCCAACTCACAGGAGGCTCCTATCCTGTTTGTKCTATATTAGTCTTGAGGAAAAAGAGCTGGCTCTGGAGTTTTCACAGTCTTTGGTGTGCAATTTTTTTAATTAGATATGGCTATAACTGTGTGATTTATGGCTGGGATCCTGCCTGCATGATGGGGCATGAATGGATCCGGAATATGAACGTCCACAGCCTTCCACATGGCCCCCACCAGCCTTTCTACAACGTGCTAGTGGAAGATGGCTCTTGCAGATACGCTGCTCAAGGTAAGCAGGAGTCTCCTGTGTTTACATTAGGAGAAAGGGATGCTTAAGTGATTAACTCTTTTAAGTGAAACATAAACTGTTAGTTAAGTTGAGGTAGGAAGGAAAATGATCTTGAATTCATGGCCTGCRTTGTTTGCTCTCCATGAAATCAGTACTGCTAGGAATGAACGTTAAGGACCCCTCCGGTGTAATCTCCTTTTGCCTTAGAAATATGTCTTGGACATGATTGGTTTGATGGTGTAAACCATGATGGCTGCTTTTAAAAGGTAATTCAGCTTTTGCTGAAGTCTGAAGTTCTGTCAGCAGCTCTCATTCTTTGAAATTATAGCTATCCTTGGGCAGGACCTCAAAATAGGACCTAGTGAGAGAGCACACAAGCTTTGCTTATCAGGGCATGGTTCTGAGCAGCTGTCATCGAGAGCCATATATGTGCCAAGATCCCAGAGAACATAGCTAGCATGGCTTTTAGTGCCACCTCTGATAAGAATGGGACAAAAGTGAATGTCTCTTCTAAACCTCTTTGCATTCATGAAATCTCTTATCACCCATTCTTTATGCAACATACCATAAGAAAGGAAATTCTTGTCTCATGGTCAGAATATGAGGTTAGGATACAAAAAAATGTTGAACTGAGGTTCAAAAGAGAAAAAAACCCCTATACATACATGTCTGTAACTCTGTACATGGTAAACAGAGTGCTGCTTTGCCKCATGTTTGTTGTTCTCCCTGTGATACGGAGGCATCCTATCCAGCTGGCAGGGCAGCTGCACAGCCTGACTGTATTTTGCTAAGACAAGATGTGGAAGCTGCTGGAGGGGAAATGCTAACAAAATGCTGTCCAGCTCTTTCACTAGAGGGTGCTCCCTAGCATGTTCTGGTCCCGTACATGTCAGCAAGAGGTGGTTTTACAGGAGGGGACACTCCTACCTTTGTAGGTTTAAAGYGCAGGTGTTTCTCACTGTCCTGAGAGTTACTTTATATTCAGTAGTCCAAAAAGGTGAACTGGGGACCGGGAATATTGCAGCTCTGCCTTACAGCTCATATTGGGCAGTACTTGGCCTCTCAGAGAGTCTTAAAAAACAAAAATCCTTTTGTGCTGTGGGTTGATATAAAAATATGCATCKCAGTGAAAACTAATCAGATAATTGTCCGTGGTGSTTCTGGGGCTGAGTCATCTCTTATATCTTTTGTCTAATTGTTTATAAACAAGTATAATGCTGCCTGGTTCCAGAGCACAGAGTATTTTAGCCAAGCTGTAGGTTGAYACCGTCATCTCTGTGGCATCCAAGTGTTTTGATATTGCGAGGGAGAATTGAAGGGTTTGTCCTTCCTTGCCGAAATCTTGCTGCCTGACTATCCCCTCTAAAATACATCCTCAGATCATTTGGGAAGGGAGTGTTTCATAACTTACTGACCTGACTTTGGGGAGGGGATGATAGTTTTTTGCTGAAAGAATCTTAAACAAATCTGCTTGCAGAGTTTTATCTAACCAGCTCAGAAATAACACCAAGCTTATTATAGGTAATTGYACCTCAGTTTGAGTCCTTCCTGTAAATTTGTAGGTGGAGCTGTAGCTAACTCCAAAACGCCTGTTCCATACAGTGAGTTTGGTATCTACCTGTCTGCTCTGGTCTTTCTTTTATTTGCTTTGTGGCAGCACGGGCCAGATATCTGTGGTTCAAAAACTTCTAGTCAGCACGTTTCTCAGGCTGCCCACCTAGTGCCAAATTTGCTTGTCTCAGTCTCTTCCCCCCTGCCAGCTTCTCTTTCGTCACTGTGTTTTTCCCTTTGTACACAGCTCGCTGCTCAGCCGTGCTTCTTCTGCAGAGCATATTGGAGTGTAAATTGTTTTCCGCAGTGGTGCAGTATACGAAAAAGGTACTTTGCAAGCCTGTAGGACTGCACCAGCCCACTGAGGTGTAGAAAGCTCTTGTGCTTTCGGCTGCACACGCTGACATACAGGAGCTTCAAAGAGSCTGTATGGATTAATGTGACTTGTATGTGTTCTCTGTAGTGAACTGAATAGTTTCAGAGACAGATCAATTATTCCTGAATGATGTTCTCTGCATCCCATCTTGTTCCTGCCCTGCCTTGCAGATAAGTCAGACTTTGGGACTTAGGCAGCTTTTGTTTCTACCTGTATATCTGGCACTGTGCTGGAAAAAATGACATCGTTTGGGGACTGCTGCAGGGCACCTGCGCATGTGATTKACTCCTGGGCTGCCTCCCAGTCACACTGCTTTACACAAATACTGCGGGAGCAAAGGGGCCCTCAGCTGGGGTCACTTCTGCATTTTAATGCCAGTGCTTCTGTGTTGTTTAACTGTTGTGCTTAATCAGGTTATCTTTATTACAAAGGAGGAAATGGGGTGCTCTGGGAAAGAATCAATGTGCTCTTCTTGGGGACTTTCTCTTAACTTCAGGAAGTTTGGATTTAGAAAAGTTAATTGTGCTGTTTGAGACGTGCTTGAAAACCAGCCTGGTGACTTGACATGGTTGAAACAGAGGCTGGTGACTTAGAGCAAGAAAGCACTCGGCTCCTCTACCAGGGCAACCTTGTGCAGTCGACCTCACGTTGGAGCATTTGAGCAGGATCTCTCCTAGAAGCTGATCTCCCATGGGACTTGAGGAATCAGAGCTCGGTGCCGCAGCTTCTCCCTGCGCTTACAGCTAAGACCTGTGAGCAACAGAGTGGGAGCAGGTCAGCATCCTGCTACTCTRACCTAATGTCAGACAACGTGGTCTCAGGCATAAAATAGTTTTCATGCCACTAGGAAATGGGGTCAKCATCACTTAGGAGATGAGGCTCTGTGAGCAATTGTACTGGCATACTCTGTGTATATTTTCCTGGGTTTGGGKTTTTTTTTCTTTAAAGCATCARGAGGTGGTGTTTCTAGAGGCAGAAACAAGACTTGAGAGAGGCGCAGGATTTATTGCCTYGTAGCAGGCCGTTTCGTGTGGTGATAACAGATTCTTTCCTTTCCTAACAGAGAACCTGGAATATAACTCTGAGCCTCGGGAGATCCCTCACCCTGACATTGGCCGCTATTTTTCAGAGTTTACTGGCATTCACTACCTAGCAAATACCGAGCTAGAAATTCGGTACCCGGAGGATTTGGAGCTCACACRTGCCACAGTTCAGAAGATCTACAGTTCAGGCAAGGAGTGAGTGCAAAAGGCATCATGAGGACAGAAGCAGCTGGAGTGTAGCTTTACCCTTTTTGCAAAACTTGCGTGGAAGGCAAGTTTGGTGACAATCCTTTGGCTTAATGCATTGAAAACTGCATTGAACTTTGTAACTGGTGCTATAGCATCTTTCTGTTGCCTGCCTGCCTGCCCATTCTGGCCCAAAGGCACAGGGACACGTTGGTAGTTGAGGCCAAGCGTAAGGATCTTGCAGGGACAGTCGTGCCAGGAAGCGCGTTGTCCTTTGGAAGGGGTTGCGCATACTACTCGTTCTGTGATTGTCTTGCCTAGAAGGTCGACGTGGTGAGATCCCTGGTGTGGAATACGGAAGAACTCTTCCAGAGAAGGAAGTTGCTTGTCCTTGCAGTGTTGTGGGTTTTTTGTTTGGTTGTGTTTGTTTTTTCTAATGTATATCTCACGCAGGTGATAGTTTTTAAAGTCTCTTACGTTTCACTGTTGTCTTCTCTGGTCTGAATTTTTGGTCAGATTTTGCTTTACCTCTGTAGTCTGATTGTTCACAGAGCTACCATTCCRATTCTGAATATCCTTACGGGCCTGGGAGAGACCCCAGCAACAAAACCAGAAGCAGCAAGGCTTCCAGGGGTGGCAAGTGCAGTGGTAACACTGAGGTCCAGTTGGCCACCTCACTGATGATACAAACTCTCCTAATGTGGAAGATGAGCTTCTAGCCCTTTTTCATGCCTGCTAAACACACTCAGTCCATGTTCTTACCTTGATTTTTGGTCTGTTCATCGTGTATGTCCAAGGCAGGATCTGCAGCACAGCCGTGAGTGCTCCCAGGACGATTTTGAACCTCGTGGCACTGTTTCGTGGAAGCCTTGAGGTCAGTGCCAGAATGACTTTGATGTATGGGGAGCTTCCACTCACTGCCGTCTCCAATCTATAGGTATTTATGCAATACAGTGGGATCGTGACTGGAAACTGGCCAACCCTGGAGTCAGCCAAACCGTGTGTGGAAGAGAGATGTTAATTCCTGCAGCTTGAGGCCTTCTTCCTTTTTGCCAAAAGAGAATGGATTTTGGGGGAGCGCATACTCCGCTGCCCAGAAGGGAAGCRCTTTAGCAGCTCAAGGCACATGAATTTCAACATGACTTAAAGGCCCAGATAGAACCACTGCAGAAGAGGTTTTCCTCTGGGTTCGGGTATTATGGGGTGCAGTGACAGAGTGTTTGTGCACACACAGAGCCTGCGTATCTTTGTGGTTTCTGAAGCAACGTCTATAGACTAGCTGCAGCTAGTGTCTCCTGTCACTGTCCGGTTGCAATACAGTAGTTGTATCTATCAGAGATGAGAATTAGGTACCGTGCCCTGTAGAGTTAGGTGGATGCTCTTAGTCTATTATAGCACTTCAGGTATCGCCACGTGAAATCACACAGCCCTCCTCTTAAAGGAGTGCTTGAACTGCATGCCATCCTATTGAAATATTGAGCACTGATGAAATGTGAGGAATAAATASTGAAAGCCCAGCACTTTTGCCAGCRGAGTGGTGGTGGTCTGCAGGAATCYTGGTGCTTTAGGAAGAGCCTTGGTGCTTAGGAATAGTGCTGAGGAATGGTGAAGCTGCTGTATTCCAAGTAGAACTATGTCTTTAAAGAAGTCTCTACTGAAATGAACTTGGAAGGAGGAAGGGACTGAAGAATTTCTACAGAAGCAGAATGGATCCAACTGAAAGCAAGGTAGGGAATCATTAGGCAAAATCTTAAAATCCATCTCTTGTTTTTGAGGGTTGGAGTAGACCCCAACCCTCCACCCCTTTTTGAGGGTTGAAAGCAGATGCCAAAAGATTCCTAGCAGGGATGTAAGGTTGGGAATGGGACCGCTGAGTCACAAGGTTGGTGCTGGTAGCTGAGAACAGGCGTGCAGGAGCAGGGCTTGGGCTGCCCATTCCCAGCTCAGCTTTGACGAGGCTAGCTCTGCGACAGCATGGATACCTCTGAGTTTCCTGGGGCTTTATGCTCCCCTCTGCTAAACGGGCAGTCTGTTGACACCTTGCCCCKCTCAAGTGCATCAAGAGAATTGCCACATACCGAGCTTGTAGGATTCCTCAGCAAGAGGTGCTGCCTGAATGCCAGGTAGAATCATGCCGTAAAAAAGCYACAGGAGTCAACAGAAAGCTGCCCAAAGTTTCTGTGAAAACTGGTGCTGGACAATGCATATCTAACCCACTTGAAAACATGCTGTGTACTTTGAGGCTGGGGTCCCAGGGTAGCCGGCAGAGCCCGTTATACCCACCTTTCTGGGGCCACCCTATGTTTATACTCTGAAAAGCATCTGGACGAGGAGGAAGTGTGGGAGCGGCTCTTCATGTGGTTCACACACACTTCCCCCACCCACAGTCTCCAAAGCGTTTCCGTTTTCGCATGGGGTGCAAAAGGGGAGTGTTACTGTGCAACAGGGGACAGATGTACTGCAAGTGGCTTATGTACGCMAGGCGACCCAGCCAGCCCTGTAACTAAAACCTCTCATCCCTTCGGCAAACGTTTCGTAGAGAAACTSTCCTCAGGCAGGTCTGCTTGTCTGCTTTGCTGGGCAGGCCGTGTCGGTGCACGGTTATGTGGCTCTTTGTGTCATCCAGGAGCACCGGCACAGCCTTGGACGTGCCAAAGCTGGAAGAGACTGGAGGCATTTCAATGGGCAGCGCACAACATCAGCACAGGGTCCAAGTCTGATTTTTAGGACTTCAGACAAAACCAAAGGAAACGGTGTGTAAAGGCTCCCCCTTTGTATCCTGTTTGGTTGGGCCTGCCCGTTGTTCTGTCTTCCCGCTGCTGCCTGTGTTGCATGCTATGGGTTGAGCCTTTGGTCTTGGCGAGGAAGAATTCCCACATAAATATTTGGAGCTGTGGGAGACCTCAGCCCAAGCATCCAGCGTGGCCAGGGAAAACTGAAAAAACCCACAGGGATATCCCTCCCTGCTTGAGCAATCTCTTGAAATGCTTCCCACAGGCTGAGCATCCGAGGTCCACCACRGCCGGGAAACACCTCTTTGGGTTGATGGAGGTCACATTAGGTGTTTGCCTGTGCATCAGGCGGCTCTTCCCTCCCCTCCTGGCAGCMCAGGCATCTTTGCAGTCACCGTTTCCCCCAGAAGCAAGCGGTGGATCCCAAATGGTCCTTGTGTCCGTGAGTAATGTCTGGGTYCGCGTGAATGTACGCATGTTAAAGATGATACATACGCATACGCGTTGTGAGTTGTCCCCTTGTGTCTGTGCAGAGTTCACTTGGGCAAAGGGATGTTTTGCTTTCTGGGGAAGGTGGAATTGCCGCCCTTCYCGTATCTGACTTCACTCAGCCGCCATCCCACCGAGCGGAAGSACTGTCCTGGGTGGTCTGGTGCAGTACCAAAGTCCTCTGGTCCTGAGTCGCCTGGGGTCAGAGGGGTGGATTTCCTGCAGCTGATACCATCTTCTCCCCTCTCTGTGTCGTCAGCCATCTGTCCTGCGGACGGAACAGCCAGGGTGCTATCATGTTAAAACGGCTTTCTGGAGGGTGAAGGAAAAAAATACAGACTGGGGAAAGAGGAGGCTGGGAGGGGGCAGGAAGCAAGTCATAATTGCTGTCTGGATCGTTAGGAAAACGGCACAGAGAACTGAGCAGCAGTCACGGGCTGCTTTTAAGCGGTGCCACTGGGTCTTGGGGCTCAGGTGGGTTATATAGACCGTGCTGTTCCCAGACTTCCCCGAGCAGGGAGTGAGGGCTGTGGGCAACAGCCTCTTTGGGGGGGTTTGTCCTCCCTTGCAGGACAATGTCTTGACGTGCTGCTGCTTGTGAGAGGCTGCAGAGCTGTTCGTGGCCCTCCACCAGCAAGGTGGGTTCCCTGGGGCAGGGGAGGGACAGCTGATGGTGCAGCATCCTCCTGGGAAGCCCTTCCAACCCCTCTGGACCCATCCCGACACCCAGGGCCAGCGGGGATGCACTGCGGAGTGCCCTGACAGCCCCCAGAGCCAAGGGCATGGCGTGTGGCCTCTGTGACAAACTGCGGCAGTTTGTCACCAACCTTCACAGGAAAACCGGAGGCCCCAGGACCCTACCCACCAGCCAGCCCTGCCTCTGGCCGGCAGAGAGCTGCATCCYCGGGGGCTCTGCCGCTGGGCGCAGGAGGGCGAGGGGAGAAGAAAAGGACTGCTTTGGGCTGGAGGAGGGCCCCTGGGGATCTTCTGGTCCCTTCCAGGCCACCTTCGCATTCACACCAGGTTGCTCAGGGTATTGTCCTGACTAGTTTTGAGCATCTCTAAGGGATGTCACAGCTCCGTGGGCCCTACCTGCCTGGCTGGTGGCTCTTCCCCCACGTGAGGACACAGGGCCTGCCTGCGTAGGCAAGGACGGAGTGGTGCGTGTTACCTCTCTCCCCTACCCTCCTCCTCTTGGCTGGAGATGCCTAGGCCGGGCAAAAAGACATATTAGATGAAAAATTGGCTGTCCCAGGCCTGAAGGGTGAGGACCCCTGAGCCCCAGGGTCCCCTGACACTGACAGCTGAGGCTGCAGGATGGGGACAGCTCTCCTTTCTCCTTTTTTTTTTTTTTTAAAAAAAAAAACAACACAGGTATTTTGTTGGATCTGGGACAGCTGGAGGCTGGAAATTATTTGGTTCCTTTCCTGTTTGTATTTGGCTTTAAAAAAAATAAACTACACTGACTTGCTACCCACTGCCATAGCGTGCTGTGCTTTCTGAGCTGCCTGGCGCTCTGAAAACTGCTGCCTTACCTCCTGGAAGCGGGTTGCTCTTCCCCTGCGCTCGGGGGAGGCTGACGGGTCCCTGCCAGCGCCGGAGCCCAGTCTGGCWGCGAGAGGGTCGGTGACAGAAACACCCACCCCTGCACCAGGCCCTGCCAAACCTGCCTGCTGCTGCCTCTCCCTCCCCGCTGGCCCTGCGCCGACGGGGTCACAGCCACTGCCTCTGGCCCTGAGGAGAGCTGGGTTTCTCTCTTTTGGGGGGGATTCTCTCTTGCTCCCACCCTCTCTATCCCCCCCTTTTTCTCTTCCCAGCCTCCCGGGTGCAGAGCCAGGGATGGGGGAAGCTGAAGGGCTCATGTCRGAGCCGGGGGTTCCTGCTGCTGCGGGGCATGCCTGGGGGAGACCCCTGGCCCAAGCGCCTGCAGCCAGGCTGGGCAGGGAGCAGGGGGCGTGGGGGCCTCCCCCTGCCCTTCCCCAGGGCCCAGCAGGGCCATGCGGTGCCCAGGGCCGCGAGTGGCTTCAAGTGCCACCAGCGCACGGGGGAGCTGCCCCCGCGCCGGGGCTCCGAGGGGGTCCCAGCCGCGCCAGCCCGCTGGCGGGGCCGTTAACTCTGGAACCTAACGACGGCGCGGCGGCGGGGAGCTCAAGGACCCGGGGGAGCCGTGCAGCCACCGCCTCCCTCCCCGCCGCGCCCGCCCTTATAAGCGGCAGCGGCGGCGGAGCSCGGTGCAGCGGCCCGCGGCGCGCCGCCTCCCGGCCCCGCACGGCCCGGCCCGGCCCGGCATGGGCTCCGCGCACGCCGTGCCCGCCGAGATGCGGGAGCTGGCCGACAGGACCGGCTGTGAGTATCGCCCGCCGCGGGTCCCCGGAGCAGCCCGGCCCCGGGGGGCACCTTGGCCGGGCCCCGCCCGCTGCCTCCCTCCCCCCCCCCACCCCCGGGGCCCTCCTGCCCCACCGCCGTGCACCGCGCACCCCCCCGGAGGGGGACACGGGCTGTCCGGCCCCGCAGGGGACATGTCACCCGGGGAGGGGGGGTGCAGGACACGTCACCGGGGGATGCCGGCATGTCACCGGGGGATGGAGGGGTGAAGGGGGGGGGAGCTGGGGAGGGGGAATGTCGGCATGTCACCTGAGGGTTGCTGGCATGCTGGCATGTCACCGGGGGCGGGGGGGGGAATGCAGCCATGTCACCCACAGGGGTGCACCCACACACCCCCGGTGCCGCACTGCTGCCAGCCGGAGCGTCGAGCGTGCACATGTGTGACCCCCCCGGCAGCGCTTTGCCCTCCCACGCCTGGTGCAAGAAATTGTCCCCMCGTCGCTGTCTTGCCTGGCCCCGCTGCCATCCGGCGATGCTCTCGGGGCTGGCACGGTGCGCAAGGCCCCGCGGTGCGGGGCAGAGGGACCGGCAGGCAGGGGCTGGCAGCAGGGATGTGGCCCAGGGCTCCGAGCAGGGGTCGGTGCGTAGGACAGGGTGGTCGTGTCCCTCCTGGGAAATGTCATCCCTCCAGGATGTCCCAGGACGTGGCCAGCTCTGGGTACGGAGATCGGGGTGCTCCTGCTGGGTTCCTCCAGCTCCTGCCGTAGGGAGAGCAGGCTGTGGTGGAGGGAGGGGTGCAGGGAGGCCGCTCTGCCCACAGCCAAAGGGTGTGCTGGGGTTGGGGGGGGCCAGCATCTCCCCAGCTCTGCCACTGACCCTACGGTCACATYGCCCTTCCTCCCCTCTCACTCCTCCTCCTCCCCCCATGAGTGCTGAGCACTGCAGCACCCCACTGGGCACCCCGGGGTGAACTCAGCCCAGCCCACAGGCAGCAGCCTGGGGAGCCCCCGGGGTGGGAGGAGGTTTTTGGGAACGCCTTGGCCTGGGGATCCTGCCATGCCAGTGCTGCCAGGCTGCCTGCAGCAGGCACCTCCCGCGCAGGCACTGCTGCCCGTCGGCCTTTCTCTAGCACCCACCCGTGGGAGGCACCTGCCTCACGCCCAAGTGCCCCGTGAATCGGTCCCAGAGAAGGGTTTAGAAAGGCAGCACCCAAAAAAAGTCTCATCGAACCCAGAGGCTGGGGGGGTGTGTGTGATAACCCCATGCCATGACCCCATGCCGTGCATGTCGTACGCTGCCGGCAGGAGTCACAGGGCTCCCACCACGCCGCAGCTGCTGCTAGAAAAACCTGGGGAATGGCAATTTTTTTTTACAGGCTTGCTGCTGCGGTACAACCTCATGGAGGGCATCGCAGTCACCCTTGGTCCCCTGGGAGGAGCAGGGAGAGGGCAGAGCTCCCTGCGGGTCCCCAGGACATGCCCGGGGCACAGTCCTTTGCCTTCTCCCCCAGTGCTGTAAACCCCGAAAGCCGCAGCGGCACCCACAGCTGTGTGCTCAGGGCCGTCGGGGCCGGTTCCCATCTCTGCCCGCCTGCCCCATCACGAAGCTGCAGCAGCGGCGTCTGCCTGGTGCTGAAGTGGCTCTTCCCGGGACCGGGCCATCTTTTCCTGCACCCAGGCCGGTCCCGCGAGACGAAACCCAGCACAGTGAGGGCAGCACAAGGCTGAGCCCCTCCTGTGCATCTCTTCCCCAGGGSGATGCCCTTTGCAAACTGCCGCAGGCTGGGACACAGCAAACCCAGCGCCCTTTGGTTTAAATACCATTTTTTTCCCCTATAGCGTAGGTTGCCGTGCTTGGACATGGGCCTGCAGCATCGGAGCGCTGAGGCTGTTTCTCAGCGATAGGAGCAGCCTCTGCTGCCCTTGAGCCAGTCCTTCTCGCAGGAAAGCCTTTGCCCTTTGTGCAGGTGCAGCTTTTTTTCTCTGGAAAGCAGCCGAGTGATGCTGCCCTTTGCAGGGTCGCTGCGCTCCTCGGGGACCCGCCTGCACCGCAGCCCTGCGCCGCAGCTCGGAGCCAGGCGGGGAAGACCTGGGTTTGGGGAAAGAGGGAGGAAGAGCCCCCCTCTTTTTTGCCTTGCAGCTGTGGGCTGGACGGCGAGCGGGGCTGGATCAGCYGTGAGCATCCAGCCAGTGACCCCAGCTTTTTTGTCATGTCCGTGTCTGGGATATTTTTCTGAGAGATCAAAGGTTTTGGTGTGCAACCAAGTCACAGATGCTGAAGGCTTGGTGGCCCGGCYGCTCCCATGGTGACGGCAATGTTGTCAAGGGAGAAAGTGAAAGGTCACTTCTCCATGGCCAGAGTCGGAAAGCAAAGTCCAGAGAAGGTTTCCGTGTGTGTATGGACAGCAGCAGAGCACCAGCCAGAGAGGGATTACGGAAAAAAAACCATCATATGGGTGACTCGGTGGTGCCCGTGCAGCCGGGCATCACTGCCTGAGAGCCAGCGGGGGCAGAGGGGGGACCCCCAAARCCAGGCCAGGGACCTGAAGTGGCCTCATGCTGCAAAGGGTCTGGCAGCTGCCGGCGTGGGCAGAGGTCGGGGCAGGCACAGAGCCCCYGCAACGAGCACAGATGGGTTTTCCAGGCCATTGACAGAGGTCTGCAAATGCTCAGCCTTACTCATCGATACAGTTTTTATTTCAAGGCTGTGAAACAACAGTCAGAAACAGAGCAAAGGACATTATTTAAACATAATAAAAGAGAGAGAGGGAGCGAGCCAGCCAGCGAGCGCGCGAGCTCGGCATCGACCCGTTGTCTTTCAGCCCCAGCAGTTAACCATTTGCAACCCTTCAATTATACTTTAACATGCTTTTTTCTTTCTCCGCGCCGCTGGGAGAGGCTGACGACCAGCCGCCGGCGCAGCCCTGCCCGAGCCCGGCTCCAGCCGGGGCTGCAGCGAGCACAYGGGTCCGGCTGGCGCCCGGACAGACGCCACCAGCTCCTGCGAACAGGGCTGAAAGCCGCTTCCCTGGCTCCTGGGAATGACTTCTGTCAATATTTGCACGAGGGAGTGAGGCTCAGCATGTCTTCGGGGGTTTGTAGAGCTTGGTTACAGCCTGTAAAGACTAGCTGGGAAAAAATAAAACAACCTGTGTCATGGGAATAAGGAGGCGAAAAGATGCTGCTGAGCCTCACGCTGTAACCTCAGTGCTTGTGGGTCTCCAAGCAAGGCTGATGATGGGCACCCCGCTTCCAGGCCCTACCCCAGGCTGATGCTCCGGCGGGTGCAGCCGCGCTGCCGGGGGGCTGGTGCGTCACCCGGCGCCCACCTCAATGGTTTGGGGCTTCCTGGTGCCCCAGCTCCCCCCGAGCAGCCACAGCTATTTCAAAGCCCGGCTTTGCTTTTTGGGTGCCGATGCATCTCCTCCATGTTCAGCCTTGCCCCTGGCAAGACACAGGTGGCTGCTGTCAGCTTCGGGGTTTTCTCTTTTTTTTCCTTCTTTTTTGTGTTATTTTCTGTCCGCCGGCATGGCTGTGGACATGAGCACATGAACCTCCCAGCTGCAAGAAGAGATGTCCCAGGGCAGGTCGAGACCTGCTCCCCGGGCACGGCTCCTGCCCATGGCACCAACAAACCCCAAATTAAATGGTCAAGGCTGTTTGAAGGGTCTGCTGCCGAGGATCCTAAACTTGAGGGGATGGGATCTTGCCGTGCCATGCCGTGCTGTGCCGTGCCGTGCTGTGCCGTGCAGTCTGGGCCAGGGGAGTTTCTGCAGACCGGGACTGGTGATAAACCAGCACCGGCCGTCACCTCGTCACCCCTCTGCAGCGAGCAAGGGACAGAGCACAGAGGGGCCAACGCAGCGCGATGGACCTTGCAGGGCTGCATAGAGCCACCAAAGGGAAACGGGGACGGGGATGACTGTGCCCAGAAGTGCCCATGGCCCTGCCCCGCTGCCGGGGGGGTRCGGGAGCAGGCAGCCTTTTGGCTGTTGCCGGACGGGGGGGGCTGGGGTTGCGTCCGCAGGGAACGAGCTTTGCGGCAGGTTTTGGTGCCCACCAGTGTCCTCGTGTCCCTGGGCAGGACACGAGCTCTGCAGATGGGTGTCCCGGGGGCTGCCCTGTGCCTACCCCCTCACCTCTCTCTTTTCCCCCGACAGTCACCTCTGAGCAGATCGAGCACCTGCACCGGCGATTCAAGCAGCTGAGCCGGGACCAGCTGACAATCCGGTACGGCCTTTCCATTCCCGCCGCTGGCGAAGGGTGCCTGGCCGAGATGCCCGGCTCCCCGGGCCGCGAGGACGAGCGTGTCCGTCCTTCCCGGTCATCCCGCGGCTGTGCTGAGCTGGCTCTCTGGAGTGTGGCATTGCGAATAATATGAGGAAAAATGAGCGGTGAAGCATCCTATTTTCCCTCAGCTTTAAAATCAGTTTTGGGGAGGGAGGTGAGAACTCCCTACACAGCAGCTACGGTGGGGTTTGCAGTTGCCCTTTTCCCCTTCCTCGGCATCTGTGCAGGCACTTGTGCACCAAAACCACCACTCCGCTTCCTCGGAAAGCTCTGGCACATCCAACCAGCTTCACCAGCCACGCGAGGAGCCAGCGCGGGCCGGGGAGCCCAGCTGCCCTCTGCTTCCCCCGCCCTGGAGATTATTTCTTGGCTCATTTGCTKTATAAAAAGTCGACAGCAAACCACCAGCACAGGCTCAACCTGGTGTCTGTGCGGCACAACACGGGGCGGCAGCGGGATGCGGGGGGACGGTGCAGGGCAGAGGAAGCCGAGGGGAGGGTGGATGGCAGAAGCTCCTTCCCTCGCCTCGTTGAGCCCCATTCGGGACCTTATTCCTGGGACAACTCTCTGAAAACCATGCAGCCRTTTGCAGGTCAGGCTGTGCAAAGGGCCCCAGCGTCAGTCCCGCACCACTGTGTCCCAGAGCTTCCCAAAGACCCACTTTAGTGGGGACAAAAATCCCCCGTAGCTGCACCAAGCACAGGCCGATGCAGCAGCGCGGCTTGCTTTCAGTCTAAATTGAGGCAAATAGGGGTTTTCATGCAAAAACCTTTTTTTTTTTTCATGAGTGCTTTGAAAGAATGGGGTTGGGGCTTCTGCCCCAGCCCTTTGGTGACCGTCGCAGTATCTCCCTCCTCCGCGGCTCCCTCACGCTTAGGGCTGTCTCTGTTTCCTTTGCAGCAAGGAGAATTTTGACAGCATCCCTGATCTGGAGTTCAACCCGATTCGGGGGAAAATCGTCCATGCCTTTTTTGACAAGCGGTAAGAACATCCCTGGTACCACGGGAGGGTTGGGGTAATCGCTTTATCCTCTGAAAGCAGGACGTGGCTGGGCAAAGATCTTCTTCCTAAAGGCTGGGATGGAGCCAGGGTGAAAATCACAGACATTTAAGCTAAATCTTAGGGAAAAACCAGTCCTAAAGCTTTGCCGAGGGATGTGCTGGGCTCTGCGGCAGGAGGGAGCGGGCGGCCGGGGGGGTCCCGGCTGCCCGTCACCGGCAGCTCCGCTCTTGGCAGGAACCTGCGGCAGGAGTCGGATGGGCTGGCGGATGAGATAAACTTCGAAGACTTCCTGACCATCATGTCCTACTTCAGACCCATCGAGATGAACATGGACGAGGAGCAGCTCGATCGCTTCCGGAAAGAGAAACTCAAATGTGAGGCTTGCCCAAAGCCCCGGGCTGGTGGGGGGCCGGCAGGACGGGGCTCCCCTGACCCTGCCGCACTCCTCTCGTCCCTCCCAGTCCTCTTCCACATGTACGACTCGGACCACGACGGGAAGATCACGCTGCAGGAGTACAGAAATGTAACGTATGGTCCCTCCCGCCCCATCACCACCAAATTCCCGGCCCCGGCTTTGACCCGCTGCCTCGTAGGTGGTGGAGGAGCTGCTGTCGGGGAACCCCCACCTGGAGAAGGAGTCGGCGCGGTCCATCGCYGACGGGGCCATGATGGAGGCAGCCAGCATCTGTGTGGGACAAATGGTGGGAGCCGGTTCCTTGCTCTGCCGCGGCACAGAGGCGCCGTGATGGTATCAAAAACGGGGCTGGAAGGTGTCCGTCCTGCCCAGGGCATCTCCCCTGTCCCCCAGCTGCTTTGGCCGGAGAAGATTTTTTTGCAGGCAGCAATTTTCAGTTGGTTTTTTGTTTGGTTTTTTGGTTGGTTGGTTGGTTGGTTTTTCCCATTATAAGAGCCCAAGGGGGATAAGCAAACAGCACCCCGTAAAGCACCATCCTCAGTGCTTGGGGATTCAGTGCTTATAAAAAAAGGCAGCTCCCTGCAGCCATGGTGGGTCTGGGAACCTATTTTGAGCTGGCCATGGGGCATGGTACAGGGCCAGCGCTGTGCACCCATGGGAGACATGTCCCGTAGCCCCAGGGGACCCACCCCTGGAGACCCAGTGCCCCTGCCCCATGGRCGTGGGGCAGCCATAATGTTTTCTCTCTTGCTGCGCCCAGGGGCCGGACCAGGTGTATGAGGGCATCACCTTCGAAGACTTCCTTAAGGTTGGTGGCATCTCTGCTCGTCTCCCCAGGAGGAGGGCGCTGGGCGGTCRCAGGGACCTGGGCGTTCGCTGTGGGCACCGAGCCGAGCCCCCGACCCAGCCCCGCTCACCCCCTTCCCCTTGCAGATGTGGCAGGGGATCGACATCGAAACCAAAATGCACGTCCGCTTCCTCAACATGGAGACCATCGCGCACTGCTACTGACCCCCGGCTCCCTCCTGGAAGGGAGCCGGAGGAGGAGGAGGAAGAGGAGGAGGAGGAGGACTCTGCAGCAGCTCCATGTTCCTGGCACCAAGCGCTTTGTACCCACCCGCGTGCCTGTCCCGTAGTGGGGCTGCCTTCTGCTCTCTAGAAACATAAGAGGCTTTTATCTGTAATAAAAGGTATTTCTCTTTTTACTTCTTGCTGAGAAATACTCCATCCATCCATCGCCCAGGGCCTGGCGGGGTCTCTCCCTGTGCAGAAAGCCTCCACAAATCCCGGTCTCCCCTTAAACCTGAATTTTTAGCCTCTGCCATGTGCTGCTCTGGGGAAGGAGCTGCCCCCTCTGTGCGGTGAGCCCCCCGACCCCCATGCCATGGGGACTGTATGCAGGCAGGGATGGGGATGCTGAGGGGCAGGAGGTGAAGGCAGAGCCCTCAGCACCTGGAAGGGCAGTCACATCCCCCTCTGCATCCCACRGGATGCTCAAGCCAGCGAAGGTGGCAGCGGCACAAGGAATAACCCTAAATCAAACCCAAACCAGCCGCCTCGGCTGCATCTGCCGGCAGGATGGGCAGCGCGGGACCACGCCGRGGCAGGTGGCAGGGATGCGGGGACACGGGGACGTGGGCTCCTGGCAGCTGGGTGGCTCCCGCCCCCACATGTTCCCGCTAGAACAAGGCACCGGAGATAAGGGTTTGTTTACTGGTATTAATAACTGGATAGCTCAAGGCGGGTTTCTGTCTCTAAGGCAGCCTGAGCTGGGAAGGAAGGGGGAGAAAAAAAAGGGCAAAGGCTATTTTTGGAAAAGCTGGAAAGATTTGTTTGTTTTATCAAAAATAGCTTTCCCCGGTGACATGTACRCTCAACGGAAAAATAGGCCCCGCCACAGCAAGCAGCCGGCAGCGCAGGAGCGAGGGCTGCAGGGAGCGATGGATGCGCAGCCCCGGGCAGCCCCCTCCCTCCCCGTGGGCAGCAAGCGCCCGCCGCCCCGGCTCGRGGCACCGACAATTCCTCCTTCTGCTCTGCGTTAGCCTGGGGGGGTCTGCACTGCCCCGGCCTCCCTGTGCTGAGGGCACAGATAAGGACTCGCCCCTCGCAGGCTTTTGCAGTTTTGTCCCTCCTAAAAAAACCCTGCCTTGCCCGTCGGTGCCGCCGAGCCGAGGTCCCTGCTCTCCGTTCACAGCTGCTGGACCACAGCCCCTGCGCCGGAGCAGCTCCTSGGAGCCAGCAGCCGGCGAGCAGCCGCGCTCAGCGGCGAAGGAGAGCCCTTCCCYGC
This sequence comes from Oceanodroma leucorhoa, assembly GCA_030449065.1. Classification (NCBI taxonomy): domain Eukaryota; kingdom Metazoa; phylum Chordata; class Aves; order Procellariiformes; genus Oceanodroma; species Oceanodroma leucorhoa. The sequence goes on from JASVER010000064.1 coordinate 1,943,133, forward strand.
AATGCGGTCCTGTCCTGCAGCGACCCGGGCTGTTCGGCCGCACCGAGGACGCGCTTGGGCTGCCCCTGCTCCCGAGGGAGCCGATCCCATCCCGCAGCTCCACGCGTGGGGATGCCACCGCACGGAGGCCGGAGGTGCCGCAAAGCCGTGGGACGGCGCTGCCGCCGCCTTGGTTGAGCCGTCGCGGTGCTGGCACGTGGTGCTCGACCCGGTGAGAGCCGGGGTTGGTGCCGGCGCTGCGGGCAGGGCTGAGGGCCGGGGCTGGGGAGGGGGTGGTGGCGATGGARCTCCCGGCTCTTCCAGTGCAGCCTTTCAGACCCTGGGGGTGTCCCSGTGCTGCCCGAGGGCAGCCCCAGCCCTGTCTGCATTTGCAGGGCTCTGGGACTCTTCAGTCCTGTTCTCCTCTTGCTCCTCCGGACACYCCCATCAGCTCATCCCCGGCTGCGCCGCATCGGCACCATCCGGTGCGGGGCTCCGAGCCCGAACCTCCTCATCCTCCTCCTCCCTGTGCCAGACCCTCGGTGCTCCCTTCCCTCCCCACACATACGAGAGCACAACACCCAGCTTCTCCCGAAATCCCCAGGTTTCAGGAGCAGACACAGGCTCCTTTCCTCGCCTTCTCAAGGGAATTCCCACACAGATGCTGCAGAACCATCCTGCTCCCCAGACCGGCTGCAGGCTCCGTGCTGCCGGCCTCACCCCGCTCCCGGCAGCAGCCGTGGGTGTCTGAAAGGCCTTTTCCCCTCCGTGAATCCCCCAGCGGGGCTGCCCCTCCCGAGCGAAGCCCGTGCTGCAGCGCGTTGACATAAGATCATGGTCTCACTCCCCCCCATACCGTGGTTTTCTTGGAGGAGACATCAGTGCTTCCYGCAGCCAGCAAGGGCTGGATGCATCATGCAATGCAGGGAAATAGAGGGCAGGAGGACGGAACAGTATGGGTAKGAGGGTAATTATTATCCTTCGAGCCACTTAGCTGGCCCCCAGCTATTTTGYTAGCTGGCGGGGAAAGCGTGGGAGCAGGGGCAGGACCCAAAGCGAACGCTGCAGCATGTTTTGCCGTGGCTTGTGTTTGTCCTCTGCGGGAAGTGGGACGAAGTCGAGAGCGGGAGGGAGGGCTCCAYGGAGCAGATGAAAGGGAGAGTGGGACGGGAGGGCCCAGGGAAGATAAGCCCGATCCTCACCCCAGCAAAGGCCCAGTGACAGAGGCCGGGAGCCCCAAGGCTGCGTCCGGCCCTGCCCGCAGCGACGGCCCCTCGGGCAGGCAGGAGCCGCACTCCCACGGCCAGCGGAAAGCCAGGGCTGCGTGATGCAGCGTCCACGTTACGCACAGCGAAACCCAGCGAGAYGGAGGATAATAATTCTGTAAAGGGCAGAAAAAAACTGGCAGAGCACTGGGAAATTTGGCAAAGGTAACATTTCTGTCGCAGACCACAGCAAAATCCTGCAAAGCCCAGAGCATTCGATAAAGGATAATAGTTCTGTTACGGGGCACAGTGAGAGCTGCCAAGATGCTGAGACCTGTGCTGTGGCACAAAGCTCCGCTGCAGATCCCAGCGGTGGTCAGCAGAGGGTAATTGGAAAATTGAAGCAGCTTTGCCGCATGTCAGAAAACTGAGGGAAGGCTGATGAAGGCTGAGCGGCTTCTTGGAGAGAGCAGTGACTCGTGGTCCTGGAAGAGCGGGACCGACCGACCCGCACGACTGCAGGGCAGGTGCCCCGGGCAGGTTGGGGTTTTTTTGGCACAGAGGGAACAGATAGTTTGATCCAGCTCCCCACCAGTGACACCCATCTCACCATCCCCACCCATCTCTCAGCCCCAGCGGAGCTTGGGAAAGGCAGGAGAGGCTGAAGCCCAGGGGACACCCGCCCGGGAAGGACGGGAGGCCAGCACGGGAGCAGGCAGCGATGGAGCCAGGGCAGCCAGTTGCAGCCGGTATTTGTAAGCTAAATTTTGAGGAGCTCCCCCTTCCTTCAAATGGCACCCTCCAATGCAGAGGTGACACAGGAACTTCCCCACCAAYGAAGGCAGCAGCTGCCACCCATGAAGATGTATTTGACCCAGAGGCTGAAGGTCCACGTTTCTGGCCAGAAATCTGCCAACGGCACAAATCCTGATCTGGAACAGGCATTTTCCCCACTAGTTTCTACTGCCTAATCCATTGGTTCTTATGAGGTCTCCAGCCACTGCTGCCTCATCTTCCCCTTCAGCAGCAGGGAACAGTCTCAGAGCAACTGGGAGGACGCCAGCACTGGCCAAAATGTAGCTGAAGGTTTTAGGACCATCCACAGAAGGGGGAAATGAGCGGTCAAATGTCACCAAAGGAAAAGAGCGGGCAGAGAGGGCATAAAGAAATATTGTTTGCACCGTAGCTCATTGAYACCACACGCTCGCCGCTCTCTGACAGCAACCAGGACAGGGAAGGACAGAGGAACCTTCTCCTCTGGACAGGGCCAGGAAAGCAGAGGCTGAGARCAGGGAAGGCGGCAGGGTGGGAGGGGAAGGTGCCACTCTGCGGAGCCCAGCTACAGGGAAGGGGAGTCAGAGACCCCCATAGTCCCTCTCCGCACAAAGAGCACCCGCTGTTCCTCCTCCCACCACTCCGCAGCATCAAGAGAGGGATCGCAGCCCGTGAAATGCTGGAATCGCTCTTCCCCCACTGCCAAGGTGGTCAAGGACACAAAACAGAGGCAAAAGGCACTTTCTTGGGGCCTTTGCTGGTGGCTTGGACCCAAAATATGTGGAGGGACAGCTGGGGATTTTCCAGTACAGCCGAGTGSGTCCTACCACGTCCTTTGTTGCATCAAGACTATTTTGCTACGCACCACCCATCGCTCTTCACTGAAGTCAGAGCTTCAGAACTTGGTAGCGGCTGGAGGCTGCGATACAGAGACAGCCTCCCCCTTTGTTCGTATATTCTCTTTGGAGAATAGTCAGGAAGAAAATTATGTCCAGGGATCCTTCTCATGAAGACAATGGACACCTCTTTTTTGCTAAGGATCACTGTCATCAACAATAGAAACCAGAAGTTGTTCTTGAGGCTCTTCACCCCAAAATACTTCCTCCTGTGATGCCTTCTGATTCTTTAGCTGTCCCCAACTACCCTTGGTCTGATGGTCACGGGCCTGGCCCATTGCACCACGCTCTCACACAGCATGAACCTTCACCTTCAGTCTAACCTCTGCCCAGTCAACCCACCACACTGGTCCAACATGTCCTGACTGCAGCTCCACAACTCGAACCCCTGCCACCAGCCCCTGCCACCACCCAGCACAGAAGAGATGTCCCCTTCTTGAGYGATAACCTTTGCCTGGGGGATGCAACAGGGTCCACAGAGACAGGAGTCCACCTTTGCCCCTACCTAACCACAAACTGGTAGCGCTAACAAGTCCTAGGGAGTCCCCAGATGGGAAATCCAAAGGTGGCATCTATCTCCTGTAAAGACTGGATGGTGACTCCATTCTTGCTCTTGAAGTTATTAGGGAAGAGGCTCCATTTAAATGTCACCTAACCCTGGGGAAGATGTAAACAGTCTCGATTGCATTTGCTACACTCCAGCACCCACTTCAGCACAGTATTAATGACTACCCAGTGAAGTAGGACAACATCCCTTTTCAGAAATAAAAATTAAACTCCCAACATGGATACTCTCCAACAGCCTAAGTGCCCTCATTTGCATTATGAATGCTAGTTAAATACGTACACAATCTTCTGCTGTGGTACAACCTTCCTAAATGAATTCCAKTGACAGGAAAAACAGACCAAAAGGACCACCCTCCAATCCACCCGCAATCCAGACCGCGAGCCAACGACACGGTGGCTGTGGGGACAGAGAATTTCTTTCTCCACTGGAGGTGATGCAAGCCTYCTGGTAGCCGGATGGGTTGATGTTTGGTCCCCAATTAATTGATGACTTGTAGGTCTTCTCTGCAGAAGAAAGCAAACACCTCTGCAAACGCAGGCGCTGCAAAGCATCCGTTGTCTCGCAGCTGGGCGCCTGCCACGGCGAAGGAGCAATACGGGGGCAGGAGGAGAGGGGAAGCGCAGAGGCGGGCTGCAGGAAAAGGGCTCGACACACGCGGGCACAAGACAAACTGATCTGTTACTTGCAGCAGGGAGATGAACAAAGAACAAAGCCTGAGATAATGAGGCAAGATGAGGAGAGGCAAAGTTGGAACAAGCCAAGGGTGTATAAGTGAGATGGGGCAGCAGGTCGTGGCCCRGAGAGGGAGAAAACAATGACGGCAGAAGCTCCCTCTGTTCAGCCACACCAGAAGACACAGGGCTGGAGCGACCCACAAAATCATTTATGCTACAGAATCTATTATTTATTTGACAGGTTTCAGCTGAGCTCTTGTCCAAACTACATATCCATGACGCTTCTTGCTCTTCCAGGAATGAAGGAAGGGGGCTGGCTTCCCAGAAGGGCAGAGGAAGAAAAAAAAAAAAAAGAATAAAGCTTTATGAAAGATAAAATTTATTGGTCAGACAGAATGACTTTGCCCCTTGTGCTTCTTGTATCAGTCCATCACACGGAAAAAGCTAACTGTTAAAAACTAAACATACACATGAAAGTTGGCCGAGGGGTCAYGGAAAACCAGCCCAAGCCAAAGACAACGAAGAGCTGTAAAATCCGTCTCTCTCCAGGCAGGAGCAGCACGAAGCTCTCCAGGGGCTGCCCCAGTGACRGGTTAAGGGTTGAAGTGACAGTCCAGCCAGCCCCTCTCCTGCAGGTTCAGGCACATTTCCTGCACCCCTCCCCAGCACTGTACTTTTAAATYGATTCCATTAAGCCAGCAAAAAAATGTTGAGTTAAAACTTAAACTCAATTTAAACTTAATTTACATGGCTTTGGCTTGCACCAGTAAGTTTACAAGGGCAAATCACAAACCATAACATAGTTTTAAAACAATAAAACGTATCCATGCAGGACTCGAGCTCTTGTTYGCCAAACCGGTTCTACCTATGTCAGTGCAACTTGGGTTTAAGATAAAGCCYTACTCCTCATTTTCATCTGAGGTACCACATCTTACCCTTCAGCCTGGGTGCTTCTCCACAGCATTAGCGCTAATTACCCACGCAGAGGGATTGCGGCCCGTTCATCCCTTCTGTTTCATCACACCAACATGATCAATTCCCAGCTTGGAAGCGAGGACAGTGTCGGAAACCCAAGTCCCAGCCACCTGGGGAAAACCTCCAGGTGCTGTGGGAGGGCACGATCCAGCAAAGAACATACCTGACAACAAACCCCAGACATGACAGCCGTTTGTTCCAGCGCATAGGGGTTAGCTCACCATAAAAGACTTAGGAAGAAAAAACCCACAAACACATGTACATATACAATTAGAAAACATTTAATCCAGAATTTTAGAGACTTTAAAAAATAATTTATTTTAAAATAATTTTGATGCATGTGGCCTGCTGAGTTTCCAAGCATCCAGCGTGGCCAAGGCCAACTCTCTCTATCATACTCCCCTCTCCCAACCACCTAACCTTTGTGCATGGTCCTGTTCCTAGACACATTCCGATGCACTCCAAGGAAAAAAATAATGAGCAGCTCATTACAAGGAAAGAAATTTCAAACATGTGGCTCAGTAAGATGCTTTTTCCAAGTCCTTGGTGGTTTTTTCCCCCCCCTCAGGATAGGCATGAACTCCTCAATGTGCTCCCAGCCTCCCACCACTACCAGATTTGCCACTCGGGGCTCTTGCTCCCCGACCACGTCCTCTGCCAAGATGGGATCAGCAGGTTTTTCCCACAAGTAGCAGGRAAGAACATTTTTGTTTACACTGAAGTGTACTGTTCCCCTTCACTCTTCAGTCTCTCCGTTCCACCATAGTGGACCTTTGAACATTTGTGCAGCAACATATTTTAGTGATACACTCGAGGGCAGCCGTACTCTCTGTTCTGGTTCATATCCCCAAGTTTTCGGCAAATGCTCAGGGCATTTGATGTGCCTGCAGCCAACGCCACCTTTTTGGGGCTTGTCCCACGTGGATCTCCTTTTTGCCTTTGGCCACGTACCTGGCAGAGGGCTGGACCACAGAAGCCAAGTAAAGTGAGTTACCTAAATGTTATCATAGGGTACTGCAAGGCCAATGTTGTAGTTGTAACCAGTCACTTCATCGTAGGAAGAGCGGCAAATAGGAAGGACGCTTTCTACAGCCAACTGGTCCGCCGAGAACTCATAGGCATAAATGATTCCTTGATGCCTGTACAAAACACAACCAGGACACACCATTTTACCTTAATTATATATTTCAACAGGGGAAACGAACAAAGTTAGAGATTGCCATAAAGGATCAAAATTCAATGCTTCAGAAGCTGAGTATTAAAACCCGTCCCTTCTGCACTAGGGCTGTCTGTGCAGTTCTAACAGAGGAAACTCCCTCCCTGCCTCCTTCCAGGGACCCCCCCAAGCTCTGGGAATGAACAGTGAATCATTCACGTTAGCACTGCAGAGACRTGACTGTCGTCTGCTGAAACATTCYTAATCTATTCAGGAAGGGGGAAGAGAAGTACATTGTGGTTTGATAGTTCAATTAGACATGCTAACAGCCATTTGAGATGCAAATACCAAAACCTGGAGTTTAAATACCAGTAGTTTTCCTTTACTAATCATTACTAATATTTAGAGCAAGGAAAGGGCTGCATTCCCTGTCTGGCTTCAGCGGCCTTTACATTCCCCTGCTGAAAAAGAAATGCTTTTTTTTTTTGTGCTCAGAAGTAAATAAAGAGCAAATTCATCAATGGTTTTGAAAGCCTTATCTTTAAACTTTTTTTATTTTATTTTTTAGATGCTATACCTTCTCTATTACTGCTCTGGATCATGACTCAGGTGCTTAGTGTGCCATTTTAAAATATATAATAAAGCAGATCTTCGCAGTGCCAAAAATCCTACCCTTCAGAGCTGGCTTACTCACTTGCGGTGCGCGGTAAGGTCATCGTCTGTGATGCTGGCACCTCGGGGAGTTTTCTCATCAGGGATGTTTGCAGTGATGAGGCTATGAGAATTAAACCACACGTGGCGGACTGGATGTCTGAAAAATAACCCACAGCACTGGGTGAGATGCCACCTGCATTAGATTCCTAAAATCCAAGTGCAGTAAAGGAATCGCTCTGGATTAAACAAGAATTCATTGATATCAGCGCCCTCTCTATGGCCAGAGGCTGGGAACCTGCAYCTCTGGCTCTTCTCCTCCTGTCTGGAGCAGATAAACACAGCTTTTATCCCCATCTAGTGGGCTGTTACCAGAACACACGTGGAGGCCAGAAAATATTTCAGACTTGGCAGCACACAGGCTGCAAGGGATCCGGGCTGCCTGCTTGCTTTGCTGCTTTAAGAACTGCAGCAGCACACTCCTGGGAAGAGCAGCATGCTTCCCAAAATGAAGGACGGGAACACCCAGGCCCCCCACACCGCCAAGCACTGAGCTATGGCTGATTTAGAAATGCACTAGCACAAGCTAAGASGTCTGGTCTTCATGCCTTTTCCTCTCACTGGTGAATAAATTAACCCTGAACCACTGTAACAGCATTTACCGTTCAAGTAGGAGTAACTTATCTTCTCAGATTAAGATGGCTCATCTCCACGACCCTAACGTGTCTCCTGACATCTCCCTTAGCTTCTGCCCTTGCTTTCCATTCATGACACTGCGCTGTAGGCATGGATAACAACACRCACACCTTCTTATCTACGAAGGCCTTTTTGATTGAAGTGATACCTTCTGATTCCTATATAGATTAAACAGTATTTTAAATGTTTAATTTAATGGTTTCACTTTTAGCACACCCCCAAAGTTCAGATCTGCACTGCCTGCCCTCCTGCTTGGCATGCTCATTAGTGCTGCTCCAGGAGACAATCAATGCAATATTGTCCTTAATGCATCAGCCGCATCACAACGGGCTTTATAATTCACMGGGTCAAAAGAGAAGGAGATACCTGCTATTAATCAATGACAACTCCAACTTGAACTTCTCTGACTGTAAATACCTCATCTAGCTCCTCTTTGGGGAAGATGCATTAARAAGAAAAAAACCATCAGGATTTATCTGTTCATTTTATTAAGGRTATCACTCAGACTTACAAGGGGCTAAATCCTTGAGGTCTTCATTCAGACAAAGCTACCTCCCTGGGAATTGTGCCTTCATCATGGAGTCATAATTTGGCTGTAGCAACTGTTCTGTCAACTCCAGGATACTGATCTCTGCTTGTACTTTCAGTACTGTACTATTTGTGCTTTCAGTACAAACTGGTATTTTAATATTTAAATGAGTTTAAATACCAGCCTGGCTTTGCTTGTTACCGCTAAGGGAATGCGYGAATGAGGTGAACAGAAACGCAGGTATTGTGTAAGGATATAGAGGTKAGACAGCCAGAACCAGTCTCCATGAAGACAACAGCCAGGAGTCCAGATTTTAAATCCAAGGTTCAATACAGTAAATACTGGTYGTGGATGGGGCAGGGAGAAGACACTAACTGAACTTCATGGAAAATCCAGGGGAAACAATTTCCAYGCTCCCTTAAGCCACCAGAACCACTCTTTTTAACTAATGAGTAAAAAGCCTACGACAGCTAAGGGGCACACACAGAAACATGCACAAGACTCCAGGTGGGGAGGCAATCTGTTCCCAAATCACATGAAAACTGAACAGAACACTCAGAAGCTTTAGACACGGGCATATTATCATGTTGGTCCTGGATCATCCCATTCCCACACTCCTCCTGTCAGCCAGATCTGATAAACACCCTTGCAATAGGGTCCCACGTAGACAAAATTACCTGGCATGCATTTCCCAGAGTTTGGTGCCCATCCGTTGGTCCCACACACAGACCAGGCCCTCTTCTCCTCCACTGACGATCTTCCAGTCATCCATCTGGACCGCAGACACTCCTAACTGGTGAGCATAGAAGGAGCACAAAGATTCGCTTTTGCGGAGATCGAATACCCTGACCCTAAACGAAAGCAAATAAAGAACAGAGATGAAAACAGCTGTGGACCTGCAGCCTGYGGGTTCTGAGAGCACAAGTACTTTAGGGGTTATGAAAATATGTCTAGGACAGCAGTAGCCCCACAGCCACCACAGGGCCAGAAATCCAATACRGTGGATGCTTTTCACCGCTGAATCTTCACTCTGGCTTCTATTATCAAAGATTTTTTGAGGCAGACTTCTCCCACCATACAGGACCTCTCTGTCTCTTTACAAGTCCTAGATGATATAAAATGTAAGTGAAATTTGGAGACATCTCCTCTATCTGTGCCTCCCAATATGTTAGCAATGCCGTGAGGCATAAAGTACCGTGTTTTGGGCATACTGCTGACACATCCCACCCCTTGGTACCTAACCCACGTCCACTACGGCCGAGGGGTAATATTATTATGAGGATCAAGGAAAGGACTATTATTACAAAGATTTAGGAAGAGCCTAAATGCGTGCCAATGCAAAAGRCAAGTCAAGGGAATTATAGGTTTATACGCTTGAGTTAATCACCAATATTGAAACAAAGCTATGCGCAAGCACCCAGCAATCAGTATCTCTTCCGATTTGAAAAACGCAACTGCTGACTGCAGGCAGCTTTTAGGTACATCCGACTTTCAGAAATTATTGATCACTCAGACGAGACATTTTGAAGAAAAACGTATCAAAGACGGCTAGAAGCAGAACTGTAGAAAAAGAGCTTATGATTTCAACCACTGCAACAAGTCCACAAAACCAGTTAAAGTTAATGGTGTTAAGTTTGAAACACAGGACATATCACAAAGGAGTATGGTTTTTGATCCTTGTATATCAAGATTAAGAAATAAAGCAAAGTATATAGGCAAATAAAAAAAAAAATGCAGCAAGTGAAAACAGAATTAAAGGGGAAATACTGATCTCAGATTTGAAAAGAAGCCAGAGAAAGTTCCTCCCAGCTGATGGCTATCAAGAATGAAACCATCAGGTACACATTAATTCCAGAAAAAGCCAAAACACACTTGTTCCAACACATTAACTGTACTTTATTCCATACCCCTGCTACGATCCTAATGGTGCTGCAAGTCTTTCCTTTTCCTTTCTCAAATGGAGATTGCATCATATGATTTTACAAATAACACATTTCGGCAACTGAAATAAAAGGCAACAGAACAGTCCAAAACTCCAGCAGAGCAACATCCATCTGACATGCAGACAAACATGCTGGAACGGAGCGAGGAGCACGCTTTGCGTGGCTCCGCAGTCACCCTTAGGAAAACCCCATCACAACAGTTGCTTACGGTGAAAAGGACTGTTTGCTTTCTCCAACTCCAGCAGAGAGCAGCTTTGGCTACATATTAGAGCTATGCTTTGGGTAAGGATGGGGTATTTTGGAAGTGTTCGCACCCAGCGCTCTCCCTGCCTTACTGCGTGTGTTCTGCACGGCAATCAAAGCTGCTTCTGTTTGGTAAGCACAGTTGGAAACGAAGATCTGATTGTGTCCTGGTTATTTCATTAGCAAGGGCCCAGGTTTCAGGCAGGTGTCCATTCTGGCACACCCTTGGAAGAATTAGAGGCACACTTTAGTTGTTTAGATGTGCTTAAAAAAAAAAGGAAAAGCATTTTGCAAATCCAATGGGATGCTGTAATGCAGAGCTGGCATGGCCCTCCATCTCCTGCCTCAACAGCTGGGCTCAGCGGGAGCACATCAAATTCATCCGAGTTCAAGGGACTATAAGGAAGGTGTTCTTGTGACCAGGCTTTGACTCTCCTGTTAGACTATCTTCGAAGTAAGCTCACTTGCCTTTAGGAGACCATGGAATACATGTTTGATCCACACTTTTCAGCAATGGCATACACTGGGCTTGCCATATGTTTGCTTTCCCAATGTTATTCACCATCTTAGGTTCCACCATGAAAAAAGCTGCTGTTGTGCAGTGCATCAGCACAAGCTCCTGTTATCAGGTCTCCTGCCAGTGTGAAGCACAGCTAAGTAATCAAATACATCAGCACTGCTTCAGGAGTATTTTTTGATGGAAAGCGATTTTACAGGCCCTACCAAAAACACTTCACTTCAACAAGGTGGTCTGTGTCACTTTTCAAAATCATGGCTTTGAATAAAAGAATAGCATATACTAGTAAAAACTGTGAAAGTGCTATATTTAATTCCACCGATACATTTCCCCACTGGCCATCAGCAGTTTGAAGGCACATGGCGAGGTCCCTATTTAGTACACTTGCTCCGTAACAGGGCTATGGAGGCTCAAGCCACATCCCACCTGTGGACGCCCAGCACCTATAAATACCCTTCACGCAGCACCACAGGAGGAACTGGCCTCTGAGACACACATGGCCTTGTCTCCTGGATGCCAAACTTATTTGCTGAACTATTGATTCCTAACTTCTTGCTATTTTAGTGATGGCCRAGCCCTGAACTCAGTCAATGCTTGAGCTGAAAAACTGAAAAGCTTTCTGGAGGGGAAAGGGCGCAGACATTTACTCTAGTATGAATGGAGTAAATTTCAATCTCACTTAAGGGTTCTCAACTTTATCTACTCTCCCATCATTGTGCAAGAGATTTATCTGCTTTTAGAGGAAAAAAAACTCCCAAGGATTCAGTTACACGTGTCAAACTTCAGATACTTCCTTTATCCTCTTTGCTGAGAAAGTGTGAGGTTTGCTTGCACTGCCTRTTCACTGAGAAGGGAAAAGAGCTGTTTGATAAAATAATCATTTTTGCAAGCTGCCACACTGGCGGGACAGAGGTCTGGGATTTGGCAAAGGGAAGTATCCGCCTTACAATCTGATACCCACCACCACACCAGACCACCACCTGCAGCCCGATGCCCAGTGCAGAAAGGAGGAGGGAAGGAACCGGGAGCCATTAGAGACTGGCTCCTCGCCATCCCACATCTCCTTTGGTGCACTGGATCAGACCCCACAAATAACTAGCCAAAAAAAGAAAATCTAAAAATTGGACTCAAAGGGTCTTTTTAAGCACTTTAATCCTTTCGCACTGACTGTTCCCAGCGCGTCCATTCCTGGCACCAGATATTGTGCTGGGAAAATCCTACTCCCCAAGCCAAGGAGTTAAAGAGAAAGCTGCTAATCAGCTAAATAGAAGCTGGAATCTGTTCATATGAAAGTCTCTTTTTTTTGTCACCTGAGGGACATCACAGTGTTCCGAAATACACTCTTGACATCATTTGGCAGACGGACCCATCTCATCCTACATGATTCATCCCTTAGGTTATTTTTTTAATATCAGAAAGTGAGCTTTTAAATGCCAAACTAATTTTGCGGGTGGTGGTGGGGAAGTGGAAGATATTCCAAGTGGTCTCGCTGGGCTGTACACCAACTGCGTCCACCAAATGGCTTAAAAAGAAAGTCCTCCCATGGAGCTTTCTGAAACAAAGCAAACTGGCAGCCACATCCAACTATTACCTAATATTTTGTTCCTGAAGTTCACGCAGGCTGCATTTGAAACATTAGAGGAGAAACGAATTCTAGCAGGTCCAGATGTAGGACAGCAGAAGAGGAAGTAAGCTAATTTGAGATGGGTTACAGCTCTTGGTAGTACCTACCTTCTGTCCTTATTGCCTGTAACAAGCATGTTTGGAGGACTGTTCTGGAGGTTGACACACGTAAAGTCACCTATCGAGTTGCCCATCTTCTTCAGACACTGACTTGTTTCCAGATTGTAAAGAAGAATCTGGCAGAAAGAGAACAAAYACTGGCTAAATGTAGCATGAGCGCAACAACTACATTTTGCTGCAGCGTAACGTAGAGCAGAGTTATTGCCATCAGAGATGGTTCGCAGGACTCATTTCTCACCAAGATACAGATCTATCCCTATTAATAAGGGCAACAACACCCTCAGAAATAAGGAAATCAAGTTTCACAATGGAATCCAGCAAGAAGCAGGGATGCAAGGCTCTTGCCAACCAGTATCAGACAGGAATAGCTCTCAGGTGGGCAAAGCAAGCCATACAGATTTTCTCCAGCTCAAATTTTTAAGGCTTACATGGAAAAGCAAACAGTTTCTTTATCAATTTTAATATTTGAAAGAGTAGTAAAAAGCAAACAGAATCAACATTTAGAAGGTTTAGACAGATGGACTGTGCAAGAAAGACTCAATCAAATACAGCAAGAATTCAAGAGCAGAGCTGAACACTGACTCAGCGCTGACAGGCCCTGCTGATAGCTTTTGTACAGATCATGCGGCAGGAACAGATTAAGAGAAATATTACATCTGAACTGGCAGTTCAGATGGGAAAGGAATAAAAACAACTCTGGTTTTAAGCAACATCCAAGATGATTCGACCAGAGACTGGAAGAGAGAGACGAGTTGTTTCCCGTCTGTTCACCCTCCTCTCCTTTGTGCAGCAATCAGTTTAATCAYGTTCACTGTCTTTCCTATGGGGCCAGATGAGATTTATCTATTTGGGCTTTTCAATTTGGGAGAACAAGTRTTTTTAGAAACAGAAAAATGTACTGGTCAAAGCCCAGTGGAGCTCAGCACAGCACCTGGTCTTACATAACTTCATAAACATTATTGAATTCCATGGTGATGCTCCTTTAATTTAAAAGAAACCTATGACCACAAAAWGAGTAACGGTAGTTAAAACATCAGAAAAAACTTATGGCTTCCACGGCAACACCAGCATGGCTATGTCAAYGTCACATCAATATTCTTAACTTCTACTTTTCTGATTATACCCACATGCAGCTTAATAAATATTACACTATCTATACACATTATTGCAACATTTGCCAGAGCAGCGATACTGATGCTGCCTGGCCTTTKACTTTCTATCTATGCAATTTTAGTAAGCATCTGAAAGGTCGAATTAAGAGAGCAGGAGGGGATCATTTTGTGATGGATGCCTCTAGGCAACAAAAGTGAAGCTTCAAAAATCTGTAGGAATACTGCAAAGAAAGGCAGAGAATTTGCAGGTTCCCTCCACCTGCCATCTCTCCCCACTAAAAAGCAGGCATGGTTTTATTCAGACATATTATCAGCTTCCTATTAGGATCAACACATTCACACCCGACTTCCTCAGTTGCTTATAATATTTATAATCTCCCAACTAGTTCCCTTTCTTTGTGAAGCTATCTGCCCCAAAGACCAATCTTTAGCATGTAATTTTTCATCCTTAAGACCCAAAAAACCAAAGCAATTTTACCCAAGCTCTRTAAAGCAAGGAAGACTCTACCTTTGCAGGGAGACTTAGGACACAAAAGTTGCTAAAAAATGAATTTAAACTTGCATACCTACGAAAAAGTTGCTACAAACTGCATGAAATTGTTAGTCTTCAAGGTAAAGACCAATTTACAGCCTGTTCTCACTTGCAGCACAGCTTCCAACAGCTCACTAACCAAACCCAGAGATAATGACATTCTGGCAAAGGTGCTTTGCACAGTTTTCAGTGCAAAGGAAATTAATATCTGTGCCTGGCAGCCAAATTTCTCCTTGGAAAGTTTTGAACAAAAGACAAAGTCAATAAACTGCTGAATTCAACTTACGAACAATAAATGATCGGGTCGACAGCAACGTATTCCAGCTCCCAGTTGAGCCTCTGAACCAGCCCTTCCCAGCYGTACGTTAAAACTCTGGAGAGGAGAGGGCCAAATGCTGCCTTCTCAACAGTCCCCTGGGGCTAATACTTAAAGTGAACATCCATAAACTATTAATTTATCTAAATGACCATAGCTCCCATCTATCCTATAAACATATGATATATACTTGAAAATTCAGTTATGGCCATGAAGGACTATAGTGAAAAATTACTTCCACATAGCATTTAAAGATTCCCCTGTTTTACATCGGAGCAAATATTACATAATTACGTACTCTCCTGCTTGCAGTCTCAATTTTAGACCTGTGGCAATCCTCATATGTAGGTAGCACCAGCTGAAAAATTATTTATTTCTCCTCACATAACTTGTAGATGGCCACCAATTTAAAGTGTTYGCATCTAAGAAGGAGAATCTGTAAAAAAATAAAGGTTCAGGTCCTCAAAACTGGAAGAAAAGCTTTTGTCTTATCATCATCTCCTAGCCCCTCCAATTCCTTCTCTTCTCATGTCAGTCTCCATTCTTTTAACGATTGTTGGGTTGGGTTTTTTTTTAATTTTACAGTGCACATGTGTGTTTCTAGCCAATTAGCACTATCACTGGAAGAAAGATGCTCTTTGTGATTTTCGGTATCCAGGTTTTACCTATCTTTAAATTCAACTTCTGTCTTGAACAATTTTATGGTCTGTAAATGAATTGCAAAACCTTATCCTGATAAACAGGTAAAGAAACAAAAAGAACTCAGAATGCTTTTTAAAGTCTGAATAATGATTTCTTGAAGACAGGGGTTTTAAAAGCATACTGATGACAATTTTTAAGTTGCTAGAACACTTCTGATGAGCTCTCCCATAATATCCCAAGGCAACAAGGATTTTCTTTACAAAGGCCAAGGAGAAAGAATGAAAATACCTGGTCAATAGGGACTTGAAATAAGGGCCTGTATGTTAAAGGGCAGATAAAGCATAAGATCTTTAGGAGGTTTATAATCCTATAATGCACACTGCAAAGGGATTACCCTTTTAAAGTTATTTATAATCCCATAATGGACACCCAAGACCAGTGACCTAATAGGTACTGAACYGAAGGTAAGCGAACCAAGAGCATTTGGGTGTGAAATGAAGTACCCTGGGACAACACACTAACGAGCATCCCTTCCCCCAGTGGGACTGCGGGGACACGAGGGAGGAAAAGCATTAAATACTCTGTGCGGATGTATSAGGATCTAACGCACAGAATAAAAAGTGTTACCTATTAACATTGTTCAAATGAAAAAGTCTAAGTTATTGGATAAGAGCCAAGCAATCTCCCAGAATGCTTAATAATTCAGCAAGCCAGAAATAGCCAGAGTACCTTTACCATTATGTTTAGTTAAAGACCACAGAGATTAGAAAACACATTATCCATCTCAGAGGTGATTCTTTCCATGTTACAAGTCCCTTAACGACCTTTACCATCTCTCCCTCTCTCTCTCTCTCTTTTAATAAGGCTGAGCAAATGGGACTTCATTTTATCCGATTGCCACAGACTAGTGGTATTAATTATTCATGCTCATACGCTCTCTTTTGTTAAGGCAGTGCATTAGACTAATTTCCCTCTTTACCGTGCGAGTTGGGCAAGTCTCAACCTGTGGCCACTGTTCTCAGACAGATACGCCGAGAAGCTGGCAAATTCGTGAGAGCAGGCAGAGGGAGAAAGGAAAAGTTAGCGTACTTCACAAACTGCAGAGCAGTGGGGACGGGGAACTCTCTTTAAATGCTGTCCAAGAACTCAAGAAAGACGACTAAATTAATTCACAAAGAATGAAAGTCTCTGTAGCCAGAATAGCTAAGCTCTGAGCTTTGTTACATCTTGCAGCTAAGTGAGGTCAAGCGTGGTCGATGTACTCTGGTTGAGATACTTCCAAGAAAAACCAAGGAATTGAAGGAAATGCTGTTGATGGAACTCTTCCATGCATGTCCAATACCCCAGCAGGTGTTTTGGGATCCTGCGTTGTTGGAGATGTCTTTTTTGGATGGAACATTAAAACAACAAATCCCCAAGCACTTGTTATCAAAGAGCCTGTGGTACTTTCAACAAGAGCAGGGGTGTTCAACCCACTGTCCTGGCCGAAAGCCAGCAGACAACTGCTTTGTGAAATAGCTAGTTTCCCTCCGCAATCGCATTTCTGCTTCTTGTCAAAAGTTACCACACCGCACGGCTAGTAAAAACTGAGCGGTCGCTCAGAATTGGGTGAAGCACTCTGTATATACAGTATATTTAGTTCTTATTTAGATGAAGTATTCAACGGAGTATGATAAATATTAGCAGAAAGTATACTGTAAAACCACACTCAAAACCAACATCCTTTTCCTTACTGAATAACACACAGGATACACTAAAGAACCACTTTATCAGAAAAAAACATCTAGGATAGAGGGTTCTAACTGTCATTTTAGAGACAGAGGATCAAAATAAAAAAAACCCTAGTCGCTCAAAGAGGCAGAGGAACAARCAGCAAGATTGGGAACAGAATTTGCATTTATTTTCAGATTATGTTTCTCCCCCTTTCCTTCTGCCCATCCCTCTGCCAACCAGAAAAAACATTGCCTGAATACACACAAATATTGCCAACAAAAGAAAGGGTTGTGAAATTTCAAGTCCACCATGAATAAAAAGGGATCTGGTTTTTGCTTAGGTCAAAACCATTCAATTCAAAGGGTATCTACAAATGCGATAAGGCTATTTCATACGCATTTGCGGCAGAAGTCATCAAATTAAGTGCTACATATGGCACACACTGCAAGTTTGAATTTTATTTTTAAAGGGAAGTGGAAAACGAGTATTTTCAAAGTTTACAAGCCTCAGGGGCACAGTTTCCCAGTGCAAATGTACTGGATTGCCTACTGTAAATATGGCACATAACACTGCAACAACAACAAAAAAAATTTGACTATTAACAAACACAAGGTCAGCATATTGATACTTGTACACAGAGATAAGTGTTCTGGCTCCATAAATTTAAAGATGAGCTAAGATTTAAAAGGAGCAGCTGAGGGAGACAGACAGACAATCAGAGAGAAAGAAAAAGAGTAAATCATACACAAAACAGCCAGTAAAAAAAAAAAATTTAAAAAGCAGTTAATATACATGAATAATGGATGTTTGATTTAAAAGCAGTTTACTCCAATATGATGTAATTTTTGACAACCAGCCAGAGAGACTATTTTGCAAGCTCTTGCCAGATATAAGTCATTGTGTAAAGCCGGTAACACAACCGTTTCTCCGAGCATGTGGAAAATTGACTTTCATGCCATCCTAAAGGTGACTTTAYGCTGGCAAACGAGAATTCTTATTTCGCATGCGCTGAGCTGCACCAAGCAGCCTCGAGCAATGCTCAAAGACCCACACAGAGGACTGCAAAAATAACAGAGTCTAAACAGCTTGCAGCAGATCCAGCAGCAAAAAAAGCCAGCCACGCACATCCTCCAAATATCTACACCTGCCATAAAAGTTACACGCGAAGCTAAAGACAAGCGTCGTTYAGTTTTTCCTTTTAAGTTTTTATCTGACTGGAGTTAAAAAGTAAGACTCCAAGCTGGCAGCAGGCAGCAGAGCCCGCGTCGTGCAGGCAGCAGCGCAGAGGCTCCCGCGGCGCGCTCCTGCCAAGGCACCTGCAACCCCGGCTGTTCCAGCCCTGGACACTGCCCCAGCCGCCYGCCAGCCGCCGGGACGCTGCCAGCCCGACGGGCTTGCGATGTGGACAGATGTCTGCTAGGACCTGGAATGAGGTCGCTAGGCTCATCTGACTCGTGGCTGAAGACTGATGTAAGAGTGCAGGTACCCAGAGATGAAAGGATATTATGTTTACCCACTGAACCACCCACTCTACTGAAAAAACAAGCCTCAGCCCAGAAACACATTTTCCCTAACCTAAGGATAGGACATGGAAAAGGAAGGCAAGGTAATTCTTAAAAAATGAATGAATTCTCTTGGTTTCACAGATTATCACCTTGAATACTCATGGCACATCCTACCATCTCTATTTTCAAAACCTGGAGACACTTACCTAAGCAGCTGTGCCAATTCTAAGGTATTCACATTAATGTACAGATAGGGAAAAAAAAAACCCGCAGAATTCATTAACATTAGCCAATACAAAAGGGATTACTTTTYTTTTTTAACTTGCAAAATTATTTCTGGTCATTTACAAACACAGAAAAAACAAGATGGATGATTGTTCCTTTTCAGCAAGAGAGGGGTTAATCGCTACATCATGCAAAATTTAGGCAAGGAAAACTTCTGGTCTCTCTCCTGGGCTGTATTTCTTGCAGTGCCTGACTTATAAAAAGATACACAGTTCAGATCTCTCCTACATGGTACCRAAGAGTTTATAAAGAAAAAGGTATTTAAAACACATTTCACCTTCAAAGATCTGCYAACACTCTACAGTCCTACAGCTCCCCAAAGAAACGTTTGGGCAAGTCCCATAGGTTCMAATTCAGTCACCAGTAAGACCTACACTTCTACTGGTATGGAAACAAGAGTTCATAAAGATCAATTTATTGAAAACTGGACTATTTATAAGGGCCACAGTGGTTAACAAATCTGAAAAAAMCCACATTTTTTAAACAAGAAAAATCAAGATAAAAAAAAAATCTGAAGTCTTTGGAACTCCATGAGAACTGGAGACATTATGACACCAGAAAAGATAATGCAAACTTACCAGTTAACAAAGAGGAGGATTTTAGTTAAAATAAGGTGCAAGAAAGATGTAACGGCTTATGTAAAGCAGCTATGACCTAAATACATCATCCAAGAGAGACTGCAGAGTATGAAATTCAATTTAAAGGATCATTTAAAATTTGTTTTTCACTTACTATTAGTTCATAACATCCATTTCAAGTGGTTAATTCTACTTGATACACTCGCATTAGCAAGCAGTTGAAGAACTCCATGGAAACATTAAATACAGGAGCAAAACTAGGCAGTATTTCAGTCGCTGATGAGAAGAGACAGGTGATGTTGAACGCCATTCATCACGTACAAGCCAATCACCAACTCAAAACAGATGAAATAGCGACAGCATAACAAACAACTCCCAAGACATCTGATCTCAACATATCTAGCCTTCTGTTTCCAAGTTGGAGGCTCTACAATCATTACTGTCCTCCCTTCACTCCTCTCTTCCCCATCTCTCTGTTCTGAAATAAGGTTCAAGTTTGTGCACAAAGCAACTAAAAACACAGGCATACTCTGAACTGTGCCTTATAATACATGTAACATAAAAAGAGTTCTTCAGCTGCAGGAGTTTAAAATAAAATTCTCTTGCATGCTATATAAAGTTCCTTTGATGGGGAAAAAAAAAAAAAAATTCTCCCATGTTGATTATCTTCTATCACCAAGAACTGTTGAATATGTTAAAAAATTTCAACTAAATGTAAAATACAGGAGAAAGTTGGGTTTGGTTTTTTCCCCTCCCCAAGAGAATAAAGCACCTATAAATTTCATAGAAATAATCCACAAGCAGGAGAGAGCTCACCTGAAGCTACAGGAGGAGACCAGACTGACCTGACAGCAGATGGTCCATTCAGGGAAGCTTATAAATATACCAACTATGAGAAAAGCTTCAGTCAGATCCTACAATCAGTGAGATAATTGCATCAGAAATCARATGATGTTAATCCTGACAGCTATAGTGCTACCTGTTTAAGAGGTTTGTATCCTGACATGAAGGGGACCAAAGCCAGCTCYAGTTTAAATCTGTGGATTTAATTTTACATACAATGCTCAAACTCAAAATTCATAAATGTGAATGCCAAGACTTTGTGATGCTGCTGCAGCATCGAGATCACGGGTCTCCAAACCGCATGACACAGGGTAATGTGTTATTGGCTAGACACCATCCTTCAAGGCTTGTCCACTGGATGTCACGAGCACCACTTCAGGTCGAAAGGGAAAGCCAGGGTTAGGGTTCTCCCTGTGGTTCATTATCTGGTCTATATTATTAGCCATGTACCAGCCTCGATGGGAACAAAATCTCAGTATTTCAAGAATTTGGAATTTAAGGAAAATAGTACATTCCACGTTGAGTTAATACAGCTGAAATAACCCTTACTAAAGAAATTTCTCTTAGCTTAACATAAACCAAAGAGCTCCAGGAGCACTAAACGGACAAATTTCCCGAAACAGCATCATACTTGGGTTGTCTGATGCTTCATGAAGTGAAAGTTGAACTTCTCACAGACGAAGCATTTATATTCTCCCCTCTCTCCTGCACGGATGTCTGTCATCTAACAGTAGGCAAGTCTATGCCACAGATTTGATGTTTCTCTCCTCTCCGACATAAAAGTCCCTACAAAATTTATGCTTCAGATCTCCACTCTKCTGTCAAATTTGGTTAAAATTAGACAATGATTGAAAAAAAAGAGAGGGAAAAAGATGGTTTCCCYAACTATATTTTCATCAGAAAGCAGGTTACTAAGCAGTAGCATTAGGATTGTGAGCTACACTAAAGTAAAAAAATATCCCCCAGGAAAAACAAATAAAACCCCAAACTGAGAAGAACACAGCTTTCCCACTACAGCAACACAGCCAGCAGCAAACGGGGCTGGAATTCTTCATCATTACGTTTCTGAGACCAAAAGCTCTCCTAAAGACAGATTGTCAACTTGTGACCGGTGTAATCAGCCAATGCGAAGTCCCTTCACGTCTGCGCGAGGCGAATAATTATCATAATAGACATTAGTAATTAATTTCCGGCGTGATGTCAGCTGGTGCGGCAATGCCAAGCAAGCGTCCTTGTCAAACACACCCCAGCCGTCTGGACGACTTCAGTCCCATCTCCCTGATTAGGATGCGCGCTGATGCACTGCTTAATACAATCTGCCATCAAATGCCAAATACTTCAGAACTAAATTAGGAAATATGTCCGGCTTTACAGAGCGACGCTCAGGGGCCTAAGCAGATTTCTCTATTCCTTTACGAGGCACAAAGGTGATCACCGATGTAATGCCCCTGAATGAGGCAATTTTACTTTCTAACCTCCCACCTSTGTAGGGAAAAAAATTGGATTAGGACAGCAAAGGAATTAATAAAGACAGCATGGCCTCACAGCATCTCTCAGCCCTAGAGGTATTTATGGTGGCCTCTGCATTTCCCTAGTGAACCTGAATTTTAAGGGGAAATTAGATGCAGCTGGACACATTTATTCCTAACACAGAGGTAGTCCTAAATAAAGCTTTCCTGTTCTAGTCGCTTGCCAAAGAAAACGCTGCATTTGTACACTACAGACCACAGCTCCTTTCATCTGGTTTGCTCACCTCCTGCTCCTTTCTCCACCTACCTGAAGCACTCTCCTTCCCTCTTTGCTGATAGCCCATCACTTGCCTGAAGTATAGCCACAAAAAAATGGAATGAAATTAGGGAATGGGAAGGTTAGGCAAGATGCAGAAAAGGGACAGAAACTCTTCTCAAGGCACCTGGAAACGGGTCTTTCCGCAGCCTGGTCCCTGCCCCGGAGTGGGGCTGTGTCCAGGAGCAGGCTGCTGCCAYCAGCTACCTGGGATCTCAGGTAGGATTCTGAGCCCCCCCAAAATACAGTTATTKATGCTATCTATTTGCATCCGCAAGCCCAAAATAGCCCCTCCTGCAAGCAGAGGAGCTTCAGAATAGCTGCATTAGAAGCATGCCTCAGCCACGAGTCTTCAGCAGGGTTACAGAAACAGTCTGGTTTTGATCTACCCTGCCACTGCTAAGGTGTGTTGATAAAAGCAGCAGACTGTGTCACAGGGGCTTCAAACCTATGATTATCATGTAGCTTCCTTGACTAYAACAGTCACCATTCTTACCAAATTGGAAGTAACTTAGTTCAAATACTCTAGTGCACAAAAAAAAAAGAACCATCCTCCTAAGACTGCACATTTGCATGTACAGGGCTTGATACGCTGCTCAGGGTGCCCTCATCAGAAAGGCTGAGGGATGTTTTGGCTTTTTGGGGTGGGGTTGTAGTTTTTGGGGTTTTTTTTTGAGACGAGTTCCCCCTAGAGGACCACTGATGCAGCATACAGCTGAACAAGCTGGGACTTGCTGATGAGCAGAGAACGCAAAGTATTTACAGTGAACCCAGTCAGCTGAACAATAATCCCTTACTTCAGCCCACTGGAAGAAAACTAATAGAAGCATCAGATTTTTGCATTAAAAAAYGTCTTCCCTCTACTGTCAAAAGCTGAATAGCAGGGAAGGAAATGGTCAGTAGCATTAACTCTTTTTTCCTTTGTTAATTATGAAGGTATAAAAATCTTACCGAAAAAAATTTAAATACCTGGTTGGGCTCATTCAATAACCATCCAAARGTTTTGACCCCAAAGGCTGCTTCCTGAGCAGACACATCGAGACATGTGACAGGCTGACCATAGACAGAATGGAGGATTTTGCCAGGGTCTTCTGCTTTCAGGAGATAGACAATGTCTTCTGCAGCTGCTATCGTCACTGGACTCCCCGTAACATCTGGAACCAGATTAAGGAAGTTGACCTAAAAAGAGCAGACTTTTAATTTTTATTACAGCCAAAAATTCTTTTAGATGACTACTGCCACACACTAAACTGAACAAACTACTGTCGTGTGGTTATCGCCTATCTTGAATCATCCCAATTATGGATTAATTTCAGATAAAGACCAAGTATCAATTTTAACTCTGAACTGTTTAGCTCCTATGATGAAATCTAGCTCACAGTCTTCAGAATGAGCCCATTTAGAAAACTAATCAGTACACCTTACAACAGAAGACACCAAAATGTCATATCAAAGAACGGAGCAAGACTTAAAGGACTCATTCAGATGAAGGACAGAAAGCTATAAGGTTAAAGCACACAAAGCAAATATTGTGGCTAGAATGTGAATACAGTGCTCCAGAAGAGGCACCACATTCATGCAACTAACCTGGAATAGTTGATGCTTACCCTGAAATCATGTATATATACCCTAAAATCAACAGAAAAGTCATCACATGACTGTAGGACAGCCCAAGTATCAGCTCCCTGATCTTCTGTCACAAGACCAGAATGACGTTGCTCTCCCCTTTTCAGTAAATGGTTGACATTGCTGAAAAGTCTCACCACAGGAAGGGTTTAAACCCTTTGACAGCACAGCTGATTTCTAACCCAACCTTAGAAGAGAGTGTGGTGTCCCGAGTGTCCGTCTTTCATATGTGGCAAACTGACATTTCACAGCAAGCAAGATGCAAGAGTAAAATGGATCCAACTACAATGGAGCGGGTGGTGGTGTTTTAACATTTTTATGGGGAAACCTCTTAAAAATAAACAAAATCCCCAAACATTTTAAGTATTGTAAGACTGGCTTAGCTTTGAAAGAGGGGATTAATCAGGAGTGGCTTAAATCACAACTTCATACCCATTAGCTGCACAGTAGCTTCTTGCAATAGGAGAGAACCTGCAAGACTCAATTTATTCCTACGCACTTCCTTCCCCTTTCAAAAAAATGTTGATACTCTGAGACATAATAAAACTTCAGAGAATGGGACAGCTTTTGATTTTTAATTAAAATAGTCTCAAAACTTCAGTGACAGAAGGTGCAACCTAAAGAAGCTGCACAACTAGTTACAGCTTCACAAGTGATACTATTAGCTCGTCTGCAATATCCTGCCTCAGAATTAAGCAGATAGCGTTGATCTGGAATGAGACCTTCAGTTTTAGCTCCAATTCTACGTGAGAAAACTGATTTGCAAAATGAGCCAACTTAGTTTGATGTTGACAAAAAAATAATTAAAAACAGCCAACCTCCTGCACCATATGGACTTCTATTCATTTTCACTTGTAGCYTAAGCCAGCATTTCACCCTTGCTCTTCAGTGATGAAAGGCTCGTCCATTAACCTGCTTCAAAATCACAGCCTCTAGCTGATAATGCTGTTATCTAGCTCAGGCAACACTCTTGTAAGATTTTTATAAGATCCCTCTTAACCATACCAAAAATAATTAGTGGATCAGGAGCTCCTGGAATGAAGCTGAGTAGCCTGGAGACTCACCAATTTCTGGATTTCAAATGTTTCTGTAGTTTGCCAGAATCCTCTGTCATTAGGGCTTTCCACTTTGACCTCGAAGCCAGATGCCGTTGCTACCGTTGCACCCTCTGAACCAAGAGCTAAAGCCTGTATCCTCTGATTGTGCTGGTAACGATGGATTGGCTCCCGCCCGAACATCAGGCTCCACACACTAACAGTTCCTGTATACAAAAAAAAAAGCCAAAACGAAATAAACCACTATGCTTTACCTTCGAATTTAATAAAACTTTAAAAGATCATTTAAAGATGTAAGCTTATAAGCATTCTAACGGAAAAGGTTAATATACAGAAAAGAGACTGTAGGGCAGGAAACCAGAACTTCAGGGCACTGCATAGCACCACATAACAGGTTCAGAGGAAACTTTCCAAAATTATGGGCTCTGGCATTAGAGGCTCGTTGCTTTCTAAGTAATTCCCAATTTTTTACTTTTAGATAACACTGTTATCTACCTTGCAGAAGACTGCTTGAATTCTCTCACTTTTCCACATTTAGAGAAGATCAGACTTAAACAGACACCTACATTTTTATTCTACTATATACTCATCCTCAATTACCACTAAAAATAGTGAGGAAGAACCCACACTCAAATTTAAGTCACTCTGCTGCACACAAAAAAAGTTTTAAAGTAAAGAATCTGAAGCTCTGCACACAGCAAATCAGGCCAGGGATTTTAATACCATTCTTAACAGTTTACAACCGGCAGCAAAGCTCCTAACCCTGATGCTCTGGAAAAACAGAAAATGCAAAAGAGTTCAATGCTTTCAGAAAGCYAAAGAATACAAACCCCAAAGAACACAGGAGTACAAGTCAAAAGACAATACATTTGCCRTTGCATTTTTTCCCAGCATAGATCACTGATACTCTATTTAAAAGCATGGTACATTAAAGCAATAATCTGAATAAGAGCAACCTGAAGCAATCAGGAGTGTATTACAGAACAGAAGGGCCAGACGGAATTGGAGACTTCTGGGCCACCTTTGCACTGAATTAACGGAGAAGCAATCTTCAGACGTGACAGACAGGGCTTGGAGAAGCCTTCCTTCTACTTGAGCACAGCCATTAATGATGAAATGATTAATGGTAGCTATTCCTTCAAAAGGAGACATAAAAGCTCTGACAGGCAGCTGTGGACAGGCACCAATGCCAGTTTGCAAACACTCCTCCCATGTCCCAAAGGAGGTGAAGCAAGAGTGTGGTAATGAAAATGCACATAGTGAAATGGTATCTAAATGAGTTTAAATTGATTTATGTTTGCTTTTGTAAAGATTATTTGGTATCTGGAAAGTGCTACCCATGTGAAATAATGCAGATAATCCTTAAGATCCCTGTCTAATGGCACTCCCACTGAATATTTATATTCCTCGCCATGGGAATGAGTACCATAATGGGGACCATTTTTGTTTTATTAGGGATGCATATTTAAATTAATCTGCTATTTGCCTAAACAATTAGCTGCCTCTGTTTGTTTACACAAAGCCAAAACTGCAATTAGGCTTCCATCAAAAAGATAAGTCCCAACTAAAACTGTCCCGATGGAGTCATAAGGGCTCAGAGCAGAACTTCCCAAAATTACTTCTTAGCATAATGGTAATTATGTTAATTGCTTGAAAGGTAAATAACTGCTGAACTGGTTTTGAARAACAGAATGCTAGCTCGCATCACGCGCACTTACGCTTAGAACAAGTTAACAGATACAAATGGACAGCACAGGCTACAATCCCCTCTGCAGCCGGGTCTGCCCACGCGAAGGCTTGGCTGCGGCACTTCGGTGCCTCCACAGCGAGTCCTCGGCTCCAAATCAAAACAAAGGGAAYGGGTGAAGTCTCAGCTCCAGGACAGCTGATTTCACCAAGCAAACAAACAAACACCAATGATAAAAGATTGTAGTGAGATCAGATCACAGATGTTAGAACTGGACTTTTTCATCAGACGATGAATACTGCTGCCAAGCTGCTCCGGGCAGGAGTATTTTCAACTTTTTTTTCAGAATATTTATCCCAATTAAAGACCACTTTTGTGAAGGGGAAAAGGAAGCTGATTTGCTTTCAGTGAAGTCTTTTGTTTACACATCTCTGTAATGAGCATTTCACTGTATTAACGTATGAAAGTTCTGCAAAATACAAAAAAAATATTCACAAACAACCCTCTTCTGACCATGCGAGCAAATCGGGAAACCCAGAATTCAGAGTTCTGCTCTCCAAATCGGGGCAACAAGGCCGCTATTATTGTTATTATTGCATCTGAAACATCACAAAAAAGAGAAGACAGCGAAAATGCCTCATGCAATAGTACAATCAGTTTGAGACAGGTACTTTTTTTTTTTGTTCAACAGCGAAATCTGTTCAAAATATCTACAAATTTTATCAAGCAAATACAGTGCGCAACACCTGATGCACAATACGGTGTGAAAACATCCCTGGTAATATCAAAAACACAAGTGACTTATAAGGTCACAAGTTAACATCTGTTTAATGAAAAAGCACAACATAAGGAGTAAAAAGGAGAGTTGAAAAGGAATGTAAAGAGCAAGAGAAATACTACTTTCTTTCCTTAGGATGGACAATTATTTTCTTGCAAAAGGACTGCTTGTCCCCCTTGCTTCTCCCCTCCTCCAAAAGTGTATGATTCCGTATGTACATCCTCCRTCATCTGTTACTTGCTACCAGTCAGAAGCGTCAATCACTGCACGCAAGGACCTTCTGTGGACACACTATTGCCAAAACAGGTGTATGCATTCATGCATGACAGCAGGAGAACATGATCAAGTTTTACACASAAAAAGCAAACACTCCACTGTATTTATCAATAGGTAAAGCTAWTACTAGGTCTAAAAGTGCTACTCAGAATATTCTATATTCTGTATTTCATTGCAGAAACAGCAAAATGTATTTATTAGTGTGCAAGCCTTTGCAACAGTCAATCACGTTTGCGTAAGAACAAAAAAAAAAAAGCCACCATTACAGTTAAAGTTATTAGTGTGGCAACATAAAAAAAATTAGGCATAAGATTTACCAGTGCAGATGAGATCACTACTTTACATAGTCTATCTTCCTGCCTCCAGCAGTGACCAGTACTTCATTTCCAAAGCAACATCTTTGCTAAGGTGAAGTTAAGGTTGCAAGCATACAGTATCTTTTCTTTTTTTCTTTTTTYCCCCAAATACTGTAATCTYAAGAGTGTTGGAAAGACATTAAATCAAAATTGTAAGCAATACTTTCACAGCATGCTAAAATCTGCACCACAATTGTGATTATTCCAGTTGTACTCTCACAATATCTCCTCAAACCGATTTAGACTTTACAGCTTGCTTATATTTGATCTTGGCTCATGAAAACGAGTTAAGTGMAAAAAGCTGATGAAGATGGTATTAATTCCTGACACTTGACATTACAATCACTGTACCAGTCGTCTTGTTTACCACTTTGGCCCAGACTGTACAAAGAATTTAGGTTTGTAACTTCTAACCCAATATATTGTTGAAATGTGGCCTGATGAAAGGTCCATTTATTGCAATTCACTCTAGATTGGAAGGTATTTGGATAAAACATTTAACTATGAGCCTATTGTGCCTTACACCGTACACTGCTGATCCTGAATGTACTCCAATTTTAGTAAGCATCAGCCAGTCTTACRCATCTCTTGCTGTATCAAAGGTGAACGGCTGGAAGCTGTTGTCCATYGAACAGTGCCTGTCTCTAGTATATTCCCCTCTTTGCAGCTGGAAACACAAAAGATATCCTGCAAAAGCAGCTGGTTTTACATCTGTTTTCATGTAGGTGTCTCTGGTATAAAAGGCAACACTTGCCACACAAAAAAAATTATCTGTTTTCACATAAAATACTCTAATCCTGTAACAGGGAAAGGCAGCATAAACACAGAGGCAAAAAATGTTACATCACATCTGTAAATATCATACTGGCTGTGTTCGCCAGCGTAATACAGCATGTCACAGCTCCTCCTAAGAGCCAGCCACAGAAGAGGAGCTGCCCGCTAGCAGCACACCCCCGGCCAGGCGGAGCGAGGGCTGTTTTGGTGCAGAAGATCCTACGCTCAGATCCTAACGACCCATTACATCAGCTCTTCCACGTTAAGACGATACGGCTAGCAGTTGCTGTCAGCTTTAGAAAAGACGYAGAGTGATCTACGTATGCATTATCTGCAAAAAATAAAGACAGAATTTTGTATATGCTAGAGCAGGGAATCTGGACATGCTCATGGTCTTCATGCGCTTTCACTTCAGCTTCTAAACACAGTTGTGTGGAAAGGCCAGAAGCTGCTTAATTCACATCATCTGCATGACACTGTTCCTGTTTGTGGGTCRCAGTCTTGCCACTTCCTATCTTGATTTAAACAAAATAAAATTCTTTTTCACCTTTTGAAAACACTTGTTACACGTAATTTTTTCCTCTAAGCTGGGAACATTAATTTATTTCCTTAYAATTTTCAGATAACATCATACTTCTGTAAGTACAGACAATTAACAAAACACACAGGTGGAAATCAGCACCAGGCTGAAGTCTCAAAGCCGCTTATCTTGAATTTTGAGTTTCTCCCAAAAACATTTCTAGTCGAAGGGACCACCAACACACAGCCAACTTGACCCTAGTAGATGCTTGTTGTTTATTAACTAAAATTTTACATTTTATTTTCACGGCAATGCTGTTTCTCAACTTTCAGCGGGTACAGCAAGCTACTTACCATACTAAACTCTCTAGCGAGAGACGAGACCTCAGTCATAAGAGTCATGCCTTTACGTTACCATTACCACATCAGTTTCCACCAAAAGTTGTCAGGTTTTATCTCCACCACTCTTACAGAGATTTCCAAATGACGCCATCCCTGTACAGTCCCCTCAGAAAAGGCACAGATRAGAAAGTCTGTATTTCGTTCCCAACTTGGGGACTCAAGAGGCAGACTTCCCCGACTGGGATGTGAAATCACACACACCCTTTACCCAAACCAAGAGTTTTGCATCCACAGCCACCTGTATGTATCTGATGGGAGTAAATATACTACTGCATGCTACATGTGGTTTTCTTCAAAAACTTTTTCCTTTATTTGAGCCAGCCTGTTTCCCTGCTCTTGCTATCTTACAGCATGTCCTGGCACTTAGGGGAAGACTCCCAACACATTACTCCATTTCTGTCTTTGCAAAGAAGGGACAACACCCGCAAGCAGCTTTAAGGGCATCAGAATGGACCAGACAGCAGATTTCCAGTCCCAGAAAGTAGCGCTGCCAAAATTCCCTTCCTGGAGCCTGCCAACAAGCAAGAGCACTTCTGATCCCTGCAGAAACCACCTTCCTTTGCTCCATGTTGCTACTCTGCAACTTGTGAAGTACCACTAACTCCTCCCAACGGGTCTCAAAGCACTACCAGGAATGGGGCAGCGTGGCATCTCCCCGCCATGCCTACACGAGTATGAAGCACGACATTTAAAAAAAACAACAACTATGTTCTCTTGTTGCAGCACATTGTTTTCAAGACAAACTCAGAGACTCCGGAGGGCAGGGGGGAGGGTGACGGCTAAAGTAGACTGCTGTTTCCCAAAAGCTGTGGCTCACAGCCAAAGTCAGGCAAGCATGGAGCAGATGGAGTCCTGGCAAGGCCTCTACTGTCCCTGCATTAGCAGCATCTGCTCATTACCCAGAACCCTCGCCTGCTTTATCTAATGCTCCAGGAAAAGCATTTTGATTTGATTCATTTCAATTCAGTAACGTGCAACACAATTAGTGGTAAAATCAAACTGGAGGGCTGCCAGTGCTGACAATAGGAAACAAGGCAGAAGAAATATGAGGCCAGTGGGTTGGAATTCAAAAATCACAACTGTGGATCAAGTTGCCAAGTCCCGTTGCCCCAGGTGTACGTACAGTGCCCCCACTGAGCATTGGCATGGGCAGAGGGAACTTCATTTTCTCCCCATACATTTTTCTCTCATTTACCTCTCCTTGCAGCTTGTTTCTCAGAGGCTGACACCGTCGGAAACATTCACCAGAAGTCACAACCCAATTTTTCTGTAGTGCCATCATGGAGTTACAATTCACTTTGGATGCAGGCATCCCAGTAAGACAGATCTTTTTCCTTGCTATTTTTCATATGCCTTGGGAAGCGTTTGCTACTACCGAACCAGCAAAACAGCGCTGTGAGGCAGGCACGGCGTGAGCAGAATCTGCCTGTTAGTTCTTCCCTGTGATCGGATGCCAAGGACATCACTGCGTGAGCTCTGTTGAACTGGGAGAAACTGATGTTATCTGAACGAGACTGCTAGCCAGGGATTCGACAGAGAAGTCTAGACTCTTTGCCTGACAGCACCACCTCCAACACTAGCAGATGGTTTCTCTGTGTTAGTCAAACTTACAAACAAAGAGAAAAGGGAGCTGGAAAAGTACAACAAAGAACAATCAAACACATTATCTTCAAAGTCGTCCTCCTCCTCCCTAAGTTTAAAATAATTCTCTCCACCAAACTGTAAATATACACTTTCCAATTCCAGTTAGTAAACATTTCTAAAATCAGTCTTTATAATTCCCTATTCGCATAGAAACTAATCTATTCTGACCAAGCTTCTCAAATCAGAGTAACTGCCATATCACAGAGCCCATTAAAATTTCTACCCAAAAGAATAAAAGACGCCGAGCTTTATGCAAACTAGTTTAGTCACAGCACACACAGGACTGACGACAAGGAATATGACAGAAAAAAACCCTAGACAAATTATTAAATTAGTCAGTGGGAGACTAGAAAACAAACAAAAGACCCTCTGCTAGTCATTGTTTGGCACACTGGACAGAGAGCCAACRCTTAAAACTATCACTGTGTTATAATTTCCTATGACCCGAGTAAATAATATTAATGAGTATTCTGTAAYACCAGACTTGCTGTTGTCAGAAGAACATTGCCTATCAAAAATTTTTAGTCACAGAAAACCGTTCTAGCCCGATCCATGCTAGAACAGCAGCTAAGGATGTTGATCATCTTAAAACAGCTGTTTTCACATATAAAGCATTTAATTTACTTTGAAAATAAAATATATGGATTAGAGATTTTGTTTGGATTACCCATCTTCGATTTTGTTTTGACATGCAGAAATGCCAGGATCAAAGATAGTATATGTACAAAGTTCCCTAACTTCAAAAATACTCTTTATTCATACCTGAGGAGAGGTTTTTAAGTGTCAAATCACACATTTTAAAGAAAGATGATAGGAGTTGAGTTCTGCCTGAACAACTCAGCCTAGGAYCCCAATTGGCTAGCACTGTCCAAACCTGACTTTTTAAATTGCTCTTCCCACATCCAGTAGATGACGGTYGGTCTCTGGCTCTTGTTGCCCATTATATAAACATCTAAATATACTTAAAACAATGCATATAACCAGGATTTTATTACAGTTTCATTAAATACTAGGTCACAGTTTCTATTTCTCTATATCAAAGTATATAATAACCCACCATTGCAAACCAATACTTCAGTTAAGAAAATGTGCATCCATACACTATGCCAAGAGCAAGAGAGGATGCAGACTAATCAGACATGCAAGTTTACCAGTATTCCCATAACAAAGCCTCACAGCACCCCAAGGGAGTTTTGGACAGAGGAGAAGGCTGGTGGAAGAATATTTAATATTTTTATGGCAAAACAAGTTATTTGCTTAAGATAGTTTGGCTGGACTACAGCCTGGCACTCAAGCTTTGTGTAGCAGTTCCAGTAGGAATTAAACATCAGTTTTAATGGGTGCTATGTTCCAATGCCTCCTAATGCATTYAGGGTTATTGGCCAACTTTCTCACATAAAAGCAAGTGTGTGCGTGTGTGTGTATATACAGGATTATAGACACACAAAAAGCTGAGCACAGCTGCTTCATTTTTGTAAAGCCTTTTTTTTTTTTTAAATAGGGAGGAGAGTTGTGGTTACTTACCGTCCTCATAAGCTGCTACAGCCAGAGAGCTGTTTATCCTCACAAAGGAGACATGTGGCTGAGGTCCAGCATCACCAGGACCGTGCACTGGTTCCAGGATGGGGGCTGTGTAGTCCCAGGTGCGAGTGTCCCACAACCTCACTTCTCCTGATGTATATCTGGAAAACAAGGCTATTATTCATCCCAAAACATCTGAAAAGAGGTAGCTGCAGGAGAATGGAGGAGGAAACAAGGAGTGTCTTAAAGCCCAATGCCTTTTACAGCTCCTACACTGATTCTCCTCCTGTTTACACACTCTGTGTACAAGCCCATCAACTTTGCTCACTTTACTCCCATTTATTGAATCCAGCATCAAGTCTACTAACACAGGCAGGTATATTGGAGCTACAAGAACGACATGACTGAGCTACTACAGGTTAGCAACTATCGATACTAGTTTTACACACAGAATGCAAGGAGACCCAGGCTCAAGGGAAAAAAGGTAATCAGTAACAAGTCTAAATTACATCACAGCAAAACTCCRAACTGTTTCCTTTCAGTCTTTAAAAATCTGAGATTGTGGTTGTGCCAAGGAAAGGCTGTTTAATCAGAGCATTATGTACATACATACAAGCACGCACACGCATACACTCATCCAGCTTACTGCTCTTTATAGAAAGAAACTTCTTAATGCCTCATCAACTGATCAGATTTGCCTACATCTCTGAAGACCAATTAATGTATTAATACAATTAARTGTCGTCTTTAGAATTAAGGCAGCGCTGCCTTCTTTGTAGAAGGCTCTCACTGAAACATCAGAAAAACTATAGTTTAAAAATCAAACTATATAGTTTGCCAGKGAGAAAATAAAAAAATAGAACTAAACTTCTCAGATAATACTGAATATATCTGAATGAACAAAGGTTGTAACACAGCAAGCAACACAAACTGTTCTGTGCTATCTATGCTGTGGAGCACAACATACTATCGAAGAAAAAAACACTGCAGGCAAAGTAGGGAAGCTCCCTCTACGACTGGTCAAARAACACAGTTCAATAGTTATTTGGAACAGTTCAATAATTATTTAAGGTAAGTTTTGACAGAACTGTGACAATTAACACTGTCAAACAGCCTCAGATGTCTTTCCCTGCCATACTCAAGGCTTGGATTCTGTTGGAAAATGAAGGGTGCTTCCTGCTCTGTCAACTTTGTTGTTATATCCTGTATTTTGGGGGAAAAATATTTCAAAAGAATGATTCTTACAAGCCTCAAAGTCTACTGGTTAGAAATCTGGCTGTCCTATGTTTATGAGGA
This sequence comes from Oceanodroma leucorhoa, assembly GCA_030449065.1. Taxonomy (NCBI): domain Eukaryota; kingdom Metazoa; phylum Chordata; class Aves; order Procellariiformes; genus Oceanodroma; species Oceanodroma leucorhoa. The sequence goes on from JASVER010000064.1 coordinate 1,976,927, forward strand.
AAATAAGAAAATAGTTATTTACAAAGGAGGTGAAGGAAGGTGCTTAATAAAGGTTTAGAAGACGTTGGACTTTGACTCAGGTTACCCAGGTCTTTGGGGAGTACCATGCAATGGGACTACAGGTACTCTGGAGCAGATTACTTCCAACATCTCTGAGAGAAAATGCTCCACTTTATACAACTAATTAAAGTGCCTGAGGGGACGGTGAAATCTATCAAGCAGAAAGAGATGCACATTAATTCTCTGCGCTGAATCGGGACGAGAGAACTGTGTCCTTGTCACCTGGCTTCCTCTTCAGTGCTTTACACAGTAAGACAGAAGAAAATGAGAGGCTAGGGTGGGATAGCACTTCTCCCTTTTCCTCATTCTGCAAATGAGGCCCAAATCCCTCTATGAATCTTGCTTTCATTTCCAATTTACAGCAGCACTATTTAAAAAGAATAGATCAAGAAAGAAGATTCCCGAAAGCAAACCTAAACGTTTCACGTGGGACCGAACAAGCAGTCCAGATAAGTGCACAACAAACATCTTCAGTTTACTGAAGTGCACAGAGCACTGAAAAGTGCTTATTTCAGATACGTTTTAAAATTTGGAGATAAAACACAATGGGACAGGCAATTGCACAGATCTGTTGCAGTTCCATTCAACAAGACACACACATAACATTTTGGAAGCATTTTAATTTTGAGCTGCTTTTCGGTTCCCTTTATGTCTGGGTTGGTTGGGGTTAYGTTTTCAAACTTCTAACTGCAAAGAGTAGCAGGTTATTCTCAAGGGGGAAGCCAACATTCTCTTGTCACTATGTGACCCTGAAAAGAGGGTTTCAAGGAGACATAAAATACTGGTAGAATTGACAGAACTAAGTGACAGAATATTAATTTTCAGCCCCAAATAAGCAAACAGCATCTCCTCCTAGTGCATATACATACTCGCTCTCACGTAGTCCAGTCGAGGAATGTAAAAAGAAAGACTAATAGATGGAGAAAACAGAATGACAGGAGTAGAGAAGAGACACAGGGCTGGCTAATTCTCTGAGCGCGCTGCTTCTGGTTTTTCTACATAGCATGCAAGACAAGTGATCCAGGGCTCAAGATGCGCTACCATCCATAAAAAAATAACATGGACCACAATCTTGGAATTAAAGATCTAACATCAYAGTACCACAATAAGTGCTTTTAATTTTTTTCTGAGAATTCAACCAAGTCAAAATTTAGTTTGAACCACTCTTTGTTCTTGAAGAAGAATCTGAACCACCTCTACAGCTARGCTCAAACTGGAACAGAACCACCAAACGTTTCTGACTATCAGTTTGAAATAAATTTGACTCAAATTCCAATGTGTTTGTGCTGGGACCTGTTAAACGCAGGAACTGTCTCTGCTTAGTAAGCTCTGCATCAGACATCCTGCAGCCTCCTCACCCTCACCCCCTTCCTCTCCAGTGACGGACAGGTTCATGCTGAAGAGCTTTCACTTCTATACCATGAAGCTGTGCTGCTCTCCCACTCCTGCAAGGACCTATTGTACACAAGAGCTTGTTACGTGTACCTCAGGTACGCTCTAGTGTGTTCAGACAGATACTACAAACAATCCGTAAGAGGATCCTGGCCTTAGTGCTCATTCCAGTTCTGTCGTGACAGAGAACAGGGAGCACCATATGCACCAGGAGAACCCTGCAAGCGCCCACCAAACCCTACCTTCACSTGTGTCTGTCCAGAAATCCCACCASTGCRCCGCAAGATAGGACAAGCGCTTTATGTTCCTCAGGAAGAGGAGGGCGGGGGGCAGTAAGGCCCCCATCCCTCCTGTACCCCTCCCACCCCCATTTCTCACCCAGCAACACCACTCACATCCTTCCCAGTGCACCATGACAGCAGAGCAGTCCCACGCGGCAAACCTAAAGGACTTGGAGAGACGTTACAAGACCACGCTGGAAACATAAGTGGAGGTCTAGGTTTGGGCAGGGAACCAGCACGGGGAAATGGGAGATATAAACCACCTCCTCAGCTGACAACACGCTCCGTTGCCCATCACCGCCACATGTCCATTTCCAGCATACACTGGGCCAGTACCAGAACTGAACTGGAAGAGTTTCAAACACAGATGAATCCAATTCAGAACTAAAAAATTTAATGGTTCAACTCCCCGCTTTTAATGCTGTTGTAAAGAGCAACACACTTTCAATTTGTAACCACAACAAAAGGCTTTTAAACTATTAAAGCATTGCCTTGCTGTAAAAAATAAAAAGGCTGCTTTATTGCAGATAATTGGCAAATCTGCTATAGCAACATAGATGACTGAAAAGAAGAACATGCTGCACTTTACAGAACCTATTTCTAGATAATTTCAGTATTTCTAGTCACTTCCTACCACAATAACTTTTACACTTCCACATGAAAATTTAGTTTGGATTACCAGCTACTGAACGAAACAACCCTAGATTGAAGTCTTCTGCCCCAGAACAGGCATAGTCCTCCAAACTCATTCAGTTACTGATTTTTCTATCAAGATGGCTATGAAAGGCCCACATAGCTTTCTGCTGGAGTGGAAAAAAAAAAACCACAAAACAAAACACCCAACACCCTTCTGTTTAATATAACAATGAATACATTCTATTTGCTATAATACCAATATATATAACATGCTATAATTCCCCTGGTGGGTATAATGAGATGATTATTGCAGTGGCAGGTAAATACACCAACATGTAATATAAGCCACTTGCGCAAAAAAAAAACCCCAAACAAACAAACAACAAACAAAAAAACCCACACAACCCCAAAACTTACAAATTCTGAATTCTCAATTTTAAAGAAAAAAAAAACCCCACACATTAGAGACCATACCTGATTTACTTCATTTAGAAAGGCTGTTAAAGTCTTGCTTTCCCGAGCACRGCAGGGAGCAACAAGAAAAAGACTGTTGCTTACAACCCCAAGTCTCCCCCTCTTCAGACACCCCCTGCCCCGATGCCTTCCAAGGTGTTTCACCCACGCAGCGCCTGGCTTTCTGCTCTGGGTCTGCGTGCTTCTCTCCCTATTCACCAGACACGCTCATCCTTCCCTTAGCATTCAWCAGAGATTCTCCACCCAAGTAACTCAGCTTTTTTGATGGACTTGCATTTCACTTTGCTCTTGTTCTTCTGAACATTTCAGTGTATACACATGAGAAGTAGCAGCAGGAGAAAGACAAGAGCTATATTCTTCTAACTATTCTTCTCCTKGACATCCAGCTGTGTAATGCTGGACAGATATGTACACATCTGTAAAAATTAGTCTGCAAATTCAGCCTAAGCTTTACAGATATGCATAAAAAACTTGCTGAAATGGAGCAACAATATGGAATGCATATGGTATAGATAAACTGAAAAAAATTAAATTCATATGGTATCTACAAACGTACTGTAATAAAAATACCTACTGACTAATCAAAAGTATTTCAACTACTTTTTATTGGCAGTAATGTCATAATGAGATGAACAATTTCCTCATGCCCTCTCACATGAGTGAAAGCAGAAGACTGAAGGAGAAGGAGCTGGGGGTTAAAAGCTGCTGATGTCCCACGATGGCTGGGAAGCAGGTGGTGAAGTGCAGAGCACATGTGGGAGGAAGCAGAGATGGAGGCTGGGCACCGTTCTAATGAAGTGGTGCTGAAGAGGCAGATGATTTCATAAGGAGAAAAACATCAGGAAACTGGTCAAAACACAGAGTCTCATCTGAAAAAGCTCAACTGTGTTGGATAGCAATAGCCAGAACAAATTTGGGGAAGAGGAGGAGGGGGAGGCTGATCTCTCTCCAGAGCCCCAGATGTCTTTATCGTTGCCTAATGACAATTATACTCAACCAATTAAGACACTGCTATCACAGTTGCATTGTTAGTAAGCCTTTGGCCCTGAGTGTTGATGGCTGTCTAATTAGTGTTTGTGCAAAGTACAACTGCAACTAATATATAAACTGACAAATACACAAAAGAAAAACTGTTAACAGGAACATTTTCAAAACAGTCGAGACTCTACTCATTCAGTCCATGGCAGCAGCAAAGACAAACTGCTTTCCTTCATGGCTTACTTACTGCTGGCGCTGCAGAATTTCACTTCAAACAAGCGGGTCAACTAGACTGTCGCTGGGTTTCTGTTGAAACAGGATGCTGGTGTCAGTCCATTTTGTAGGCTGCCTCAAGCACACTGCTCCAGGGCAAGTCTTACTACACTAAGTTGGTCTGAACACCAAAGACTTTTGATAAGACACTTCAAAAATCAGTTTACATTTTCYGTATTTTCTCTAAAGAATTTGTAGCAATAAAAAGGAAGGGGGAAAAAAAAAAAAAAACACCTTTGTTTCACAGTCAGGTTTGATTTCCAGAAGGCAAAGTCTGTTCAGTTTCCAGATACCTGCGGTGATCAACAAAACAAAAAAAACCCAACAACTTTGTTTCAGGCAGTCAGTGACCATCTGTTAATACTCAAAAGATCTTATTATGAAGTCCTTACAATGTCAATGCATTTTATTGAAGTCAGTAGGAATTTTGCTCAAGTAACAATCTCTAGCTATAGCTCTGTTTAAATGGATGCCTGTTGATAAGTAAAATAATGAGTATTTTGCATTGTCTTGCTGCAACAAGCATCTCAGACCTTTCATCCTTATTGCACCAAAAGCAACTAACCAGTCCTTCATGTGGTTAATTAAGGTATCTAGTCAGAGACCCCCTCAGAAGGCTTAAGAATAAGGTCCAATTAAACAYGCAAATCCAAGTCCAAACGCCTTTGTAAGTTGGTTCAAATTGCTCCTAAGCTTCATCTTCTCTATAAGGCTCAAGTAAGACAGTGGTAATTCATAATGTTCAATTTCAAAAAACCTCTTCACCAAAAMCACTGCAAGTCGGAAGATACCTCAATCGCAACACACAACACTGCAATGAAATGGATTCTGTTACTGTCTTTATACTCAACGTTAAGACCCACAACTTTTCTCTTAAGGGAGGGATAATGGAGAGCTTCGATACATATACCACAGTGTTAGACACCTTTCAGAGTAAGGCTGGATAAAAGAGGTAAAAGTTCCCAAGCCCTCCTGCGTTCCAACTTGCAGTTAGAGACATTGATTTTGCCATCACATATATAACCGACAGGTAGCTTGGCTAAGGGATTCCTTAAGGGAAGGAATCAGGAAAAACAATGATGGAGTAAAGAACTACTTTATATGGCAGAAAGGAATATAAATAGAACACAATGACAAAAAAATGAAATACAAATGGAACAGAAAAGAGAAAATTTTCTGCTATTACATAGCATGGCAGAAAGTTACACCATAAAATACAAGAAAAAACAGATAGGGGTAAACCAAAACCAGCATTTGAAATAATCCTAACACTGACAGAAGAACCCAAACATTATTTTGGGTTGCTTGAAATATGAGTGCAGCTATGAAAAAAGTGACTAACTTGTACCAAAACGGATCTGGAACCACTTTAAGATTTCACATGTAGGAAATATATTCTGAGCATCCCTACAATCAGTTCCCAAACTTGACTTTCCAATTCATCAACCCACGTCCATCTGTGGACCACACTCACAGAAACTGAGCTGCGGAAAGCTTACACCTTCATTCTTAAGGCCTCATTTAGGAAATCATCGCTCTAGAAAGCGGGTTAAGCTGCTGGAGATAGCGTGCAGTTCTTCTGCAGTTTATCATTGTTGTCTGTAACAAAATTAACATTTTGCCATCCTAAGTACTTCTGTGTGCCTCACTTTCTTATTAATTTTAAGTGCATGCAAATGTCTTACCAAGGGAACAGAAACAAGCCAAAGGGTTATATGGTAGGCAAAACATTTTAATAAACACTTACAAAAGCAGAAGTTAGAAAAAGCCAAACTGTCTCTTGTAATTTCTTTTTTAAGGCCAAGAATCTCCCATCATTTACATCAAGGTTCCAGTGGTTTGTATCAGCCCAGGTCCATTAATTAAACCAGCTGCTCTGACCAAGGAAACATATTTCTATGGGTACTGCCTAAGGCTACTGCCGTGGCAGTAGAAAAAAATAAATTGTCTTTTTTTCAAGAGAATTCAAGAGGAATCATGATACAATTTGGGAAGGATCTGGGTCCCTCAGCCCTATTATTTCACAAAAGACAAACACATAATGCAACAAATAAAACAATGGCTCCAGTTTCAGATACAGGCGAGAAAACACCATTTAAAGATGATGTAAATTGATATGTTTACATGTTGGAAGGTATACAAACTGCAACACACTGCAAACAGCAGAGAGGGAAAGTATCTCCTGAACTCTAGGCACTGATGGCACCAGCCCAGAGGCTGGTAGGTTGTGGAAACAGTAAAAATGAAATGTTCAAGAAGTTTACTAGAAAAAGGATGGGCTTGTCTGGTCTCAGTAGAAAACCAGGCTTTACAAGCTCAGAAGTAACTACCGTGACTTCAGAATACTGGGCATCGCTACGCACGCAGCGCATCTCACCGCAGCAATGCGTTCCTCTGCATCGAGCAAAACCTGTAGGTAAACCAATAGCTTAATGGTCAGGCAGGCTGGAAAAGCAGCTTTCACAAAGAATCGGTATCAAGCTTCTACTATTGGTTTCACCTGAAAGCCTCTTTTTCACAAGATGACAGAGAGGCCAACGTGTTTGTCACTTAACACAACCTTACCTAACTCCTGTAGTTTGTCATCTGACCCCTCTGAACTCATGATGTCATCCTGTTTTCAACCCTCCTAAAGGTGACTCACTTGAAAGAAAAGAAGATCTGACACTTATTACTTGTTAACAATGATGAGAATGAGTGAAGAGAACACAAAGGGTTTGGGGAAGGTTGAAGGAAGAAGGCAAGTATTTTTACCTTCTGCCTTACTGCTTTGTTTTACAGCAGGCTCTCAGTCACTGGGAGGGAAGGGAGAAACCTATCAAAGTTGTGCCATTATACAAGTGAAATTTAAGCAATTAAATAAGGCAGGGGTTTATTCAGGCTGTTAAGACTTCGGTTTGTTAACTTTTATCCATTTTCATTACTAATTAATATTTTGGTTTCCTCAGGTCTGCACRCTGAATTAAGATGCAAGAGCTAATAATAAATACCTTGAGAATAGCCCACAAGCCCTATAGCAAAAAAAAACAAATTAGATGAGAGTTGACATGAAGTTTTAAGAAGTGCAGAAAAGTGTTTTCAAGCCTTTCGGGCTAGTTTCACACATCATTATGAAGCTAAAAAGAGCGGCAAGCCCATTTTTTAAAAAAATCGTTTGCAGGTCACCTTTGAGCAAGAGGGAAGCAGAGTGGGAGGTGATCGTAGAGAACAAAGAAATCTACCATATAGTAGCAGCTACTTATATGTCTGTATGTTGCTCTTAATAACTTAAATTGAAAGGCCCAAATTGTTCAGAAGTGCTGCAGTGTTTAAACTGTAACTCCCATAAGACTCCTTCAGAACAAAGACAACTATGAAAATTGTTTCAGTGCATTTAGTTTTTCAGTATGAGAGAATCAAAACGTATCACTACCTCTAAAACAGATGATTCCTCTAACCACACAGGATATTTAGAAAGTTCTTCTTTTGCTTCTCGCTGCCTTTATCACTTGGAGAAATACCATCTGTGCCAGGTGTGCTCCACCCTGAAAAGGAAGGAAGTGCTAATCTGCAAATTTATTGAGGCACTCAAGAGCACATGAATCTCACTAGCCCTAACTTAAGAAAATAAAATCTCTAGGAAAGAAGATAGTACTTACTGGGGGAAGGAGGAAAACCTCTGAAGTTAAAATGTAAAGAGTAGAACCAAGGGCTGATTCCCAGCCGAGCCTGTAAGGGGTGCAGGACTCCACACAGCATCTGCTAGACTGGTCTCTGTGGCACAGCAGGGGCATGCCCTTAAATCTCCATTTATGCAAGCTCTTAACTAACAGTCTACGACTCCTCCTTCAGTCAAAGAAAACTGAAGAATGAAAAAGCATCAAATACCTTTATATTTCTGGGTCTTTGGAAGGGTGGTCTGACTCTGGATCTCTTTTGTTTATTTTCATTTGGGAAGCTTTCAGAGCTACAAACAGCAGCAGTAAAGCCACAGTGCCYTTTCCACAAGCATAAAAAAAGCTAGCACAGTGCACAATAAAACATCACCCTGAGCCACAGCAGACTTGGYGTGGTTTTACAGGGCGAGTTGTGAGGTGAGATGATCACCAGCCACACAAGTCTACCACACAGTTTCAAGGACAGCCACACRTAAAGTATTTCTCACAGAGCTGGTCAGACGGCAAAAGAGTCTCACAACACGTTACGGACATGTTACACACCACAGGATCCACTGTGTAATGACAACGCAGTTCAAAGAAGGACCAGATGCATGCTCCGAGATTGGTATCTCCAGGAGGACCTAACCTCTGACTACAAACGCCCATCAGTGTGGCTGTCAACACTGCCCAGAAAGAAAAAGGATCAGTTTTACTGTCTGAACATGCGCTTGCTTGGGAGGGGCGGGGGGAAGAGAGATTTGTTTAAGATTTTATTAACAGAAGGTGAAGAAATCCAGGCATTCTGTATTGAAACCAAACATATGACAGTATTAGGTACAGTGAACCTAATCATCAGTAGTAATTTATAAAAGCCAAGCAGGCAGATGTATAATTGCTTTAAGTAAACTCTGACTTAAAGAAGAAACTACATTTGAATTGAATATGGAGAGGGGGGAGGACAACATGCCTTTAAAGAAGATCCTTCGAGACATGTAACTGTAGAAAGGCTGGCGAATACAGCATTGATTGGGAGTGAGGTAACCACAAACACCACTGTCTCAAATGAAAAGGGATTCAAGGTCTGACCCAAAAAACAAGCATCGTAACCACTGGGATGAAATTTTAATGATAAACACAAGATGCTCTGCACGCAGGCCAGATTGAATTATCTGATGTCAGCCAGTAAACRCAAGGCGCTCTGAGAAAGAGGAGCTGCTAGCAGCCACCTTCAACTCGCAGCTCAGGTTGCACTTAATCAATCCTTGATATTCTGCCATCTTCTGGCTTGAGCTTTGGCAGCAGCGTGGAGAAAATAGAGGAGAGTGCATGAAATAGGTACATTTCTCTAAGGGAGAGCTAACCCTGTATAGTTTATCTTTGCTCCCTTACACAAAGTTAACAAAGAGATCCGCTCCTGAACCAGGTCAGGCAAACTATGCCTCTATGTATTATACCTGTAGCTGCGGTTTTAAGTCACTCTGCCCACAACCTGTACAAATTACATTTCCAAAAGATTAAAAAAAAAAAAAAAGTCTACAGCAACTAAAATAAAAATTATTCCCCTTTCCAGCAGAGTTTGAAGCAGTATAATGAAGCACGCTACATCAGGTCTATCACAGCACAGGTTCAAATCAAATACCATTTTTTCCCAGGCTTGCTCCAAGACCCCAAATACACAACAGCCCCAGCATTTCTGCTGGAGAACCTCTCTCTCCACCCCTTTTTTAATTTTTATAACCATTCTCTGATCTCCCAAGATCCTGGGTTGAACCTCCTGAAACCAGGGAGCAGCTGCTATACACTGCCACAGTTTCCAGCCATAAAGACAGAGTGTAATGCCTGGCTGGCCTGACCAAGCCGAGCCAGAGCGTTGCAGCTGCTCCCCAAAGTCAGACATCAAAAAACCTGCTAAAAACTGAGTGGCCCTATTTTTCTCCAGTGCAGCAACCTGACTACAGAAGAAAGGTAAATGACACCACAAGCCACTGCTTATAAAATCCCAGGAAATGCCACACGCAAAATTAGCTTTAAGATCATCACCAACTTCTCAAGTCTTGCAAAGTCACATGTCTGTTTAGCTTTTGTACATGGCAAGTCTCGCTGTAATCTATGATTATTCACATGTAAAGCTAAGCACATAAGTGTTTGCGAAACTGGAGATATAATCATTAAATGTAACAGATAATTGATATTTATACTGAGAAGAAAATTGACTTCTGTTAACCTCAGCTATTAAATTACTTCTTCAGTACTGAAAGAATGCAACAGCTAGTTATTGATCACCAGATTCATTACACTTTTATGACAAATTTGAAAGCACAATGCCATTAAGTACAATATTATAAGCTGGGAAAGAAAGGGGACGGTTATGTTTGGACTTTAAAAAAAAAACCAATCACAACAAAAAACACCAAAAAACCCCCACACCCAACAAATTCCTCACTCTACCTATCCTAAATACATACCAAATGCACATAATGAACAAAGTCTTTCCCTGCACAACCTGCTAATGCCCTTGGAAGTTTTAGTTATAACTTCAAGTCTGTCWTGTTTGATATTTACCATGACATACCATGAGATATTATTGGGGGTGTGTGACAGYGTGCCACTATCTTGCAGATGTCAACCATCACTGGTAGAACAACAAATTAATCTTCTTTTGGGCAAGATTCACAGAACAGTTTTCTGCTTGCAGCAATTTAAGAAATGCTTTCAGAGATCTCAAGCTACCAAAGCAGAGTGAAGGGCAAGTAGTAAACAGCAAAGGAAGTAATATAATTTTTGTGTTCTAATATTCTAAACATTTCATTTACTAACCAGGTRAAGTCTGATTTCCCCATATTGTTTTATCAAATGTATGCTCACAGCTTCACAAAAAGATACTTCATTACTAAAACTTGTTTTCTCAGAGAAGGGAAAGTACTGAAAAGTAATTTGAGTGAAACCCATAACATCACTTTTCCTAACGGATATGCATGTGCAGCTTTTCCCTCAGCGGTCTCCTACCTGTTCATCTATTATCATGAACCTTACAGGAACCTAAACTCTTCAGGAGCACCACCTCCCTTCACCATGCCAACTGAGGCAAACTCACCAAAAGAATCAAGAGATACTGGAGGAACTGGGGAACCAATATGAAAAGACAGTGTGAAACTGCATAAACCCAACTTCCGTAATACATCAAGCTAAAATATGGACTATTTGAGTTAAATATACAGGATTAATCTCCTTTGTTCATTAATTCTTTAGAAATTAAATTTATTCTGCCTACTTTCTATATACTGCATGTTCGGATATAAACACAATGGAGAAAATGAAGAAAAAGAAGAGCTGGAGGTTTTGGCAGCCGCGTGGAGACAACTGGGGTTTCTGGCTCCCAGAAAAGTACAGGAGGTTTCATGAGAGACAGTGGAACAGATACAGTAGTGCGGATCCCTAGCCAACGCCAGGAAACACCCTGCCCAAGCCGAAGGGCACAAAGGCAGGCAGGTTGCTATCCGCAGAGCTGGATCCCGGCTGCAGGGCTGGGAGCTGCCGTGTCTCAGCAGCGGCCCAAGGAAGTCTCAACATCAGGCACGAGCCAACGTCAGACCCGCGGTACTCCAGCCACAGAAATTCTTCAAGCCTCTTCCCACGGCCGCTGTTGAGGCTAACCGCTGTGCGGCACTGCCCCTCCAGAGGTCACAGACTACACAGCTCTGCAGCAGAAGCATTTTCGTTGCTGTAACACAACCAATTACAGCAGTGAAAACATCGCGTGAAAAGCAGAGGAAGAGAAGCAATAGTCAACGAATAGGACGGCAGAGAGAATAGCAAGGGAGACCTTCAAATGCAGAAGTAAAACAAGTGGTAGAGCATCTAGTAAGAAAACCAAAAACAAACCAACAAACCCATCAAAGATTAAAACTCCCCTTTCACTCCTGCTGTCTGCTGGTTTAGATTTCTGCTCTCAGTTGTCCAACAGCATTCAAAAGCATTTCGATGTATGTAGGAGTTATCTACATGCAGTGTATTTCAAGGCACCTTTATTATAACCAATGAGTGAATTGTATAGGATCTTTTATAACAGTTTTCTCTAATCCCACAATGCATAAGCATACCATTAACGTGAAGTGCTACCATAAAATATAGAACTCTGGTATGTTAAGGACAATGTCCTCTGACTGCCCCCAAGATGATATAATTTTTATTTATTCATGTGACTTCTTCTGGAGGKCTACTGATTACTGAACCTGTAAAATTCATGCAGAATATAGTAAAGCCTTACACCTACTGCGACAGTCACRGTAACCTCTTCCAAGAGTTTGGGAGGTTCTCAAAATTGTATTTAAGAGTGTAAATCGAATGAATAGCTAACATTAAGTTGAGGTCCCGACACAGCTTTATATTAGGAAAATATAAGTTTGGGCTTCTTTGCTTTTTGGGTGGGTTTCCCCCCCCCCMGATTTTCTTTTAAATAACAATGGAGAAAAGTAACAGTCCTTCTGAAGTTATCTTGTCACAGCACACAAAAATATCMTTTTGATTAAGAGATTTTTATGGAAAAGAAAAATAAAAAGAGCATTTTTCAATAGATGTGTACAAAATTTAATACATTCTGGGTGCTTCCACAGCAAAACAATAGATACAGTGCATCAGAAAGTACTATTGTCTTTACAGGGACTACATGCAYGCGAGACGGCTTTTCGAATAGTACAACAAAAATTTGCACTGCTGAGATGACTCATAGATAACCATCATTATCAGTCACTTTAAGGACAATCTACCTCACCCACAAAGGAACTGCAGTTAGGAAAATTCATTCTTCTTGCCTGAAACAGATGCTTATTTTGAATTTGTTAAAAAGCAGTACATGAGATTTCAAACAGTGAAGATTAAGCGAGCATTACGCAACCTCATACTCACCCAGCAATAACAACTCCATCACAAGAATGTACATCACAAAGAATTTTTCCCAGCTCATATCGCAGCTGGCTCACAGCACCGATGCGGTTCTGCACAGAAAGACGAGACATGGTGTTGGGATTGCAATACATTCATCGACCAAGTTAATTTGCTGCTTCGTGGAAAACTCCGAGCTTTGCTATTGCTACTGACAAGATGCAGTGCAGCTGAGAGAAAAGACCCATCTATTTTATSCTTGCCTCCAGGAATTTTTACAGGCAGAAATGCAGGAGAAAGAAGCTATCACTCTTCATTATCATTCATAATCTTTAGGTAGAGAAACAGCTATCACAATAACAACAAAAAGATAGCTTTCTTTTAGCCAGGATATGTAATGAGCAAGGGAAGGAGCCTTCATCTTAAAGGCTGATTCTCATTATCAAGGTATGGTTCAAGTAYAAACATCTCTCTCTCATCAAAGTCAACGGAGTCCACAGCAAACAGAAAGACTCACTCCCAAAAGTCATCAGTCATTGGGAAAAAAGTTATTACAGCTAGGGCCAAGTCTCATAAATCCTTCAGCAGCTTTCCCCTTTTAACTGGCAAAAAGAAGCTGCAATACAAAAGACCRACTTTTCACTACCACTTGCTTGAATCAGGTTCCCATTTTTCTACAGCATCTGGATCCCATTAAAGAAATTCCCTTTTACCTTCCAGTTGGTTTTCAAAGTGCGCTCTCTGGCACGGCAGTTCTTGAGGGCGAGCTTCCAGCAGGAATGATCAGAAATGCTTGTATCTAACAGATATCCTTCCTGTTGGCACAACCGRTACCACAACACTTCATCTTCTGCAAGTACTTTCCATGTCCTGCTGACCTAGAAATCAAATTTATATAGAGAGAGCATAAAGTAAAAATTAGATTTAATAYAAAATTATTTAAATAACATCTGAAATACACACATATAAAACAATATAGGCCTGGACTGAGACTAAATTCTTATCTAAACAAATATACTACTGACAGCATGGAAAAAAAAAACTTCTAAGGAAACACTTGTTTTCTGTGGATTCTTTTGAGAATAACTGAGTTTCTACTCCACTAAAACTCCACGCAACATGGATACCAGTGTTTAGTGGCCACACTGCCAACCTGAAATGTCAGTGTATTGGAAAATTTTGAAGGAAAAAGAAGCAAGAAAACAATTAAGACAGCATTGTAAGTTTAGAGCAAAAAGGCGAATTTATTTTCATATTTGTAGCTAAAAAAMCCTCTCAGATCATACCACCATATCTCTAAAGTCCTACTGACAATGCCTGATTAGGTGTATGACATTAGTGATTTATAACCTATTGTATTACAGTATGCATAAATAGGAATGAATTATTAAGTTTTTCAAGTAGCCTCAAGTTGCTGTCCATTTCAGAGAGAACAGCTTCATCATAATCAATTGTGGGCTTAGAATTAAAGATTCAAGAGGTAAGAGCCTATTTAAGTAGCATTTGTTCTCTGTAATTCTTAATTTAAAAAAAACAGATGTAACCAATGAAAACTGCTACCGGTGAAAGCAGCAATCAATTGTACGCTGTTTCCAAAAGATTAAAAAAACCTTCTCAGACTGACATCATTTTTAGCAACTTACAATTAAGCATCTAACATCCCTTTCAGTCCCAAGATTACACCAAGAATCTAGATCCCCCGTTGATATAAACTCTCACAGGACCACATCTTCGTGTTTATTTGCCATTCGTTCCACGYTTACACACAGATACAACACGGCACAGTGGGGTGAAAGATGAACTATTATTTGTYCTCTATTTTATAAGATTAATCTCCTTTGTATTTTAAGACTAAGATTAATCTGCTTTGTATTTTAGCATTATCATGCACACCTTGCTTCAGACTTCTTAAAACCACAGCTTTCAAACACAAAGTATAGCTTTACAAAATTATGTATCAYGAGGAATACTGAAAGTATGTGATCCTTTTGGCTGGTACAGATTTGCAAGAAGTCCCTGCAGAACACAAGCCAYTGGAGCAACAAAGTGTGCAGTGAGGCTTACCGAGAGGTTAGGAAAACAACACACSCCACCTTAAATAAATCAAGCGATCTCAGAGTTTGTAACGTGATCTGTAAAATTTTACATGTGATGATTTGGAAGAACGTGCCTTAGTCTGCCGTATTAAATGCAGCATCAGGCCAAGACTGACTAGTCAGCCCAACCAAAACACCCACAACATCGCCGGGAGATAGCAGCTGAGGTCCAGAAAGCACCCATCAACACGATCCTGTGTCCTACAGGTCACAGTAAGTGCAAAAACATCTTCCACACATGGTCCCAAACCTCCTCGCATACTATGAAGTCCCCAAACCGTGGGACAGTACGCTCTGCAGTGAACAGCACAGATCTCCCCTTGAAAACTTTATGAAGCTTCTAGCCATCTTGTCTACGTTGTGTTGCCTGTTGGTCTTGCTGTCAAGACACACATACATCATTACTGCTCTCAAAAACCAACATCCCACTAGGAATCAAGAATTGCATCAGAAGACATCTCTCATGACCTGTTTCTTCCAAGGGGGGGGAAGAAAAAAGTTTAATATGAGAGAAAAAAGGGGGGTGGACTGAGTAACCTGCATACGTTTTTAAGATTTGATACCTACATGTAAGAGCAGCTCTCAAACAGGAATATCCAAGTTCAGCAGAGCTAACATTCTAGTTATTCACCAAAAGACCTCAATTCAAACTAGCAGACATACAATCCCCTTCCATCATCAGACAAAGAAAACAACCTGGATAGGGCAATCATAACTGCCTCACAAATGACAGAAACAGCACCGAGTCTTCTCTAGCATTATACATCATCCTGTAATAAAAAAGCAGCGCTTAATGCTCCTGTCCCTACAGGGACACACTCAGGAAATTCAAAAGCAAAAAAAAAAGCAATCAAAATTTCAAACCGTTACAGTTTAGTGGGGAATTTTAAAGTAATATAAATCCATATATTATTGCTCAAAGGAAAAAAAAAAAAAAGAAACAAAACACCCAGCTTTCTGCTGACACACAAAAAAAGCAGCTGTTCTGCAGGAGCTGAGCACCCCGGCCAAGCCCGGTCAACAGTAAGAGCACCTCTGCCCCCTCCCGTAACAGCAGCACATTCCCACTGACACTGAGGGGACAGGCTAACGCACAAGCAGAAGTAAACAAAGCCAAACTACGCCAACTTTTGTCTTGCTTTTAAAAGAATTAAAAAAAAAAAAAGAAAAAAGACGACACACACACCTTTGGAGTTTGCCAAAATAGACAACGTTGCACAGACCTTTCTAGTTTCAAGGTCTTAAAAGCATTTTATAAAGACAGTAAAAATAAAAGGCGGGGGGGAACTACATAAAATTTAGTCTGCCTTTTCAACTCTCAGGAACAAACATTCAAGGGGAATGAAGATCCTATCCTATTATGATTTTTTTAAATCAAATTACATCGAATCCTGCTGCTTTACAAGCATGAATTTCCAAAGCATCCCTAACGCAGCCTTTTCTTAATGCACCAAAACTGGCACGACAATCCCTTGTAAAAGCCCCACTGAGTGAGCCTCAGCTGCAAGAAATCTCTAATAAAAGTGTCTCAAGCATTTCACTTTACAGCACCACTGTGAGCTGCCGCATTAAAACCAGCCATTGGCTTGAAGTCAGCTTTATTAGATCCGCTTGACTTAGAGTTTCAGGTGAGGCCCCGAAAGCCAGAGCATTACGGCTTTATTTATACGCACCCATACATTCTGCTTGTTGGAGAGTAGCTGAGACGTGCAAAGCTCTTATTAAACTACGAACATAATTATTTCCAAATCTACACTACGTAGAAACTCCAACAACATCTTACAGAGTTGTTTATAAATTTAGAGTCCCCAATTTAATTTCGTCTTTAGTGTTCCTATCACCCTTTTACTGCAGTTCTCAACTTTCTCAGCAAAGAAACTTTGGTTTCCCCTGAGCTCCACACAGGAACAGTTTTATATCTTACAGTTCAGCAAGTAATAATGTTCTTTCTTCAAAGGCTTTCGCTGACGTAGGTTTTCTATTTGGTTTTGCCTTTGGGGGATTTTTTTTTCCAGGAAAAAAAAACTAAAAAACCCCACCTCTTCCATCAAATCCTAAATTTCTTCTAATCCTGTCTGTATCAACTGGCTGAAATCCTAATGAAGGTTTATTCATCCCTCTCCATCTGATAACTGTCTTTGTTTCATTAGGTTTATTTTCTTCCCTAGTCACACAAAGACATATTCAAGGTTCATTCGCTGAAGCCAGGGGCCTCAATTAGAAATATCTGGACCTTCAATTCAGTACAATATGTAGCGCCAAATAGTATTTAGTCCAAAGCCACTCAGATGCACATTTACCAGGTGGAAGCTGCTCGTATTTTCAATTCACAGCCATAATGTTATTTTAAGTCTCATCCTGAGCCCAGGATATCCTTATCCATCCATTTCTCTGCTCTCTCTCTAAACTATGAGGAGGATGGATGATTACTTTTGCCCATATGCAACCTTGATGCAAAAGTATGCTCAAAAAACACATGAGATTTTCTTTTTTTAAATGTCTAAACACTAAAAGCCTATCAGTTTGACAATTCCAGAAGCTTTAGAGGCAAGCATCCGAAACTCTTGATTTATGCAAGACAATTCATTCTTAAATTCCTAGAGACAGTCTCCCTTGTCCTAGATACATACACAATTGTTGTGTTGGTAAACATTTCTAAACCATCTCTCAGATGAAGACACTAACAGTTCAAGGCAATTTCCCACTGATCCGTTCAGAAATAAAACTGCCTTAGCATTGCCAAAATTCAGTACATACTGTCGAGAAGTATTTCACACCAAAAAACGCAATTTATGCAGTCTCTGGTATTTATTGGAAAGCAGTAACAACTGTAAGTATACGGAGAAGTTCGTAGATTAGACACATCACCTTATCACAAAGCTGACAGTTTAAAGGCCAGGTCCTCAGGCCACAAGTGAAGTTAATTGCCAGTATCTGCAGTATCAGTCCCAAATAATACAAGAACTTCTGATGCATTTCAATTTGTCATACTWGTGGTGTCCCAAGCGATTGTTTTTCTTTTCCCTCTACATCACGACCAGGAGGAAGGACTGACTGTTCTCAAACCCGCTCATCACAGAAGTCTGAACAGAGTGGCTCATAGCATAGATATTTATTTCAGTGGTCAGAACAGAATCAAAAGGTGCTCATAGGGCTGGCACAAAGCAAAAGGAAAATTTTGCCATTACTCTGGACTGTTCTGCTGTCACATTAAGTCCTGGTTACCTTTCTCCTTGAATTATAAACATGGGATATCAACAGGGACTCGTCTGCTGGATGCTACTGAATATCGCACAACTACTGCGAACCCAGCAGAGCTCAGGAACTGATGACACCATTAATTTACATGCTGCATATGGCTTTCGTACTTCAAGTGCCATACGGGTAGTTYGTGTTTTATAGTACTAATTCCAAAAATCGAAGAAAAGCTGCGGGGAAGAGGGGGAGGGGGAAGTATCAGGGTGAAATTAAAGTTCTCCAGAGCAGTCTGTGGTGTGATTAAATCTCAAAGAGGCTCCGCAGTCAGGCTACTTTACTGTTAGTTGGTTACCAATTTGGCATAAAGAACTAAGCAAACAGGTTTTCTCCAAAGGCACTCACATAGTTCATGATGCCAATTCCACTAACTGGCCCAATTTCACTAAAATCCCAAGGCGCCTTAATAAAAAAACCTTTCTACGATAACACCGTAAAGCAGCAGGGCTTTCCATTTAACAGAGGGCGGCTTCCCCCCCAAAAAAACAAAATCACCAAGAGAAAAATGAAAATGGTATTTATTTTTATTGCTTTGCTTTTTATTTGAACACTTAAAAAAGAAGCCGATTCTGCACTAAAAGCATTGGATATTCATCTCATTCGGAAAGCCTTGTAAAACACTGGGCATTTGCTCAGCTACCTGTCAGCTGCCACATAAGATCAACTGMCTCAGTCTTAGAAGGCGAATGAGAAATGTGGAAAATTTTCTCRGTGTTAAACACATCTTATGGGAACAGGTTCAAGTTAAAAACCAAAGCAAGAGAGAGAGAAATCAAATGCAGCCCAAGCACAGGGAAAAGGAGCAGTCCTTCATCAGCCAATCTTTTTACTATGCCATGAGGTAAATTGAGGCCTAAGGAAAAAAAAAAAGGAAAGAATAACCTTAAAGTAATCCACTTCAAAAATGCAATCCTGCTCCCTTTCATGGGATGCAGCCTTTACTAATTGTTTATCTCCACCTCAGACGACAGAAACTCGAGCATATCTGAAAGCTTCAGTCTCCTGGACAGCACCAAAAAATAATCCTAGAGAATTWTTTTCCTCTGCAACAGAAGCCCTGCAAGAGGAATTATTTTTCTTCTAAYAGTCCTTGTTCTTAAAAGGCATTAGCAAGTCACAGATTTAAGTAATAACCACCTGTAGCTATTTAACACTACGACTTGCTCATACTGAACATTAAAAGCCCCATTTCATTTCAATGCATGTGCCATTTGGCTAACATTTGTGTCTAGTTTACCATCCACAACAAAGCTATACCCTGTCACTTTTCAATTTTTACRTGTTAACATTTCTTTCTCTGACAAACAGTCCAGGGCACGGTTCAAGTGTAACACAAAGAATGGTTTTGGTTGGATTTTTGTGAAGTTGCAAGATGTGCTTTGTACGTAAGAATTCAATGAACACCAGCCTGAAACACTAAATAGTGGCCATGGGAGAAGCTGGCAATGAATATCCGCCATATTCTACTCTGCCTCACAGGGTAATTAGCACTTGCCAATTAAGTTTGCTTTGGAGACTCATTCAGAGAGGAGGTTCATCATTCAGTGTGTGAAGAAAGAGATAAAGAGGCTCAATAGTGTGGGATGAACAGTCCTAAGTATAGTCCAGAGTGTGTGTGTGTGTGTGTTTAAGTCAGTAAAGCTACTTTAAGAGACAGGCAGTTTACAACTACACATAAGTTACGGACCATGTCTGAGTACACACTGGTGAAAGCATTATCTTAAAGCATCACCAAAGAAAAATAAACCCCCGGGGGGGGGTAGAGGGGCACGCATGGGAAATCAGTGTCATTTAAGAATTTAGCCTCACATGAAACTACTACAGACAAAAAGTTAGCACTCCAATTTCTATGGTTCAAGTCGCACACTGAAAAGTGTGGGGGGAATAGCTTTGTGGCCATGCCCTTAGCACTGTAAAGTGCTGAGCTCTAAACACTGCAGCAAGATGCTCACTTGTTGCTAAACACACTCACTTGAATCAAAAGGTCTTTGCAAGCATTTATTTTAAATTTGAAGGCTTTACTTACGTCCAAGCCACAAATGTTCTAYTTAACTCCACTCAACTGCAAGCTATAAATCCAGCTCATTTACTATTATTTTTTCAATATTCAGCTTTGGAAGTATTTCCAATAAGCAAAAGCACAATCAGTTGAGCTACTAGGACTACCACACATCTTCCCTGCATCAAGGTGCCTGTTTCTTGAATACTTCTGCCAATTTTATGTGGTATCAGAGAAGCAAACTGTCAGCAGCACTTACCTGAGCACATCTTCCCAATTCAGTCTTGCCCAGGTACTGAAATATCTTCAATGCCAGTTCATAAGGCAGCTGGATATCAAAGAAAGGGACCTCATTTATTTCATTCTGAAAAGAAAAAAATAAAATCGTTTGTTAGGCTTCTTTAATGCACAGCTAGATAGTAGCAAAAGTTACCACAGTACAAAGAAATGACGTCGTACCCTCAATGCCATCACAGTTCCATAAAAAAGGCAGAAGTAATTCTGCCTCTCCATCCCGTAACGGCGCAAGATCAGGCAGACCATGCGGGCCTGAAGGTACCCGAGCTACTCTTTGTTCTCTCTGGGTCATATCAGGTAAGGAATATTACATGGCTAAGTGGAGCTAAAAAGCAAACTGAGAAGAACTGTAAGGCTTATCTATGGTCAGACAGTACAGAAAGGCAAGACCCAAGTTTTAGTAAAAAAGTTTCTCTAAGGTTTCAGTGTCAAACAGACCAAACAAGTAAGAACTCTGAAGACATATGCCCACTATTAATTTCACTTACAAGATTTCAAACATGGATGATGGAATAATATTTTGATATAAAACTGAATGGAGAATATGTTACAGTTTGGTTTTGTTTTTCATCGGTAACATCAATTTCTTTTTAATAGGAAATGTGTTGAAAGAGTTGCTGCTTCAACTGATTATCACAAAAACATTTTAAAATCAAAGAATCCCTCACTTTTATCTAACAGCTAAATGCAGCACMTACATTTTTCCTAGAGGGTTTTTTGTTTGTTTGTTTTAACTACATAATTATTAAGTCTTCYTCCTGAAGTTATTGCATCAAGATTTGTCCCCTCTCTCATTTATGCCTGGAGATTCCAATTTTTTTATACTATATAATATAGAGGGAGCAAAATCAGCCCATTCTGACCATTTCTATGTCACCCATTCTGAAGTTTTGCTCTCTAGTGTTTTTTCCTGGTTTCTGTACCCCCCAGGTGCTCCCGAACATCTGATCACTCTCCATCAAACCCCAYGCACAAAATCAGCTGCTCAGTGTCACTGCACTGAAACCAATCTCCGTTGTTTGCTATCAGCAAGTCAGGCAGATCCCAAGTCAGGATCATCCCCTGCCTCTTAGCACGTCTCTAGCCCTGATCACTTTTGTTTCTTAGTAGGTCTCTTCTACAACTACTCTGTGCTCATTTAAACCTGGGCCCTTTGCAATACCAATGAYGTAGCAAAAATAGGCAAAGCTGGGTTTATTTTAAAGTACAGTTACACAGTAAAACCATTGTATAATATGGTTGCRTGGACGTTTTTAATGCAAATGGTATTCCACACAAGATAAAAGCGTTTAGAGAGCACAATGATGGGCAGTGTTCCTGTTAGGCCCTTTTAGCAAGACAGCACCAGTCTATAAACACTGGAACCTCACGCTTGTTCTAAAGTTACTTAAACTAGACCTGCGGCCAACCTTCCTGCTCCCCTCCCTCCTTGTCCACAATTTTCCTGCACAAACAGYTCCTTTTCCTTCCCCTTCCCCCTCCATGCCCTCTGTATGAGGACCACTGGCTCTACTCCCTGCTGTGGATTTGCAAGAAGATCGTTTGCTTTCATGTGATTTAAACTGCATCTGTTTCCAAAAGGGAGAGCAAAAAAAAAAAAAAATAAAATAAAAGGACCTCTGAGAGCACATCTCCATGGCCACATGCAGACAGACCCCAAGCCGGCCAGATGTGAACCAGCTCAGATCCAGGAGCCGCATAACCACTTTTAGAGCAACGCGCTGCCCAAACAAATAAGATGAGCCATTCGGCAAGACTTATTAGCTCTAGGCTTATAAGCTCAGGCACAGCACCACTATGAATATATTGCTTCCAAATTGGAGTTGACTCACATCCAACCAGCAGAACCTGGTCTGTCTGCATGTACTCAAAGATATCATCAGAAGGACAGGCTGCCTACAGACAGACTGGTACAGACACAACAGTAAAGACTGACAGCTCTCTCACAAAAAAGGGGAAAAAAACCCAGCTATACAGATTTTTTTTAAACTAACCTAYAAGAGTATTTATAGTCAAACTATAAGCGGGAGCTTGTGACAAAGCACAAGCAACKGCTCATGCTAATTCCGTTCTAATGCGATCTTAACATTAGAGACAGAACCAGGTCTTCCCTTCCTATACCCCCAAAATTCAGGCAGCTTGTCTTTAGCACAGCGCTCACTGCTGCAAACGAAGCGGTATTGTTAAGTCAGCACCAGCCTGTCTAAAAGTCTACTGGAATGAATCCAAAACTCAAATAGTACCATCCCCTCTGAGACAGATTTGGGCTCCTGTGTGCTAATGGAGCACTAATTCTGTAAATGGATTAATTTGTGCCTTGCAGACAGGAATTTAATCTGTCCCTTTTAATTTTTTTAAGCAAAGAGTAATTAGTCACAGTTAGGTTAGCGAGAAGCAAGAAAATGGGTTTCCCCCCTAGTTTTTCTACACTGTAAATAAAATCTCTATTGCATTTAGAGGACTTACCAAAATAACTTTTATCTGGTTCAGAACTGTATTTAAAACTATTTCCAAATTAAGTCCTTTATTTAAAGAATACTTGTTTTCTTACTACACTGCTGTGTCACAAAGCAGGATATCCTTAATTACTGYACCTGCATCAAACAGCCTGAATAAGCAACAACATCTTTTTTAAGAGGGAAAAAAAAAATCTCATAGGAAGAAAAGTAGATCTTGGCGGGTTAAAACCTTGTAAGACAAAATATATCCAGAAGCTGGTTATAAACAAGTGCACGGGAACCCAAAACTCCGCCTCCCCCTTTCTCACCCCATCCCAGAGACGAGCCGCAGGCGGGCCCTGCCCTCCGCTCCCCTCCGGGCGGCCCCGCCGCCACCCCAGCTCCCAGCCCCCGCCGCTCCCACCCGCCCGGGGCCCTTCCACGCCTCGCCCCGCTCTCCACCCCGAGGCAAAGCGCCAGCCGAGCGCAGCCCCGGGTCCGCGCAGCCCTACCAGGTCCCGGATGAGCTGCCCCAGCAGGTCGTCGCCGCCCCCGTCCCCCGCGGGCTCCTCGGCGGGGCGGGCGGGCGACGGGCTGCGGCAGGCCGGGGCGGGCGGGGCGCCGCCGTCCAGCAGGCCGCGGGCCAGCGCCAGGTAGCCCGGCTCGCTCGGCTCCGCGCTGCGGCGGCTCTCGGGACCCGCCGCGGGCTCCGCCGCCGCCTCCCGCCGCCGCCGCTTCGCGCCCCCCGCCAGCTCCTCCCGCCAGCGGCGGCGGAACAGCTCCAGCTCCGCCGAGCCCTCGGCCATGGCGGCGGGGCCGGGGCCGGCCCAGCCTCCCTCCGGCCCGGCCCGGAAACCGCCCCCCGCGCCCGCGCGTTCCGCCGCGCGAAGGTTCCTACGGCCGGCGGGGCGGGCCGCGGCCCGGCTGACAGGGGCCGCCGGCCGCCATTTTGTGGGCCCGAGGCGGGTGTAGGGGCTGGGGCTGCCCGCGAGGGGCGGGCTGGAGGCCTAGGGACCTGCCGGGCCAGCGGCCACGGCCCGGCCTTGGAAAGCCGCTGGCGGCTGAGCGAGGGCCGGGTGCGGGTGCCCTGGGCCTGGGCTCTGCTGGGAAGAAGCCCTCAGCTGCCCCCCAGCCAGGGCCACCCGTGTGGCCCCACGGAGGAAAAGCCACCCTCAGGAAAGCAGAAGAGACACCACCGAGTGGGCCGTTGCCCATGGAGGAGGCACAGAGGTGTGTTGCTCTGCCACCGGGTGACGGGCCCAGGTCGGCCCATTTCTTCCACCCATTTTCTTGGCCAAGTCTGAACTGGAGCCTGTGGGCAGGGGCGGTCCTGCCCTGCACCGCGTCCATCACACCGCSTGGGGAGGTTGTGCTGCGCTGCTCAGCGTGCCCTGAATCACGCCCGCCTCCTTCTGCAGCCGCCGCAGCCCGAGAGCTGCCGCTTTCATGGCACTTCGGGGAGGACACGATGTTTGCTCCACGCCACTCCAGTATCAACCCACCTTGTTGCTTAAAGGCTGCGTTTCAAACAGTGGCTAAACCCAACCGCTGAAACATGGCCACGGAGCTACTATTGCTTCAGCCAGTCCAGCTGCCCAAAGGAGTGGAAGGGCCGCAAGTGTTTAAGTCTTCAGCATAACTTTCATGGAGCGCTCGGGAAAACAAAACAGGTAAGCGATACTGGTCCACGTTTAGGTCAAACAGCTGGTCCTTGCTGGCCACTGGTGAACACGCTAAAACGCGCGGCCCTTGCTGTCAGCAGCAGCTTGTGCCAGTGTACCTCCACCCTCACACCCACCTCCAGCTGCTGCCATTCAGCATCCTCAGCGGCCACTTGATGTTTTTTCTCCTTTGCAGCTTGTTGCTGCCCATGTGGTTTACAAAACCCAACTTAATGAACACAAAACAGGCATTTTGGATTCCAGGAAAAACCTGAACTACCTCATTTTGAGGAGGAATTCCTGTATGTAGAAACCCCACAAAAGATTTGTTTTCCCTACAAAACAGTCATTTGAACTTGGAGGAGGATCTGCCTGGGGTGCGTACGCTGACTGCAGCGAGCCCTGCAGACAGAGGGGCTGCAGAGCAGGAGCTTCCCCTGTAGCAGGATGCTCCAGGGAGCATAGATGGGTTGGAAGAAGGTGAGCCCCGGGAGGGTCTCCTCAGACCCCTTTGCAATACCAGTGTGATCTGCGAAGGAGATGGCAGCAGCCTCCCTGCCAGGCGGAAAAGAAATGGGCCAATTTGGGGTGATTCCTGCCCCACAGGGAGCTGCAGGGAGCCCCTGCTGCCACCCCAGGGCTGATGTGTGATGGGGAGCCGTGCCTGGGGGGTCCCAGCCCTACTCCAGCGCACTGACGGCTGGGGGGGCTCTGCATCCCCCTGGGTCAGTGCCTGGGAGCTGTGCGCTCCTGCTCGGCCACCCGAAATGTGATCAGAATCAGTAATGCTTTGGGTGATGAAATCCCCTCCAGCTCTGTGTAATACCCTCACTGCCCCCCTGCATCTCCACACTGTCCCCTGCATCCCACACTGTC
>JASVER010000064.1:2004206-2071377 GCA_030449065.1 Oceanodroma leucorhoa
TCTCCTCTCCTCTCCTCTCCTCTCCTCTCCTCTCCTCTCCTCTAACTTCCCCTTTCCCAGGACTCCCCAAATGCCCCCTTTCCCCTTCCCCAAACTTTCACGGCTTCCAGCCCTGTGCCTCCCCTCCGCCTGGGTCATCCGTGCTCTCATGGGGCAGTTTGAGCTCCGTGCCCACGCTGAGTGAGCCTGTGGCCCCAATGGGCCAGTGGCAGCGGCAGCAGCGCAAGGCAGCTCGGGGGGATCAGAGCAGGTCCTGCGTCACCCCGTGCCTGCCAAGCCTCCAGCCCTCTTGTGAGTGGCAGAACTTCCCCTGTGTCTTGCCAGCCACCGGTGGGCTTTAGACCCACAGGTGCTGCGGGGCACCCATCGCTAAGGTCCCTGGGTGGTGGGATGTCCCCACAGGACCATCCAGCGGGGCAGCCTGGGACTTGGGCTGGCTGTGTCTGGCTCTGTGTTTTGGATAATGCCTTGCCCAGTGCCGGAGGCGTTCCCCAAGGGGGGGTCCCAAGCCACCAGCCAGGGAAAAGCATCCAAGCCCAGTTACTGCTGGTTCCTAGAGCCCCCACTGTGCTCCAGAGCCACCGAGCAAACCAGCAGCAGAGAAATGGGACATACCTGGTCCTGTAACCCTCGTTGTCATCCTGGTGACACCTCCTGGGCTGGTGGGAACAGCTYGGCACCCTCAGCCCTGGGAGCACGCAGGGATACTGAGCATACGTCGGGTCACCTCAGGGATTTGGGTGCTCTGAAGTGCTCTTTGGGACATGGATTTCTCCCCTCAGACATGAGGAGCAAGGGCTCCTATTTTGGGTGCTTTAAATTGTATCTATGACTGTCCCCCARTGTCTGTCTGTGTTCAGGAAAGACCTTAAGTGCATGTCTAACTTTCAGCGTGCACTTATATCCCACCAGCTCGGATAGGGTTTAGGCAAGAGCTTAAAATAAAGCAGTTGAAAAATGCCACCAATACTGGGTTGACGTCGTACAATTTCAGCTTGACTGGGCTATTTGCAACTCTTGGGCCAGACCTTGGCTGTCGGGAATCAGGTCTTACATTGCAAAATGTCTTGCATGCTTTTTAGGTGAATGAAGTGCAGTTAGATACATATGTATAGTGTGGGAAAAAGTATGGTTTATGAGAGAGTTTAAAAGTAAGGTTTTCCAGCAGGTCTGTGTGTTTGCASTGCGCGTGTGTGTGTATGCGCTGGTCTGGGGGGGGGCATTGTTGTCGGCTGTCTGTCTGAGCCACAACGCTGCRTCTGTAAGCAGGTTCAGCTGGTTACCTTTGGAAAGCTTTCTTTGAAAACAAAAACAGGACAAAACTGGTTTGTTTGATGAATCAAAGCCTCAATTTCTATAGAATCGTCCGGGATGGTGTCTGCAGAGCTGTGCCCAGCAAAGCCCTCGGAGAGTGTCAGTGGTGTGGGGCGGGGGTTAGAGATGTGGGACTGCTTAGAGGAGCAGAGCTTAGAGATCTTGTTTCCCTTCCCATCAGTTTGTGGCAAGTTTGATTCTAGTGTTTGGAAGCAAACCCACCTGTTTGACTTGSTTGCCTCTCTGAGCTCAAAAAAAGTTGAAATCCAAGGGGGACTGCAGTGATGTCCCTTATGTAGTGTCTCAAGTGTCCTTTTCTTTCTAACAAGGCCGGGGAAGTTCCTCCCTGCCCAGTCTGGGACTTCATCCCATGTAGAGAAGGTGGCAGGTGAGAAGGGCTGGCAGAGAGAGCCTGTTCACTGGCCCCGTGGCCAGCACACGCTCAGCCCAGACTTCCTGGCAACCCCACGAGGCCAAAGCTGTTTGGATTTTTAGTTTTTGTGAAGGTTTGCGCAGCTTTGATTAGGCAGATTTTTTTTTTCCCAATCTCTTCTGCTGTTGACTCTGTGGAGCCCTCACCTCCATCTGGCCTTCTGCACTTCAGGTCCAACAATAACCAGTTGCTTATAAATTGCTTTGATAAAGACACTATAGAAAAGCAAAGCATTATCCTCAACGCAACCGAGGSGAGCTCCTTTAGCATGCACAGTCCCTCCTCGCAGCTTCAAAGGCTGCCGCAGACAGGACGTGCTGAGCTGCCTCCAAATGCTCTGGGGCTTCGTGGACACAAATAAAAGTGTAAGTCTCTGTAAAGAAGATCCTTGTGTGTGATGTGAAGCAGTTTCAGGGAGAAAGAAGCCAGATGTGAGAGAACAACAAGCTAGTAACGGTCTCCTGGTTGCCCCTACGCACAGCGGACTGACCTGTCCGACTCCTGGCAAGCTTTTAAGGCACAAGTGACCAAGCTGCAGATGAAAATACAGTGCAACCTCAGAATAATTAAATATATCATCTACACCTCTGGGTTATTTTTGTCGTTAAGAATCTTTTCTATTCTTCCTGAAGAGTAATTTGCTCACACCAGTGGAGGTATCTGATTACCTGCAGTATCTCAGAGCCCAAGTGATAGTGCAGTGAGCTGAGTTAGACTTAGAGATGTGGTAAGACAGCAGTGTTTTATTAACTCAGCAGAGTATTTCTGAACAAAATATGTATTCTTCTGCCGTCCTCAGAGGCACTCTGCCGTGATAATATTGTTCTGCAACGAGATGGAAAGTCCAGGCTCTGAGCACCTGTGATCTTGGGATTTCATGGAACAGCTCATAAGAGGAGAGTAACTTGTACACTTAATAAATGCGCTGCAAAGTCAGCGTTTGTCTTGTGATCTAGTGGTTGCAGAAGGAACAGAGAAGTTAGAAGAAAAGGCCAGTTTCAGCTTGGCTTACTACTTGAGTTCCCCTCCTGCTTTTTCAAGTGGCAATAGCGTTTTGCATTGGCTGCTGTGAGCCTACGTACTGTTTCTGAGGAAGAAGGTTGGTAGTTGTTCCCTCAGGTCCTCGTGGCTTTACACAACAGTGCAGCTCAGGGAATAATCCTGTGTACCGGGGAACTTCTCCTGCTCTCACAGCCCCCAGGTGATGCCAGTGAAAGCAGGATTAGGGCCACTGCATGTGACCAACTTCTTGTATCTGTGGGCCATGCTTGGGATTTGGGGATGAATGCTTTGCAAATGACAGTTTTGTAATATATAATCTGACATCACCTTGAAATACCCAGCCAGGGCATGAAGTATAGTTGTCATGTGCCAGTTTGGCATACAATGTCACTTGTATTTCGCTCYATTAGTTCAGAAGTGGCAGTGTATTAAAATCAAACCCTACTTGTCCCTGCCAGCTTCACCAGCCTGGTTCTGTGCCCACTGTGTTGCCAGTAATTCCCCCCACTGTTTGCTGCGAGGTTCATGCAGAGCCACTCTGTCCAAAGTCTCAGTGCAGTTAATTATCTGTATTGAAACTGGGTTGATAAGATTTCTGGAGATGTCACACTGAGCTGTGCAGGAGTGCAAAGAAAATGAAGGACCAGAGGCAGTACAGCTAGCGCAGGACTAAGCYGACTAGCTCAGCGGTGAGCTGCAGTTCTGCACGAGGACAGACATTCAGCGTGTTGCACCCCGTATGCATCCCTGGCACAGAGGCAAGCGCTGGTGTTTATCCTCCTGGATAACCAAGGAAGAAGGAGCCTGCTCTTCCTAGTGGCAAGCATCCTACTCAAAAATGCCAAACGTCCTCGTCACCCTTGCCCCAACTTCACGGTTGCACAAGGAAAACCTTCAACATGAACTTTCATGATAAACAAGCAGCAGAGTTTTCAAAAATATACCGCAGCCCAGAAATGCCTCTTTCTGCAGGTGGACTATGGCCAAGCAGGCCACTTCTGTGGGGAAAGATTGGAGCCCCAACGTAGTTCTTTACCCTGTCTGGGTTCCTTGGTCTTCCCGTGCTAAGTTCTCCCTGACACACCATTCTTCCGAGTTCTTCCCCAGTAGTGCTACTCTTCTTTCGGCGTACCTCTCAAACCCCCTCCTAATTGTTTTTGGTCTTCCAAGTTACCCTTCCGTCTCCCACAGAGGTGCTAATGAAGTGTGAGTGTACATGGACGCAGGCTGCTTGGGAATTTGACAGGGCTCTTGCCCAGCCCTTGTTTTCTCATTAACCTGCTGCTGCGTGAGGAAGGAAGCGAGACCGCCTCGTTTTGGCCCTGCCTCAAGCTTTCCCTTAGCAATCCAAGCCCCTGAATATTTTTTTTTCTTTAAATATATCAATAACTGTTATTTTGTTTATTAGGAGTCGAACATGTGCCAACTGAATTGCCTGTGTAATCCATTTAAATCAAGAAGTTACACGCTGACATGTTAGCCGTGAGCAGAACTCCTTTTGCCAACCGCTTTAGGGGACATGAGCTCAGATTCTCCKATGGCTTTATGCAGGTGGGACCCAAGCATGGCTTTGCATCCTGTCTCTGAATAAAGATTAGTCAAAGAAATGCTGAGATGAGACTAGGGACCCCCTACCTGAGTCATTTCATGCCCATCCGACTCAGCATCCCAGAGAAGAGCAGCTTGCCTTTTTTTTTTTGGTAAACACCAGCTTAGCAAGCTGTGTGATAAAACTGTAGGATTTAAGGCTGGAGAGTTCAAAGTAATTGAGAAGTCGAGATGCCCATATCTATTAAAAGCAGTGGGGTGTGTCGAGGCTGGCTGAGATAGTCTTGCAAATATCAGCCAACGTGATTTGTCGTCTCACAACCTTATTGCTTAATAGGCACAACGAATAAGAGCAACTTTCTGAGCAGAATCTGCATCTCCCTAAATGACCGGGAAGAGAGGGATACGTCACCAAAGGGAATGTTGGTTCCCACAAAAAATTTCAAAGCAAGTGATTTTTTTCTTTTTCACTTCAATCCATGTTTTCAATAGATACCGCATTTTTCATATAGGAAGTCAGCTAGACTTCCTTTTTTTTGTAAGTAAATGAAAAATTTTGGTAACAGTGGACAATCCTCCCCAAAAGTTTCAACACTATACGAATGACATGTAAAACAAACAATTTTTCAGCAGCTCTGCGGAGGGGATATGCTGGCACTCTTTCCAATTTACTATCCACCTCAGTATTACAAATGGGATGTAGTTTGGCTTTCCTCAGCCTTTTTCAGACCTGAAGTACCAAATTTTGATCTATCTGCTGAGTGCCTATTGTGGGAAATTTGGAGTAACTCCACTGAAGTCAATTGGGTTGCCCTGGATTTACAGTGCTGTAAATGAGATCAGAATTTGGCTCAAAGTATATTCCATTAATGAGTCAGATACTGGCAATGCAGCCAATATGCACCCAGAAATGGCTTTAACACAGCCTAGGATATTCAAAATTGTTTTATTGAAAGATGGGCTGAAGGCCAGGATTCTGGGGTTCTCTTTTATTCTTTCCATGAAATTCACCTTTATGCAGAAGGCCAGCACGCGGCTGATGCAAAACTTAAGAGCCGTTTAAGCTCTTAGAATAGGGCTTGTGAGAGGCGTAAACATTGTGCTGAGCTCTTTGCCTGCCCCAGAGCAGATTTATCACTCGGATTTCAAGACATTCTAGGATTTATCAACTTTTACAGGTTTTTATAGATTTTTCTGTACATTAAGTGACACAGAGAGACAGTTTGTAAAATACAATGACACCGAGGATGATCTGTTGCAGGGCGTAGATGGCACAGTAGGACAAGGGTTCATAGCTGGCAATTGGAAGTGCTACTGCAGGAGAAATAATAAATAAGGATTAAATGTTTTTGCTTTGGAGGAAATCCTTTAATCAACTCCTGAAGTCTTTATTCCAGTGTAACCTGAGTAAATATCTCACCTCCTTGAGTGTAAGGAACCAGACCACAGGCTCTTCCTCCCTGTCGCCAGCCCTGTTTCTCAGTACCCTACAGTCAGCTCAGGTCGTGCCCTGCTTTCCCACCCCAACGGTGCCGATGGGGCTGATTTTGAAGCCCTCTCTRTAAAGACACCTTGTGTGAGAAGCGCAGGTGCCCAGAATCTCCTCCTTGGGAGGTTTCACAAGTCTGGAGTAAGCCGTGGTGCTGTCTGTCTGTCTGCCTGTGCTCCGCGTTGGCCTAGACCCGAGCGTGCGGTTGTGCCAGTGGAGGCTGGGATGCCAGGAGGCCCGGGTGGGAGCGGGGGGCTGCCGGAGGGGCTGCCGGAGGGGCTGCCGGAGGGGCTGCCGGCCTCCCGTGCGTGCAGGCCAGGGGATGCGTTTCAACCTCTGGGCTGCT
The DNA here is from genome assembly GCA_030449065.1 of Oceanodroma leucorhoa. NCBI lineage: Eukaryota > Metazoa > Chordata > Aves > Procellariiformes > Oceanodroma > Oceanodroma leucorhoa. The sequence goes on from JASVER010000064.1 coordinate 2,010,339, forward strand.
TATTGACAGCTGTTTATTGACGGTCTGTGCTCGCTTGGCTGTTTTTGGGTAGCCAGTATTATCATGTTCATACTTTCTCAAGTAGTGAACACCTTTCCTATTTACCTTCTGCCAAAAAATCTAAGTGGCTTTGCAAAAAAAMCTTTTCAAATACCTCCAGTACTTCCAGAGAGCGGGTGTGTATGTGAAGTCTACGTGCAGGCGGATACGGAAGCCATAGAAACTGCGTGGCTAGCTGGTAGCCTTGATCACAGCAAGACAAATGAAAGTGCTTCAAGTCTAGATAATTCATTCTGGCTTTAGTCCTCCAAGCTGATTTCACTGTTGCTTCAGATTGCTCAAAGCTAGAAAGCACGACTGTGAACTGAGGGAGGGAGAGGTTGTAATCGCCACGTCCTCTGCGCAGCAGCGCGGGAGCAGCTGACAGCAACTGAGATAAAGCAGATATGGTTAAATCTTACGAGGCTGAACCGGAGACGTTCTCGGTCCCTCGGAGTCCGTCGCAGCACCAGAGTCAGCCCACTTCCCTCACAGTGAAGGTTCCAGTTCATCTCGGAGGCAGCGCCACTGAACCACGATAACCTTCCCGCTGGCATGAACAGGGTGGTACTGCAGAAGGAAGGGAAGTGATTCTGGGTTTACATCAGAGTAATGCCGATCAGAATCTGCCCCAACGCTGTTTGCCAGCCCTAATTACACTCTGACTTCATAGCTGATGCAGTTGCATAGTCAGCTACTCCCCCCTCCTTTCTCCCACCCCGGTGAAATCACCTCATCTAGAAGGCCAGCAGAGATTTCTCCACTGAGGTTTTTATAAGATCACTCATTGTCACAGTCTCTGCAGAGAGACAGCGCAGTCTGAAGGGTAGGATCTACCCCAGCAAATGCTGGTATCAACAAACCTAGGTATAAATGCTGGAAATGGGAATTTCATCGTAGATGCCCCTTGGGCACCTCTCCTGCTAATTTGCACTTAGATAGGTGCCTTTCTCTGAGCACTTTATTAATTAAGGCTTGCAGCCCACCTGTGAGGCAAATAAGTTATTACTGCCCTCATTTTACAGCAGCAACTGAAGGAAGCGGTTTGCCCAAGGCCACAAATCTAATCAGTGGCAGAACCAGGAATGAGTGAGTTCTTCCAGTCTCCTGTGATACTCAGTGCACCCCATTGCCTACCTGTAACAAAATTAATGGCTTCCCTAAAAGTTCACGTTTTTGTTAACGTGATGTAAATGAAGATGGAGCACCCACAAGAACGAGCCTTGCAAAGTGAACGCTCACCAGAAACCTTGCAGTAGCACAGGGATAAAGGCGTCATCTCTTGTGTTSAGCCACAAAACCAGCATCCCCATAAATTATATACCTCTTCTTGTCAGTAAATTTAGCAGGAAGGTTCAAGCATAAATTTAAAAGAAGCTTTTATTGTAACCAATGCATCAATATAATTAAAACCAAACACAATTCTTTTGCTTTCTTAGGCTGGAGAAAACCCTGTGCCCTTGGAGAAAATTGTTTCCCCTTTTCCTACAGGGAATCCAGAGCCTGAGCAGCAGCTGTGAAGAGTGGAGATAAAGAAAGAAGTGGAAGATGTTGGAAGTGCTTTGGGCAACGTGAAGAAGGATTTGCACGGAAGGAGCTGTTCAAGGGCCCAGCAGCAAAACAGAGACACATACATGCTTATATATAGAAGAATGTAAACCCTCCTGTATGCATACGTTAAAACGTGCATGCCTTGTTGAGAACGTAAGCAACATTCCTTGTAGATGATGGTGGTCTGAGCATTCATGCTCCTGCAGTCTGAGTCAAAAGATTAGTGATGTCCTTGCTGTAATGCTAGCATTTTCTCCACTGCACCTTGTTTATGGCAACATAAACGTTCCTTTCAATGCAGCAGGGTGAAAAATAATCTATAAATCCAGAGTTAAGTAATATCTTGAGAGACCAAACTTGCTGCAAAATGGGCATGTCCTAGCCGTGGTGGTGGGGGAACAGGTGCTTAGCAGCTTGGACAACAGAGAGTTTGTGTGTGTATATATTAAGCGCTATAGCACCAGGTGAGATAAGCTTTTCTTATGACTTTAGTTTCTCTGGTGCTACATTTAATATTTGTCTGGGGCTAAACTGCCTCTCTGTGGTGCTACAGTTTCCCCAAGAAGATGTTCTGAAACACGGGACAAGGAGAAATCTATTTTGGTTATTAATATTTATACACAAGATAGCAAAAAATAATACTTGTTGAGAAGGTGCTATTTTTTTCTTTCTTTCAATCTCTGCATAAATTAAGACAAAACAAATAATCTAGCCCAGAGCTTTATAAAACTGATTTTCTTTGGGGCAGTTCTTTTTCTTTTGACGGTTCGGAGCTTGGGAAGCAGCATTCACTGAGGTGGCAGAGGCACACCAGCTCTTTTCACTGCAGTGTACGTGTCCAAGTCTGCTAGTGCAGGATCTCCAACAGCTCCGGAGCTGGGCATTCTCCTGGATGGTGATTTAAGCAGTCTCCAATCCTGTGAACCAGGGAAGAGAACTATAGCTAACCTGATCAATGGACTAGGGGAGAACTTGTCCTTCGAAGTCAAAGGGCTTTTTTCAGTCTAGTACTGAGTGCTTTTTTTCTTGCAGCCAAAACTACCTGTCAGATTCAGGATACCTTACAGACGCTATTTACAGTAATCATTGGGCACAGTTTTTTAGAAACATTTTTCCCAGCTTCAGATATTTGCACCAGAAGATTGTCCCTCTCACGGCAGCGGGGAATTTTCAAAGGCATAAAGGAATGTTAAGAACCCAATTTCCAAAGGAAGTTTGTCTTTTAAAAGTAATTCCTAACCCTCGCCCAGTCAAGGAACAAGCTGAGTGGTCACTATGTCCCAGTCAAACCTTGCATTTTTCACTGCTGCAGGGGAAATGTTTCTAAGCAATCTAAAAGCTAAATTCTCCCTTTATCAAATATTCACCGATGTGTTTTGGGCCCCTGCACACATATTCATGGGTATTATTGATCCAAGTCAATTCACAAACAGCAGAAAGGGCTATGCTGAAAGAGCAAATTGTTCCTAATGAATAACCTTGCCCTAGTTTATATTATGTGCAGTGTTGGGAGGGATCGTGTAGCTAAGTGTAGTTTGTCTATTGATAGAGTTTGGGTGGCCTCAGAACCACAGGGACTGATAAAACATTTTCCTAYCATTTTTGGCCTGATGCTCAGTAATACCCGGCATCCTGTTCTCCTTCCCGGCTCAGTCTCCTACTGAAGTAAGTAAGAATTCTTCTAGCGAAAGGAGGAGCCTCAGCTGATCTCAGCAGTGTTGCAAGYGCTGGGTTAGTGACTGCTGCATCAGGCACAGTCTTAAAAATACAACTTTCTGCAGATCACTCGAACGAGGAAGTGAAATTGTGTGTACGGTGTTGCACAAGTCAAATTTGAACAGCAAATAATTGATCAGGAAGACTGGATGCGTCACGTTGCCATACAGGACGCGCAGCCTGCAGGAGGTCCTCCCGCCACCCCTACGCCATCTTCCCTCGCCCCGTGCGCGTACTCCACGTACGCAGAGGCAGCCTCGTGACAACCCGTCCGGCGTAGGAGCTGGCTTACATTTCTCAGAGCGAGAGAGAGGGCTCTCCCACATACTCCTTCCCTTTAACAACTATTAGCTTCCGAGTTCTGAATGTTTAATAAACTTCTCACCCACAACACGCATTGTTCCATTTCCCCTTGCATCTTCTGTGCGCAGTTTGCGCTGCCGTTGGTTTTCCTGCCGCACTGGCTGTTTGGGTCTGCAGCCTTGAGACKTCTTGCAGCGTTCTTCCCCAAGAGGCAACTCCCCTGAAACGTGACAGCACAGCAAAGGCAAAGGGAAGAAAGTTCTGTCCTTACCACAGCGTCCTCACCTTGGGAACGCCCCTTGAATCAGTGAGCAACCTCAGTAGCAAAGTCGTTGGCTAATCTCCCTCAGTCCCACCCCACCGTGGACAGGCTTTTCTATAAAAATCCCCAAACCCAGACCTCCCAGGGGAGCAGTCTCCTCCTTGGTGGTTCCCAACATTCAGCAAAAATGTTAGAGGACACGTGCTGCCCCTTGATAKTCTCATGAAACAACAACCAAATCTATGGTGCTTCCCAAGTGTGAACAACAGCAGGTCCAGTACCCCGAATCCTGCTTTAATCCTGATTTGCTTCACTTTTGTAATTCTGAAGTGGATGTTTAGTGTGAACCGAGGGTTAAATTTTGGAGACTTTCATCTATTAGTTGCTGGGTCAAGCAAGGTTTGCTAGAGAAACAGCTTACCAGCATTTTATAGCCAGCATTCACTGTACATAAATTGAATTACTTACTAGAGGGTATGTATTTGTCAAAGCCTTACATTTTCTGGTATAATTGCTATTCTTGAATGCCTCCATTTTTTGACAAGGGGTGTTTTTATCCTTTTTAAAATCTCTGATTTAACCCTGGTCGATGTTTGTATCGGAAAAGAAAGCATGCTGTATACTCCCCTAGTGCTGTTCTTACCGTATTGCAACAGCTGTGTGAGGTGGTGGGGGGTTTCTGTACCGTACTAATGGGTAGGAAACCGGCACAGTTCCTCTCTCTTGCTCCTCTTTTTTTTTTTTTTACAGCAGCCAAGAAGTCATTGATTTTGATTAGCTTCGCAGTTGCGCCTCCGTGAAGACTGGGGAGTGCTCTCTAAATGAAAAAAAAGACCTCATCTTAGGTTTCAGCAGACGGTGCGTGTGCAAGCCAGAGGAGGAGGTTATGAGATCATAGTCTATATAGAACGCCGCATAATGTGGCCGTGAGGAAAGTCTTTATTAATTTTTAAAGCAGCACTCCACCAAGATAGCTCCCATCACATATTGGAACTTCATATTTCAAGTTAAAAAAGCAGTCTAGTGTGGACTACTAATCAGCTCCTCTCCCCCTGCCTGTTAAAAACAAGTCCTTTGGCCAAATTAATTCTAGGATAGCACCGCTGTCTGGTKGCAGACAGCTGGGTTACACCCAGGACAGAATTTAGCCCATTAATTCCAGATTCCTTTCTCTTCTCTCTCAGAATTATTTTCAGTAGGTAAAAAAATATGGAACGGGACCGGTTCTACCTCCTATATCGTACAGGAACAGCAATGCCTCCTGTGCCATATACTTTCATGTGCCCAGGAGAGGCATCACCCAATAAAAACATACAGCAAATCACCAAAATCAACGAGCGATGAGGAATGAGAAACCCATCGTGCTTCTGTCTTAGAGCATGTAGGCATRCAGAAAGTACCCTAATTTAGCTAAGCCCATTACTAAAGCAATTTACTTAAATCAGAAACACTTGTTAAATCAGTTTAATCTGATTTGTGAATTTGCTTTGTTTCTATATCATGCTAAAATTATAAGGGCCTTACCTCCGCTGCAAAAGCAGCAGCAGTGCCTTCTGRTGAGGCTGGTTACAAACAGATTTGGTTAAACGGTGCGGTTTCTATGGCCACAGGCACCCTGCCATCAGGCAGCGCTCCCTGCTCCTCGCAAGACGGAGCGGTTTGGTTAAATACCGCAGGTCCAGCGGGCAGAGGAGAACCTCACTGTGGCGGGGGGCAGCGGAGAGTGGGGAAGCAAAACTGAAGGAGATCGTTCCCTTCTGAAAACTGCACTRCCACGTGCAAAATGGTCATGATGAGGACAGAGTAGTACATCTTCTGTAATATTTAATTTTCTTACAAATGGTTTTAAAACATCTGTCCATGATCTTGACAGAAGTCTGAGATATACGTAACAAACTACCTGTGGCTCCAAATTAAATCCTGGACCCACATTTTTTGTCCATGTCAAAACCTCCTGGCTATATTCTACCTCCACAACAGGTGAACAATAGCTTCACAACTTTTCCTAGGGCAAATTTGCTTAGAGCAARTTTGATTTTGAATCCCAGCTTCAAAATTAGCCTCGTTCTTGTAAAACACTTCGCAAGGCACTGCTTGCTGCACGCTGAGCTAAACGTGTTCATCTCTGGCCATGTTAATTCAAAATCCAAAAGCCTAGGGGAGTCTAAATAACACGGGACTTGATCTTCCTTAGGAAAACACTGGTGTATCAGCTAGACTGAATGGAGGAGAGGAACCCTCGCATGCTGCTCCTGCCTCGGTCTCCYAATTCTGTCCCGGCCTGAATGTGCAAGCCCTTTGCATTCAAAAGGCCGGCTTTGCTCATAGCACAGGTCCCTGTCCCTGGCCCCAGCATAAGCCACTTCTGTGCTGCTTCCCTCTGCCAATCCTACGGGCTTGAATCACGCGCCATCTGCGTAACGAGAACCTCCATCAGCACGTACCCCAAACGCGCTCGGGTCTTCCAAACAACAGCTCTGCCCTTAGCAGTTGTGGGAAAAAGCTGACTGTTTTAGTCAAAGCTGCAGAATTTCCATTCCCCATCTGCAAGAGAAATTTAAAACTACAAAATACAAAACAAGTGAATATTTTTTGCTGACAATATTTATTTGAATACAAGAGTGAATTTTCATGTAACTCTGACCAGACTTCTTCAGTATTCACTCTGCATGAATACCTGAGTACTTGAATTTCACAAGTTTTTTAATATTTACAGAAAGTGACTTTGGAGCTTGACTAATATTCACTGAAAGCATCTGGGTATTGAACTGCCATTATTAGCCACATCCATTATTAGTCACAGATGCCACCTAAGTAGAGAGCAAAACCAACGACAATGGGATTTAGTTTTCACGGCTATTCACAGCACAACCCTTCCAATCAATTTGAAGACCGCAGTTTTTCACAAGAAAAAATCTTCCCATCATCTTTAGTCCTTAGGACATTTGCAGATTTCCCAGTCTGCTCCCAGATTGCTAACAGAATAAAAYAGATGAAATACAGTGAATACACAATTCCTTGCACATTACTGATTTAGTACTATCTGGATGTAAAATCTTGCAGAGTCACTGTGCAAGTTTCCACCCTCACCAAAGCAAGAGCAAAGCATACGCTCACTGCTGATACGAGTTCATGAAGGCTCCTGTTTATGGTTGGATGTGGCTTCTCTCTTTTGTAAAAGGAATTTCATATGCTGAGACTCTTTGTACATATTTATAATGACTTTATTAAAAAAAAGGAAAACAACTGTTCAATGGTGAAAAAAGGCTCTGTTTTTTATTTCCTCCCTGAAATTTGAGTGGATAATTTCTTTCCACAAYCCTAACTGTTTTCCCATGGAAATCAACAGAAGTTTCTCATCAGTTGTCATTAGAGCTGAAGTTTCCCCTGTATGTTCTGGTCCAAATGTCATGTTCTAGGAGAGGGTGGCATCGTCCTGCCTCACAAAACCGTCACCGTAAGATACCCGAGGAGGGAGGGTTTGACGGACTGCTAACAGCACAGAGCTGTTTCTTCCGCAGCATCCAAGCCAGAAGACTAGGGACTGAAGGATGTTGGTTTAATTTAACAGTTGTATAATAGTGGCCTACAGTAAATTCTTTAGTCTTGCAGGAATTAAGTTGATCTTTGTTATGCTTCCAGTAGAATAAATATCCACAGCATAAAACTTCACCTTCTGTTTAGCACTAATTGATGTTAACAGAGAAGTGGAGCRCTGGATGGCCCACCGAGTCTCAGGCACCCCCGTCCCCTCAGATACAAGCTCTTCCCATAACGAAGGTCTCGCCTCCAGATCGCGGTGCTGCATTTTGCCACCGAGGTATGTGAATAGCAACAGAAGCCGCCTGTCTCAAAGGTTACCCACACAACAACCTTCCTGGAGAGACAGAGGAGAACTGCGACGGGTAACCAGCACACGGTGTCAGGAACCACTGACCCACATCACCTGAGGACCAGAATGCTGCCTTACGGTGAGGGAAAGCAAAAATCAAGAAGGGATCACTGAGATGAAGCAAAAGAAAAATTAATCATTAGAAGTTCTTCAGAAAATGATGATGCTGGTGCGGGGATTCTTCTACAGGTACCAAAAACATCCGAGGTACGTGGCAATTCTTCCACTGTGTGCTTACTGTGTGATCTTTCGGAGTCCTTGGGCTGTAGCAAAGGGTTTCAAGTATATGATGACGATGGTCCCCTCTTTCTTACACTGACAACTGGGAAAGATCATTCAATAAAGAAAAAACAAAAGTAAAGAAGAAGAGGGACTATAAGAAGGGCAAAAAATACTCCCCGTACTTCCCCTTTGATTGCCTTCCTTCCTTATCACCAMATAAAAAATAGTAATTTTGAAACAGTGTATCAAATGCTATCTGTAGTGTTAGGCTCATATTGACCTTTTCATACACTTCTCCAAATACATTTTCCAGGAGCATTTAGAAAAAAAATAGGAATTAGAAGTGGTTTTTCAAACATTTCGAAAGCAGATACCACAACCCTTTAATTAATTGGCATTGCACTGAAAACTGACGCTGAAACCTTTCATAAATTGCCTGCCCACAGAATCAGTAATTTTCCCTTTTCCTGGTGAATACACCAGACTATCGCACATAACAACATTTTTATGCCCACTGAAAACCTTGCTTCCTTCCTTACTGAACTCTCTTCCCCCATCCCAAAAAGGCTATTCCCATTGGAGACTGCCACTGGATTCCTTGGCTTAGTTCTCCACTTTCATGGGATCCATTTGACAAGAATCAAATCATTTGATTTTGGAAAGTAAAGCTTTTCCTCCTCTACTTCCCTCTATCTCTCAAGCCAGATTTGGACTATCTTCCCTGCTCAGGCTCTGCCTCTCATCAYTTCTCCTCCAGCCATACTCAACTATTATTTCCAAAGAAATGTTGAGCCTTAATCCTGTTACCATTAGCTCCTGTTTGCTTTAATTCCTCTCCCTGTGGAGTTTCACGGCAGGAGGGGAAGGCGGCAGCCAGTGCATACACACAGGCTCATTTCCCCCAGGTACAGTTCTTCCTGATTATCCACTCAAGTGGGATTGTAACCTTACGGCCATTTCCATAGTAATGAGCATGGAAGATGCCACAGTTGCCTAATGAGGCACTTTCTCTGGGCGTGCAGCAAAAAGCAGAGGTGGTTTAGTGAAAGAGAAAGCTCCAGCGAACAAACAGCAACTCCATTTGCAYGCAAGTGCCACTCAGCACCCTCAGCAGAGAGAGACATTGCAGCGACATAACGGATGTTAATTCTCCTGTTCACAACACAAGGTATCTCACGGAAGAGCTTTTTCTGAAGCGGAGGTGTTACGATCAAGCCTCCACCATCACAGGTGGATTATCCAGCTTGTGTATAAACCAGGCTGGCTCCTGAAGCGATGCAGCTGCCTCCGTGTAATTCTGCCCTCAAGCTAGCAAGTCTCACTAAATCCAGTGTCTCCAGGGGCCCCGTATCCTTATGTCCCAGCACTTCTGGTGTCAACAGCGCTATACGGGCTCAGTGCTGCCTGAGCTTCTTCTGCTTTTGGAGCCCGGCGGGTTCTGGGTGCTGAGTGGCGCTGGTTGTTAAAGCCAGTAAGCCTTGCCTCAGGTGGCTGTGCTGAGGAGCGTATTGCAGAGATACCCGAATTTGTGAGATGCTCTTGGTTAGGACCTTAACTTTTCACCTAGTCAAATCAAACTTGACTTTAATCTCTCCCTGCCTCCCGCTGTTCTCCCCATATGCTAGGAAATCAGAAAGTCTGATCATGAAAATTAAAGAGGAAAAACATTCTCAAGAAAAGCAAGTGTCATTTCCAGCTTCACTAGCACAGTCCTCCCCAAGTTCCTTGAGGTTTCATTAAGATGACAACACGTGCAATTTGTGGGATCAATTGCAAAAACACGGCTGCTGGGAAATGACGTTTCTCCAACCCCAAACAAACTTTGGGCACGTGGTTCTGAAGCACTGTTTTGGAAGAATTCTCAAAGGTAATATAACAGCAACAGCGTAATTCTATGACATTACAGATTCAGAGAAGCTAGGGCCAGTTAATGTGAAAAATCTCACCAGCGGGTTGAGCCAGAGGAGGACAGCTTTTTCCCAGTATACCAGGTTATACACATGCAATTCACAGTACATTTGTTTTATACACGCAATATTTATCTATACTAAAGGGACAGGRAAAAAGGAAACATCCCAGGCAGTTTATAACCATGTAAGTTCAAGAAAAGATCTTGGCTGTAGCTTAGCCATGGGGTTTGCCATAACATAAAACACRTCTTTCTTGCCTTTGAGGATAAAGTTTCTGGCTAGTAACAATTGTTGTTCTGTTGGCTCCTGGAGAAACAGAGCTGGAAGAAAGACTAAGACAACAAATCTACAGGCAACTAAACAGGGGCATGCGATCACCAGATTTTCCAGCTTTTTCTTCTCTCCGCACATGATACTCCATTTGTCGGTATGTATTGGTTTTAATACACCTGGAAATGAGCAGAGGTGGTGCCATCTTTCCAGCAACGCAGGGTTTCTACTGTGACAGAACGACAAAGAGGACAGGTCTTCTCCCTGTCAAACCAGAGGCAGAGGCATTCTTCACAAAACACGTGCTGCGGAGACAAAAGGGCATCATCACGATGGGGGCAGGAGGTCCAGTCTTGTCACTGGGTGTGCACACTCAGTAGGGCAGCCACGGGAGCAAGTGACGATTCAAGTTCAGGTGGACAGTGCTGCTGATTAGCAGTACTCACACGAAAAATAAATCCCAGCATTACTAGTACATCAGTTTGCCAATATGACTCTGTTTCTTAATATAGCAACAGAAAGAAACATTAAAAAGGCCTACGACATTTGGGCTAACAAAGTAGTTGAGAGTAGAGTTGAGCCTACTCTGTTTCCACCCTCAATTCCCTGGGTTATTTTACAAGACTTTACTTAGCTCAGACAACTCCCTTTCCTCCTCCTACTCTTTACTGCATTTGGTTTTTAATGCTCACACCACCCAGGCCTACTCAGTAGCTTCGCAGTCCCTGTCTCCCCTTCTCTATAAATGTCAGTTTTCACCCCTTATCTTCTCCTCTTWTTTCTACACTGAGCCACAACAGGATTCTCCCTCCAGACTGCCTTAGCCGCGATCAGGAGGGACAGCCGTCCAGCACGCAACCCCACCTACCCCAGACTGGAAGAGCAGGAATAGGGCACGAAGGGAGTATTAGAAGCCGCAAGAAGCTGAGGCCTCCTCAACACATGTGGAGTCAACAGAACTGTTACTCAKCAAAATCTCAACTCCGATAAGCACATACAAAGATAGCTTCTCTGGGGCTTACAGCTTGGTAACATCTGCACAGATGTTCACAGGAGTAGTCAGAGGCACTTTTGATGCACAGGTGACCTACTTGCTTTAATTTGATACCCTGTTACAAAGCATGGGAATGTTAAGGCGCTTCAGAAAAAGGCTCTTGAGCTTTATTTTGATATCACAAGAGAGCATCTATCCCACCAATTCCATTCCCAGAAATGGCTGAATCGTTCTCCCTAAGTTTTTCCTGCATGCACCCACACCTCAGCCAGAGACGGCCTCCAGGGCGCAGAATTTCAACTCCAACAGACAAAGCTTGACCGAGTTATAAGCAACTGAAGAGGAAATCTTGGGGAAGCATCACCAGTCTAGCCACGAGACAATGCCTTCAGCTGGCCTCTGATATATTAGCAGAACCCATGGCAGCGTGGTGTGTTCGAAGGGTTTTACCAGCACCAGATCCGGACTACTCCATTACTCCGAGCATGCCATTCTTAAACTCTAGGTTTTGCCAGTGTTTACCAAATGAGAAACAAAMCAATTCCCAGCTGCTGGCAGCAGCRATCAACTTCTATATACAGAACTATTTTTATTCCCGGCCAAGTACTCAGAGGCCAGACCGTGATTACACGGTGCTGCACCAGTCTTCATGCATCCTATCAGGCTCATTCTGGATCTATGCCCCTCTCATAGCACTTGCTCGTAATTTGGTTGGCCTATGGACTAGCCAGTCTCCCCAAGGGTCAGATAAAAATGTCTTGCATTCTAGATCCAAGGTCTGGACTGCCAACTGGCAGTCCCTGGACTACAAGGTTGATCTTTTCCATCCCAATGATCAGCCCCTATAGAGTGGCTCAGCTATCATGAATCACTGGCTACYCGGAAGAGGGCAATAAATATCCACGAGGACCTAGATCAAGACCCAGCAAATGCTTTTAGCAGTACTCCGGCTAACTGTGCCTCTCCCCAGCAGCAGAAGTTAACCAAATGAATGCCAACGGGGGAACCTGACGTGGGAAGCTTGGGGTCTTACCTGGCACATAAGGATCAAAGGTTCCCTGAATTCTGCTTGGCAAATGGCACAGATGTCACCTGCCTCACTGCACTGCTGGCTGGTAGCAYGAACTCCATAGGTCTGTTAGGGAGAGATGGAAAAAAATCCCGATATCAAAGGGTTTGAAGATTATCTGGTTYGTGGCTGAGCATATACATAAGGCACTGTTTTTTTCACACCCAGATTCCCTGCATGACCTGGGAAGGACACCGGTGTTATGTCACTGTGTATGGGGAAGGGAGATTTGGGCACCAGCACACAGAACACAGGGAGTCTGGAGCTCTGTGTTCTCTGTTTTGTTTTCCCCTCGAGCTGACTCCATCTTTTAGTGCCTCCACTTGTGGAGCAATGATAATGAAATTTAATGAGCTCAACAGGGAGCTGAAAGGATTAATTCAGCATCATTTGCAGAGGTGTTTAGATAGTGGGAGGTATTATTATTAGCAAGTTAGACAATAGAAGAAAGAATAACAGCAGCAGCACCCACAGGCTTCCCACTTTTCTTTTTAAATATGTGGAGGGTAAATGTTGCTTCTCCTATCCTAACAGTAATAGGGGAAATGGAAACATGCTGAGGAAAAATGACTGGCCCAAGCCCACAGAATAAGCAAGGCAAGCTCTAACAAACTTCTGTGATGTTATGCTCCCTTCCTCTGCAGTCTTTGATTTTACCATTTTAAAATGTAAGTCACAGTATTTCATGGCAACAGATCTAAATATCAGGACTGTATAATGCGATGCCTGGGATAATTCTGTGCACTGTAGGATCTCTTTTAATGTCATTGCACATCAGGCACTACATACTTCTATTTAAAGTCTTTCTCACACTCTGCACTACAAAGTTTTGTCAGCTTTTTGCAGTTTTGGCCTCAATGGATTAATCCATATTATACAGGGCTTCCAATCAGACAAAACAGGCCAGACTAGCAACAATCTCTTACCATAGCTGGGACAGGGCAGATATCAGAAAAGGTTCCTAACGTCCCTGACAAGAGATACCAGCTTATCCAGCCATGGGACAACAAATTATTTTATTCTATGATCCTGATAAACTGAGCGATTTTCAATTCCTTCATTCAATAGTAACAAGGTTCCACCTATGAAACTGGTCTAATACGTATGACTGCTTACCTGTGGGGTGCAAAGGACCTTCAGTGCCTTCCGGACACTTCCCACACGACCACAGATGTCAAAAGACTGCAATAAAGACATTCCATTTTAGATACTTTTCACAAAATGCATATGTGCGTGTGTGTGCGTGTGTGTGTACAGCCCGGAAACTCAGGGAACAGCGTCTCCAAATGGATACTTGGAGGAAACAACGATCCTAAGTAACAACGGTGCCAAAAAAGATTTCATGGTGATCATGAAATATGTAATAAATGTTAATTGGCAGTGCAGAAGGGTAGCCAAAAAAGCTCTGGTAACAATGGACTGCAAATCAGGGACAGGACAGAAAGAGGAGCAGACATCRGGGGGTTGCGGTAGGGTAAATTGCCCAGCCCCGCTAGGTAGGAAAGGGCTAAAAGGGACCCACTCCCACCTTGAGAACTGAGGACCTGAAAAGCCCAGAAGTGAGGTTAGGAAACACTGCCGCCAGCTTGAGAATGAGGGAAGGAAGGGCAGTCTTTTCACATGGAAGAGGTAGAAAACAGCTTTCCTCAGCCTCTGGGGAAAAGRGGGATTTCCAGGGCTGCGCGGCTCTGCCACACAACTTGACACTTCAGGGCCCAGATGATATTATGAAAGAAGGAGTGGGAATTGCCTGTCCTGCTGCAGAGAGTGATTTAGCGGAGTGCAGTGATTAAATGCTACCAAGAGAAGAAMGGCCTGAGGAATGAAAAGCAGGACTGAGGCTGAGTTGCTCCCATCCGCCTAAAGAGTGAGAAACTTCAAATGCCAGGAAGGGAGTGAGTTTCCAGCACCTTGGTACGTTGCAGATGCCCAAATATAGCCAACAGCATGGGCAACACCAGGTTCTTTTCTTCCTCCCTCCCTCCATAGCCCAGCAAACATGATGTAACTGCATCTGGAGAGCAGCGCTCATTCTGGGCTCCTCATTAAAGACTAAAAGTAGTTCAGAGAAGGGCAGAAAATGAGCCTGCAGAAAATGATTTCTGACAAGAGACTAAAAGACATAAATATTTACAGCTTGGCTGAGCAATACAAAAGTGGGGGGAAAAGATGATAAACTGCCTGCAAATATCAAGGGGCTGAGCAAGGGAGGAGACACTCAGCATTCTTAAAGTGAAGACATGGTACTACTAATAAAAGGGAAAACAGCTTGAAAACCTAATCCGGTATGCCAGCTTCATCTTCCCTATCTGCTAGCAAAACACAGGGAAAAAGACACTATGAACTAGACAAGATATGAAGAAATGATTGTGCAAAGAACAGCCCTACATTAGCTGGGAGAAGGGCCAGATGCCGTAACAGGACCTTTCCATTTCTAACCTGTCTGAGTGCGAAGCGGCTCCGAGGGCAGGGGAAGATGTGGTGCAGAATATGCCGAGCTGTAGTGGACTAGCACTACAAAGGCACCAGAATGCCTGGAGTTGGCTTTCTATTTTTTTTTTGGTTAGCATGATTAAGTGGGCTCACTGCAGGGAATGCCAATGAGATCATCGTGCAATAGATGTGGAATCAAATGAAGGCACCAATAATGCTTCCAGTCAGCATGTAAAAAGGCTCCCAGGCTCCTTCCAGTAATGCTTCCAGTCAGCAACTAGCACTTGAGGCTGCTGACTACTACAGACGTTTTATCTTCTAACAAGGATAGGGACCAGCTCTTTTCCACAGTCCAATTCATAGCTTTTTCTGGTTGCTTTGCTTATAGCATGACTTTTAATGCCTTTGCTCTGGCTCTGATGTCTCCTCTTCTCCCAGTCCATTTCCCACCTTCAATTTTTTTTCCTCTGGAGCTTCCTGTACCCCCAAARGATGCGTGTTTATTTCAGTAGTCTAACATCCATTTATCACCCCATGCACTGAAGTCTATGTTGCATCACTCATCTTTCTAGCAATATGATTGCAACAATYGGGTTCACAGACAGTGAGTGCTTCTGTTCAGGATAGGGAAAAAATAAGACCTGGATGCCCTTACTGATGAACATCTGGGATTTCTTCACCAAAATCGGAGGTTCATGTTTACACAGTCCAGACAGAGACACCAAGACAGCTCCCATCAGCTGCACTATATACAACCTTCTGAAAGTCGAGCCTGCCCTTTGTGTAGGGAAAGGGGATGCAGCCCCAGCTGAGCCCTGGATTTTTGCCAGGAGCACAGAAGGTCTGAGTGCCAAATTGGCTTCTGTGGTTTTTCTAATGTGGTTTGTGGCTTTGCTAATGTGGACTCCTTTGGGTATATTTTCAGTGTCTCAGGCAAGGAATTAGACCTGCAACTCTTGTGATTGTAAATGGGATGCACACACCTAGTATTTCATGATCTGTATCGGAAGAGTGTGCTCCCACTTTTCTTTCACTTCCAAGCAAAGTCTCTAGTGTGCAGAGGTCCAACCCTAACCTGGACACATCTGTGGTACTAAGTAGTTGCCACTCAATGACCTGGGATATGTTCCTGGACCTATCATCCTTCAGCTGGCCTATCCATTCATTTACATCTCTGATGAACTAGATGAATTAAAGGAAGAAACACRTATGTTAAAGACATAGGTGGTAGCCAAGGCACTTTCACGCAAGCGTGCCCCACAGTTGTGGTTCTAAGTTATAGTCAAGGCCAGTAAATAGCTGTCCTTCTCTCCTCATGGAACTTCTAAAAAACAGATTGGCAGAACTTTTCAAAATGAGGTTGCTTTTCCAATCTAGATTATCACACCACCACCTATAAAGGCTTCATAGTAGAGAAACACCAAGCTTGCTYATGAAGAACTGCTTGCACCTATGTGTCAGGGCCCTCAGTGCATTAATACACCTTGATGGCCCTGATGAGCCTCACCTGGGGTCTCCACCCACAACCCCTGCCCATGGGCCCAGGAGCTCTATTTAAGCTCTGCCCTGGAGGCTCCAGTTTATGTTTGAGCTGTGCTGTGTGGGTGTTGGTTTCTAGCTTAGCTATAGCCATGCCTGTGCCTAGCTATAGATCCCACTGATTTGGACACCCCACACATGGAGTGACTTCCCACTCTGACCTTGAGCCTCTCTCCTCACTATGGCTATACCCCGCAATTGTTGGATTGTGTCACCAGACCTGATCCTGACCTGTGGATTGACATTCTGGCTTATCTTGGACCTGCCTCACCATCTGAAGAACCTGGCTATCACATCCAGGCCTGCCCTGCTTGCTTTGTTTGGGTGTGCTGTGGGGCTGGGCCCTTGCCRTGTGTTTCTGTGCTTGGCTCCCCTTTCTCCCATGAGCAGATGGCCCCCACTGCTTCTTCACACTATGATGACTTCTCCAGATGTAAGAAATGGCAGGTAGAACTGCAGGTAAGCATCCCTTCTCCAGGTGTTGAGTAACTTTTGCAAGAAGGGACACCAGAAAGATCACTTGAAATCTGTCCTTGTAATTGTGATCTGTATAGSTGACCTCACAAGCCGGAAGGGCATGGAAGGGTTGGATACTGTTGTCTAGAGGGGATCCAGACAATGACATCTTTGCAAGGGGTAACAATCCTCTCCCACAGCACAGAGTGAAGAGCAGGAAACATACAGCTGAGAGAAGGGATGGGTGTGCAGGGAACTGTACTGGTCTCATGTGCCCTCTATTCTGGCACTGGTTGCTGTGTTTCTGGCTTGATCACAGACCTGCTGTGGCCAAGTCACTTCACTTCCCATGACCTCCCCTGCCTATCCTGCCTACAAAAACTCTAAATCCCTTGACAGTAGGGGTTGCGTTGCCCCATTCCTATACAACATATAGCTGCAACTGCAGCCACATCTCACATAAGAGCTATAGTATGATTTTTGTACTGCTCAGCAATCCGTTAGCCCCTTTGAGCTGTTTTCAGCTCAGATCTAGTCTCCTCTTTTCAGTCTGCTTCTGCAAAGCCATAGCCCCTTTCTCCTAGGCAGAGACAAGCATCAGGGCTGCAGCAAGCTGGACTTACTCGGCCTTTCTCAGAGGGATGGATAACACAGGTGTATCATTGTTTGCTTCAGCTACTGCTCTGTCCCTAGGCAGGGTTCAATACACTCAATCAGAAATACAACTATTTCTAGGCCTCAGACTTGGGACTCTTCTACCTATTCACTTACAATTGTACAGGCAAACTTTGTGCTCTTAACATTCTTATTTTTGAGGAAACATTAATTACCCTTGTCCATCACTGAGATCCTGGACTTGTATCAGCCAAACCAGGACCTAGAAGGGGGCCAGAACTACCTGTTTTATCTAGGCAGGACTTGGATGACCCTCTTTCTCCCTGCTGCATTCAGTACTGTGAGAGAGTGCTTTGAAAGACAGAGGAAGGCTTAAAGAGAAACATTTAACTGTCTGCAACCTTCCTTTCGGTGTTGCAGTTAGAAGTCTGGAGACAGCTAACCTCTCTCCCAGTACTGATTCCCCAAGACTCCACTCCCATTCTCCTCTAGCCTTTATAGAAAGGTATTAGAAAGCAGCAATGACTTCATCAGCCTGATGCAACACTACGTGAACACTCACAGATCTTCCTCTAGCTCACCAATGCCCACATACTGGTGAAACAAAATGCTTTGGGCAACTAAAGCACATGGTGTCCCCAGCTGCTGCAGCTTCCCTTCCTGGGTAGTGATAGCAACAATCAAAAATTTGTTCTCCTCAGCTGTGCTTCTTTCTCTGCTCTTGCTACAGCTCTCATAGAGGTTATTAATGAGGTAGTACTCACCTTGCAGAGGCTATACAGGATGATCAGGATCCCACCTAGGAAGTAGCTGCTGGATGGGTCATCCCCCATGATGTATTTATACCATAGCTGGATGGGGACAAGGGAGCGGAACAGCTGGCTCAGCTCCTCAATAATGAGATAAAACTTCCCCTGTAAAACAACCAAGTGATACATGATTACTATCAGGAAGTCAAAAGAAGAGCACTTAGCAGGTGCAGGGCTTGAAGCTTATAGGACTTGTGTTCACTGTCCACCTATGCACTGTTAAATGGTGCAAAGACCAGTATTCGTGAGATGCAGCTTTCTTTGCAGCCATTTAACTCAGTGCCTAGAAAGGATAACTAGCATTTCATTGTTTCTTAGTGTTCCTCTTGCTCTGTCATTTATCCAGCTATTCTACACTTTTTATCTTAAACTTTTAGAGCAGGTTATGGATATACACCTTATTGCTTATCTGTGCAATGCTACAGATCGCTAGCAGCAGGGGTTAAGACTTACAGGGATGAATATGATGTAAATTGTAGATACTATTAATAATGAGAAAAGGAATGCAAGGTAAGCTTCTTTGATCCTATACCCCCTTCTGAAGGTACAGAGATTTAAATGTAAGGTGACACAGCTCTTCCTGACAACTTTCTAGATCATCCCAAAGAATCAAATTAATTACCTATTTGCTAGCATCCTTCCCCTTCCACTCAGGTGTGAGTTGGATCTTCTACAGTACACAGATAAAAAGACTGGCTCTGAAAAAAAACCCTGAAGGCATTTTAAACTCAGAGATACCAAATCCTCCTGAGGACCTTAAGGAAGAAAAGGTGGGGAGGGAGGAAGCATGCTGGTTGAGACACTTCTCTCTCAAAAGAGCCTCAAAGAATGGGAAACATCCTTTGTAAACCTTCACCAAAGCTGTCCTTGGGAAACATCCTTTGTAAACCTTCACCAAAGCTGTCCTTGCCATTCTGGTGTTTACTCCAATTGGAAAGCTTTCCTTTCTTGAAGGACACCTGCAAAGTAACACAAACTCCCTCCTGGCTTATTACAACCATGAGGTGCAAAACTGAAATGGGTTTTTCTTATCACATAATTTCTATTTTAAAGCACCTAAGACTAGGGCTAAGAAGCTGGCTAAATAAGGCTATCTATCTAATTTAGGGCCCCCCAGTCTTAATGAGGGCCTGCTTATGTTCTGTCCCACACTGTTTAAAAGGGACAACTAGTGACAGGGCACTGGGTCAGGGCAAGCTGTGAGCCCGGAACTATGCCTTATCTGCAATGACATTATCTGGACTGAATGATTTGTTTTTGACATGTCAAAATTCTTTTATTTGATAAGATCATGAAGAAGGGGAAATTCCCCTGGAATTTCGCTGTGTTGTCCCAGTTAGCTTTGTCATCAGTGATGTCATCACAGGTCAATCGTTAATTGGTGAGATTTGGAGTGGGGATTAAGTCCTCCGCAGTCCACGAGGCTAGCAGCAGCTAGCGCCCTTCCCTAGGGTCTCAGAGATGAGATCACTCGGCAGGCCGTCCTGCTGTACCGAACAAATCGAATCCTTCAGAGAGCTCTGGCATTCTCATGATCTCATATCCCCCCTGGGACAAGGAGTGAGGTCACACCAGCGGTTGCTAACGGACCTGGGCTGCTTTCTTCCTCTCCCCCTATCCCCTCCTCCTTGCTAATCCCAGGTGGCATCACATAGCAAAAATGTAACAGCAACAATCTGGGGTCCTAAATGCAAGCAATTTATTAAATTAGCACAGAGGTCTCTATCCAGCCTCATGCTTCAATACAATCATCGTTTATTTCAGGAGCCCCTGTGACAGAGGGTCGCAGTCTGCTAATGACTACGCTGTCACTTCCTCCCCTTCACACAGGCAGTTCTCCGCCTCCCCCTCCTCAGCCAGCTCTGATGAAAGCTACCAGCAAGCTGAAGGCAGCAAACTGTTTGCTTTCTCTGACTTGTTCCTCCCACCAGGCTCACACTCATCTTCTTTTATTTAGCCCTGCTTCCCTAGCAGGCTGGGCTGGGACAGGTCACTGCTTACTTTCTCATTGCATCAGATGGAACTTCTGGATTCAGCATTTGGGGCATCAAAGCTGAAATTCTTCTACAACAGAAGCTTTTGAGGCACTAAAAACACTAGAGTCCACAGCAAGATGTAAGGAAAGATGGGTCACAGGCAGCCCTAGAGGTCCAGACAGGCTGCGGAACTGGAAGTGGCAGAGCGCGGCTCTAAAATGAATATGCAGCAAGTGACAAATTTCAATTTTCTAACCACAAAATCTCCACCCTTTACAAAGCTTTCATAATTCCTTTATCTAATGCAGATCTTCAGTTTTCAATGGTAACTGCAGGGTACCAGGGTATCTTAGCAGCTAGATACTTGTTAACACCCTCACAAGAGCGCAGTTAAGTTTTAAATGGTGCATCTCTCCATCCAGCCCATGAACGCCGCCCACCTGACCATTTGAGAGGCCTGTTGATAAGCTTAGAGTGATTACAGCTAGGAGGAGGGAAGCTGAGCGTCATTTAGAAGAGAACTAGTGCTACAGTAAATGCTTACAGAAATGTAAGTCTTGTCAGGCATCTCAGTCCTCAGTGCAACACACCAGCCCTTTTTTAAACTAGGACAAGTGCCTAGAAAATCAGAAGTAATTCTATAAAGGGCTGCAGCAGAAGTGGAGTCTTCCTTCTGAGCCAGAAGCTTAGAAAATAAGGGTTGTTCCCTATAATTTCAGCAGCAAAATTTAGCCTTCCAATAGCAGTAACTTACCGCAGGCGGCACCCATCACTTGTAGGCACACTCAATATACCTTTCTGTCTTCTGCTTTTCAGCTTTGTTATATCTTGACTATCTAGGTTGAAGTTTTCAAAGCCAAATCTTTGTCTCAAGCTGTATTTGGTCTGAAAACTTCAGCTACAGTATTTCAGCTATTTCTCATCAAGATTAGGAAGAACTGTGTGCTATGTTAAGCACAAATACAATTATTTCTCCTGTGCATTTGACTTGGAACAACAGCTTGAAATAAGGCAAGGCCTGCCTCTGTTAGGTGACTTTTCCTATTTCATAAAAATCCATGTAAATCTGGAAATCTTCTCTTGAATGCACTGTAGAGATTGAACACCTCTCTAAGACCAGCGAAAGCCTGTGAGCCAGCCCCAGTGCATGACTGGACTGTGCAGGAGCCAGCTCTCAGAGCAAGCGTATTGCCTTGCTAGGCTGCAGAGATTACACAGGATATTACCTGAAATTACAGCTCCTGGTTAGGGTAGAGTCAGATACCGGAAAAGAATCTGCTCTCATCAAGCCCTTGCAACAGGTTGGAGTTAAGCCTGACTAAAATGTAAGAAGTGCAGTGCTTACCCTGCTTCCTCTGTAGGGTCAGTTACTGTAAAAGCTGACAGCCTACTACTACGGTTATCAAATACTTCATTAGCACAAGTGGCAGAGGACTGTGCTGTGGGTCCGATTATAGCAACTCTGCTGATGAGCCTTGTGATACCACATGGTGAAATTTTGATTCCTTTTTTTTTTCCAGAATGCTTTGTTAAAAACTAAGTCAATGACTTAAGTATAACCCTCCATTTTCCTCTACCTCCTTCACCACATAGAAAGACAATTTTTATACTTTAAATCAAGCACTTATTTTGGAAGAGTATAATTCAGGATACTCATACAATTGCAATTTTCCTTCTGTACATGCAGTATTATACAGTCTGTAATGATGTGAACACATACTATTTTTTCACAGAGGGTGAGTGGTACTCAGTATGTGACTTTAGTATTTTGTTATACCTTCATTACTTGATGGCAGATCTGCATCCTACCACTTCATGCTATCTGAGCTCTGCTCAGAGTAGAAAATTACTAATACTAATTAAAATTTCTTCAGTCTTTTTATGACATCACCACTACAGTAGAAGATTAAAAAAAAAAACAAAAAAACTTATTTTCACATTGCTGGCTGACATAAGGGACAGCTATTCTTTGCATTTTCTAAATGAAAACTTGAGACATGGAAAGACTAAGGTTAAGGTAAGGTTGTTTTGGTGTCCAAGCTGAGATGTCTGGGATTAGACTTTTTATAAAGCACTTAATTTTATAGATCACATTACCATTAAAAGCTAAACCACTGACTTCAGTTTGCAGCTGTACACGGCTTTTCTAGAATCACATAGGAATTATTTGGCAAAAAAAAGGATGGAATTTAATTCTCCAGTGTAGCATTCAACTTTAACTTGTAGAACATTCTTCTTCTTCCAATGGTCTCTCTGTTCTCTATGCACTTTCCAGTTTCTACAACAGCTTCTTTCAATACCTCACCTTGCTTCATCCATGGGGCACAGTATACACTGGTGATGGATGGAAGAAGTCTTACAGAAAAATAACATGGAATTACATAATTAAAAATTGAATCACAATATACGCACACCAAAGGGGACAAATTACAGCTGCAGAAGGAATGCTAATTCCCACATAGCCTAACCAAGTACCGACTTTATAGTCTCTTTTGACATAAGGCTTTGCATAAGTGTGCACGTATGCCTCCACAGAAGGAAACAGAAAAGCATGCTAAGGTTTTACACAGTGGAATTAAAATGGGATGTAAGAGAAGTGAGAGAAGTTGCAATGAGGCAACTGTAAGTTGTGATTAGCACTCAAGGGAAGTTCCAAGTCTCACTTGTTCTGTTGCCAGCAGCATTAGGACATATTCTGAAACAGGAAGATGCTAGAAAAAACTTTTGAGACCTGCTGGCAATTTGGATCAGAGGAGAGCAGGCTCTGCTGAGATTTCAGGTCATATTGCCAATATAAGGAAGTGTTGGGTAGGAGCAGTAAACAGGATTGTGGCACAGAAGATGCTGGTGAAAATCCATGCAAGACTAATGAGGAGTAATTCCAAGGTGGGACTAGAGGGGAAAATGAGGTTTTTAGTTAGTGCACAGCACTTCTGAAAGTCACATCTTGGATATCTTAAACTGGAAAGTTAAACTTGGAAGGCACCAAAGAGCAATGATTCCTTTAAAAAGTTTAATAGCAGTGACTTTCAAAGTGTGTTAAGGAGAGGGACGGAAAAGAGTCCCAGTTCCTCAGTACCTAGTCTTATGCTTTAGTGAGTCTTTTTCTTACATAATAAATCCCACAATTCTGCCTCTGGGACATCACATCTGTCCCAGGCTGCAGTAGGGAAAGGTCTTTGCAGAACCATCACATAGTTCCTGTGGTTCTAGAGGACCAAAGCTCAGATTTTTGTCCAAGAAGAGTGAATCTATTTCTGAGTGAATTCCCCCAAATAGCATCCAATATCATCAAGGAGAGGGTAACGAGAGGATAGGCTATCACCTATCTGGAAACACCACTTTAGCCACACTATTAGAGACAACTAGGATTAACTTGCATATCGCACAGTACAAGAGAGCACAAACAAGGAACAGGAATATCTTTACCCAGATATTTTTTGTAATACATCTATGTGCCCGCTCCCAGTGCTTGTTTTAACGCTTCCGTATTTTTTGATCAGCATCTAGAAGACTCAAATGCTCCAAGAGACCCTGTTTTTCTCAGGATGAAAAAAAAACGTACACAAACTTCATGTTAAATGATGGATAAATATCTGGTCCCACGATGAAAGAGAGGCTGCAGGGACATTAGAAGGCCTACTGCCATCATCATGACAATTAACACCACTTCCCCCTGGCACCTTCTCTCCTAATGTGAGCCTTCTGGACGAGGTTGTGGCCTAGAGAATGTGCTTTGGCAGCAGCAAACTGCTCCGGCTTGCCTTCTTTCTGCTGATGCAGAAGGATGGACTTTGTTCTGTCTCATGGGTTGTTCTACATGAATGCCTAGCGCAAGAAGAGCTTGTTGCTCAAGGACCATAAAACTTCTGCACATGCAAGTCATTTGTGCAACTAGTCATGTGATGAAGGAATGGCCAGCCTGCCCAGTGACAAAGGCTGGGCACTGGGATTTTGGACCATGGTATCCCATGGAGCTGAGCTCTGACACAAGATGGAGGCAGGCTGCAGAACATTTCTAGAACAATTCTAATCATTATAAGGTAAGTGCTCATTTTCCTTACAATAACTGTTTAATTATACATGGCTGTGCACAGAGACAGAAACAGGTGGTCACATGATAAGCAAAGCAACTGTGGACATGCTTGTGCTCCATTAGAACATGGAAGAGCACTGGTGCTACTCAAAATCAAGTCTTATTAGCTTCAGACTCACAGAATACACAGTTATGACAGATCAGCTGACACTCTAATACATTGCCTTAAGATAGTTTGCTTCAGCTGAATGATCCAAATCATACTACTTCGTGCAAAAGACATTCTGATATTTCTTTCACGTCCAAGGTGCAGCTTCAGAAGAAATATGGAAAGCTTAATGTGCCAGTTTACATGGCAGAGCTGTAACTATCTATGCTAGGAAACACATTATGCACCTGAAAAAGGTATCTGGTCCAAAGTCCAAGCGCAAAACTGTGTAAAGAATGGCTGCCACATACAGGCCAAGTCTTCTCCAACCAGATTTGATGAGATGGTACTTTAAAAAACCAAAAAAGCACCAAAAAACCCAACCAACCAAAAAAAAACCCCAAGCAAATATTTTCAAAGACGCAGTGAAAAGTCCACAGTGCTAGCGTGGACTAGTATTTGTACACTTGCCCCTGACACCATTTGAACAGCATAAAGAAAAACCTTCACATGAGTAATGCCAGTCTTGCCACAAAAAACTCATTTGCAATACCTAGATCCAGCTTTCAAACAAAACTGTCAAGTATTTATTCAATAGTAATTTCATATTATGTCTTCAACAAACAAATGTCAGTGTTTTCCTTTTGGATTTTCAATTTTCTGGAAATGCAGCCCCTTGTAACTTGGCTGCACATCTGTATTGAGCACGCAAAGAAAATTCTTAGTTAGGGCCTTTCTCCTATACCAACCATTAAGACCGTTGGAAAAAAGTGTGTCCTTGGTATCTTTCTCCCCTATAGAGATAGGGAGGACTGGGATACCAGTTTCTTACAGTTCTTTCGGTTTGGTTTTCTTTCTTCCCCCTCACCCCTCCCCATGCTTCACTTCATTCTCCAGGATATCAGCTTAGATTGCTGACAACAGCATGAGGAGGGGATGGGAGACTTGTAGGCACCTGGGATTTCCTAAACGAAATCTTTGGCAACTGTGTCTTTTTATTATTTATTTCCTTATTTTTAATTCCACCCCCCTCAAGCTGTCATTCCTTAGCAGTGAAAATGAAAAGCTGCCATTTATTTGTGTACAACAATGGAGGCCTCTGCAGGCCACATGGCTCCTGCAGTTTAATTTACTTTAATTCATTTTATATTGAACCAAATGATCTTATTTGCCTTTTTTAATGGAGAGCCTTCAGCATGCAGGGTGGGAGCCAAGCCCCCCTTCCAAAGAAATTATGAGCCCAGCTGCTATTAAAACTTGTACTCAGCTTGATGTGCCCATCACAGCTCACGGGGGAGGAAGGGACATCGTTAGCCACAGGTATGCTCCTTCTCCCACAAACTCCCACTGATTGCAGAGGTGTAAGACAGGAGTTTGATGTTGGGGTTACCTTCCATTTTCTGCTTTTCTCCCCTATTTGCAAGCTCTTCCTTCCCTGCCTTCCAGCCTGATTGTAGTCTCACAGCCTCTCTTGGCACCTTTTTGCCGGGCTGGTTTGGAACCTGGGAAAGTCTGGGATTATTTTGTCAAATTTTCAATCTTCCCTCATTCTTTGGAGGGGTTGCTTGCAGAGATATTCCATTTCTGAGGTACTGAAGCTTGGAGAACTCTGGCTAGTTGTATCCCCATAATCTARCAGTCTTCATGCTTCACGTTTCAAGCACTCATCATGTTTACTGTTCTCTGTATTCAGATTGCAAAGATAAACTACTSTTTCTGCCTTTCAATTTTAGTTTGCGTTTTCTCAGTTATTAAAGCATGAACTGATGCTACAAATCCAAGACGGTTCTTGATGTCATCTTAAACCAAATGCTGCCCTTCCCGTGATGGGGTTGTACTGGAAATACATGACCCAGGTACCTTAGACTGGGAGAACCAAGTGCTCCAGCCCAAATTTTTCATGTGTTCACTGTCAAAACGAAAAGATGCATCTGAGGTCAGCAGCGTTTAGTACTATTCACTATTTCCATTAGTGATTTTGATGGAACAAAGTAGGCTTATCAAATGTGCAGCTGACATTAAACTGGGAAAGGCTGTAAATACACTGGAAAGAAGGATTATAGTCCAARCTCCTCTTGACAGACTGGAGAAATGGTCTGGAAACAGGAGACTGAAGACAGTCCAGAGGAGAATAGTAAGATCTGGAATGAATGACCTCTGAGAAAAGACTCAAAAAATTGGTGCAGTTCAGTGTACAGAGAAGACTGAGGGAAGATATGAAGACTTTGGTGTGTAAAAGAAAAAGAAAAGAATCTGATCTTGCTCCAATCACCATGGATATGGAGAGGTAAGAGACTTAAAAGAAGGACATTCAGAGGAGATGCCTCATACTAGAAAGGCTATGCAAGCATCAGTGAAAACCACATAGTATTCAGAGAAGACTAGAATCTCAAGGAGCAGCATGAAAAGCCAGACTAGCTTTGGAAGTGGCTTTGAATTTGCAAAATGAGGAAAATCTGAAAGGCCTGCTYAGAGGTTGAGCGCAGAATGATCACAGTCCCAGGTATGCCATCCATGGGCAAGTTATATCATCTACTACTGACTGCCAGCAAGAAGGTACTGCAAGGAAGCTCAAGATTAAATACCTCTATCCCATTAACAGCTGTGCTGAACTCTATCCCTGACAGTGCAGCAATCTCCACTTCAGGCCCTGTATTATGGGGAGCTAGAGGCTGCTGTTCTGACTAGTTCTATGCGCAGAAAAATTCTCAGTATATCTTGAATAAATCTTCTAGCTCTACTCTGTGAATTTAATTTATATTTCTCCAGCAGCTTGCTACCTGCTACCATTAAGTGACATCCATCCAGAAGTTCATAAACTACAAGATAGGCTTCAAGCAGAAACACTACTACAAGCACATGGGGAGGAAGAGAATAACTCTGTTTCTGGCAAGTATTAAGATAGCAAATAACTTGATAAGAATTTGGTCAAAGTTAATGTGCCTAAAATGCAACAGAACTGTTCTAACTCAGAAAAAGCTTACATTTAAAAAAAGTCATCTGAAAAATAAGATGTGTAGCATTGAGCTGGCCTGTAGAAGTAAGCTGGGTCATCAGGCTCAGGGAAAGAGCTCAGCTATGTGGTTACCAATTACAATTTCTATGGCATCCTGGGGTTCTCTTGGAGCTCTCCCATCCCACTTTGATCTTGCTTAATTTGTTACACCAGATCTCATCCCTGGTTGGCTTAATGGATGCAGTGTAGAGAGGGGGATAAAAATAAATCCAGATCCATACTGGTAGGTAACAGCAGTCTCAGATGTCAAGGGACAGTGAGACCATCAACGACATCCTAAGACAAAAAGGGACTTAAAAAAAGTGAGAAATATTGCTATCCAGAAAAAGGTATTAAAAATGAAGCATCTGTGCTCTGAGTCATTATAGGCCCTTGACAGATGTGATCTTACCAGCCTCCCACTGTAGCTGCAAATAAAGACCCCTTCTCTTTCTTCTCTCCCGACAAGGATTAATGAGTACTTGGGATAGCTCTCAGACAAGCAAGCAAAGGCTGTGAACCTTTTCCAACACTGCAATTTATCTTGGGAAGACTATTCACATCACTTTTCCCTCCCTCCCCAGGCTGGATTATGCTCTGACCTAGCACATTAATCTCCCAAAATAAAATAATAATAATAGAAGAAGGAGGAAAAAAAAAAAGAGCTGGACAATTGCCAGAAATAAATTAATAACCATCTCGAATAGCCCTGCTGTGCAGGAACAAACTGCTCAACTCCCCTGCCACCCATGTCATTTGTAAGCAAAACTATTCCCAGTTTAGAAATCCTCTTAAGTGCCCTGCCTGAGACTTTCAGCGATTAATGATAATATCTTGCATCTATATAGTGCCTTTCATCCCAACAGCTGCCAGAAAGTTTCTCTACCAAATGCAAATAATACACATTGCTACATTTTCCACTGAAATGTAGACACTGCTAAGTGGAGGAAGGGGCAGCATGACAGATCTGTAAGAGTAAAAAAATATGAAAAGGTATTTCAAGAGAGAGAATGTAGTGAGAAAGTTTCAAAAGTTAGGCCTAGTCTACATATGATTTTATAAACATATAAGTATGTTAACCATTTAGTTAAAATATTTCTTCATCCATGGTTAGAACTGGTGCTGTCTTTTGTGGCATCAGTAGCTTCAATTTAATACTGTTACTTCTTTGACCCAARTGGAAAGCCAAAGAGCCAAGTATTTGCAATTTCTTTCCATTAAACRAAGACATTTGTGCTTCAGAAATATCTATTTACAGAGATTACTCAGAAAACAAGACTTAGAACAAAGTCAACCAGAAAAGCAGTTATCTCACTGCTAGTACCTATTCCTTCTCAAGCAATGYTTACCTCTCTCTCTCTCTCTGGACTTCATTTACTTGCTGGCATTACCAAGCCCTTGCTCAGGTCTGTGATGTCTCAAAAACCAAAACTCACTACCCAGGTGACTTTCTGCCAARGTTTTATCAGAGATTTTATTATTTTTATTCTTCCACCCATATTTCATGCTGCAAACATGTTGTAAAGGTATCAGATTATCAAAGACAAACATCTGTATATCAAGAAGAAAAGAGAATCTTACCTTTGACTTGACAGCTAGGATGATCTTAGGCAGGGCAACAATTAGGCATTTCAATGCGATGGTGAGGTACTTCAGTACAAAGTCTGCAATCCCCACAATCCACATCAGGTCAAAGAAGTCCAGCCTCTCAAGGTTGGGTTTCAGAAATATAAGGCTGAAAGGCATGACAACAAGGCTCAAACACCGATGAGGAGAACCTCACTTAAGCTTTCRATACCAGCTGTATCCACTGCTGGCCATAGAAAGCCTAGAAACTCCACTGAACTTCACTGAAGTTCTCAAGGGCAATAGGAATAAGACATGCAAATTAGTCCCATGGTTCCTCTGGGYCTCTTGACTCTGTCTGTTCTTGCCCATTTCTACTGAGGTCAGCAGGTTTGCCCACTATCAGAAAACAGGACCCAAACATGTACAAAATCTGTTTTGGAAGATTGCAATCTCCATAACCTGCAATCCACATTGTAAAAGAGCCTTTGGTCTAATGACAGTGCCCTTAGTCCACAGGCTTGCTCTATCAGATCTGACTGTAARAGCTTATCCTTTGAAGTCCAAGTCATCAGTAGTTATGATTCCTTGGAGAAATCATGGCCAAGTCGAGACCACTAAGTCTTGCTCCTCTGAGACTGGCTTGCCACAGGTAGAACTACTGCAGGGGCAGCAGTCTCTAAAGGTACTTGTGCATGTGAAACAAACTGGTGACAAAGGAAGCGCTGTATTAGACCTGGCAAAAAGGTCAGAACTTCAGGTGGTCAGTGCCTTGCCACTGTCTGAAGCAGACTAAGAGCTGGGCTGTGTTAATTAGCAACTCCTACCTGAGCCAAAGATCCAAAAAGGTAGTGCCCCTTACATAATGTTATTGACTGGGCTGAACATTTGCTCTTTAAAGAAGGGGAGTCCAGGAAAGCAGAACTTCATGTAGCAATGGGCAGGAGCTACTGACCTGAGCAGCAATGAGGACTGGACCCTACCCACACTGAAAAAACAGGATTCTTCTTCAGGATATTTACCTACTAAAGCCTCATGGTAGAAAGCAAAAACTTAACAAAAAAAAAAAGCAAAAGTAAAATAACCAACCCAGAATGAAAAGCCTGAACATGAATTTAAAATACTCACAACATTGGCACAGCACAACAGGTAAAATTACACCCTAAAAACAGAAACAGAATCAGAGACTTTACTACTATTCATGCACTAGAAACAAGCAAAAAATAAATAAATCAGGAAATGAAAAATAAGCCAGAAAGGAATAAAACCAAAGCTGCTAAGTTTCTAATTTCACAGGCCTGCCTCAGGAATAGTCACAGGTYCCCACACAGCAAGCAATAGATACACTAGCCCAAGCATGACACAGCAGGCACCACTACAACACTCGCAGGAAYAGGGCTCTTCAGTGAAGCCGTTGCCCAGTCTGTTCACTGTTACTAAACTACGCCCTGAACAGTATGTAGGATGGCCCAAATTTGCTGAAACCCTTTTATTTAAGATGATCTATTCTTTATTTTAAACTAGTCCCATTCATGCTTTTAACCTTAACCACCTTCTTAGAGACACACTGTTTCCCTGTGGTGCAAACAAATTTCTTCTTAAMGCTTTCACACCTTTCTGCCATACCTGTTTCTTCTCTTCCATTCCCTCCCACAAGCCCCATACAGAGTACCCCATGGCTTGCCATCTCTCATTCGGACCCACACATACAAGCCTTCTCATCTCTTCCCCCTTCTAGAAGCATTTACATACACAGCTTTCCARTGATCAAACCCAAATACATTAGGGGCAATTCCAAAGGATACCAGGGTTGTGGGCAGACCTTGACTCTTCCACTGCATAGGGAGTATTGGTGGGAAGAAGCAGGGAAGCAGTGAAATAAATGACAGAAAAAACATACCCAAGAGCCATCTAGCCATAACCCAACTGATGCATGTTACACACATTGTATTTTCAGTCTGAAGTTCTAAGTCCCCTTCAGTGGGACAAATAGAATTTTCATTGGGAAGATAATTCATACTGTTTTAGCTACTAATATTAAAACTACTTTCTCAAGTAACTAGGTTTGATATTGCTCTGTTTCTTCCTATTTACTCTACTAACATCCCCTTGCTTAAGTTCTGTATCTTTGCTTCCTATCTGTCATTTAACCCCTGCTTTATAATAAGCAGGGATAGTACTGAACCAAATCCATGGGTACTAACTTTTCTGTATTTGAGAACCGCTTTAGACAGAATTCAAAAGTGGAGGCTATCTTAATTACCCCAGATCCAAATGCCTCCAAGCCCTGAGGACACTGAAGTAAAACACTACTATTTCATCCCCAGTTTATCTCCTGTAACAGACTCAAAGCTTGTTAGTCTGAAGAGAAAAGCAAACATTACAGGAAGAAGAAAATCAGTGGGTCAGTTTCTTATCTGCTTCCAACATCTGCTCTTTATGTTCAGTCACAGCAGTCAAAATGGGAATTCAGAAGTCCCACTATAAAAAAGTATCCACCCTGCTTCGATACCTACAAAAATTGCAAGAGTACATGTTTCAAGCAGCAACACTGTAGTATATCATAATACCCCGGCCCATTTAGACGCTGGTTATGTCATTTATTGATAGGAGCATAGTCCACTGGTAGAAGCGACGCACACATTCTTCTCCTCCATGGAAAGGTATTACAAAGATGTAACAAAGACAGCAGATACCTTAAGTACGCACACTTCCTCACAAAGTGTGGGGAAAAGTGGGCTTCCCTCTTTTCCTCCCTGGCAATTATCACCTGCTTCCACCATGTACAGTGTAAATTTTGCCCACCTGTTGTACAGCTGCTGAGAGCTGAATGTGTAAAGCAAGTACAAGGTGTTTCCAGTGAGAAAGGCCAGGATCCAGAAGACAACCAACACTGATCTCTTCTCCTGAGCAAGAAAAAGAAGCAGAGGAGACAAATTCAAAGTCTTAAGGGTTGCGCTGAGCCTTTGACTGCTGAAAAATGCAAGACTAACCCAGGGGACACAAATATGCAACTAAGTGTTCAGTAATTAGTTTACTTACACAGGACTAAGACTAAGAAATAGGCTGCTAGGTAAAGACATATAGAAACGCAAGCAGAAATGGCTCTCACTCACCTAACCTTTTCAAATAAAGCAACTTCAGAGAAATTAATGGAAATACACTGGTGAAAATGACAGCCTTACTTGCAGAACACAGTTTTCAAAGTTGGGATCCTTCTTGGGAAATCTAAATTCTCCTGATATTTAAAATGACAAGCAGGTTAAAAAAAAGTCAGTTCCATATATTGTACTATAATTCTGAGCTGCCACCTGTCTGGAATGACACTTCATGGAASGGGTGTTTTACAAATACATCCAAAGTCACTTACAAGAAGGCTTACCTAAATCAAGTATAACATAACCCACCACTCCGTGCAGCAGATATGAATGATATCCGAATGCATGGAGGTTTTAGAACGTGCATTTTTGATTGAAGAAATAATTAAAGGTCAAAAGAAGTACAAGGAACATTATAGACCGAAGCTGGATGGCAGAAGACCTTGTCCTGGGTCTTGGCCCAGTGTAATTTTGGAGAGCAAATTTTACYCCTGGGAGAGAAAAAACCCAGCATTTTTCTTGTGAGCTGATTTATTAAGAAAATAGCTCTTTGTAGCTATTCAACAGCCAGGGATGTTAGGTTGAGATTTAAAGCAGGCGGATTAATGGGCACACTGCTGGAAAGACAGAGGTGCAAAGTGCAAGGCAATAGCAATCTATTACATGATTGTGCAATTTATCTGTTCATTCAGCATTGTACCACATTTATCCCACTGCTGCTGGTAGATATATAAGTATACACTTGTGCCACTCATGTAATTTTTACAAAAAAGCAATTCTAGTCTTGTGCTTTTAGTGCTGTTGAAGTATTCCGCTGACACTGAAGATCGTAAGACCTGAAAAGATTTGCTGCTTTCTTTATATTCTAAGCAAATTATCAACAGAGCATTATAAAGATACTAACAAGCAATACATCTAAAAAATCCTTCAGCTGAACATCTTAAAACATTATCTAAATGCTAATAAATTAAATCTCATCATTAACTAGTGAAATAGGTTTCAGCACCTCTGCTGTACATAATGGGARAAGGCGCAGAGAAGTGCTTGATGACGCCAGTCAGTGGCAGAACCAGAAGCAGATTACAATATCCCTGACTTCTCTTCATTTTACTATGCCACACTTTCACAGAAGAGCAAGACGGAAACTGTGTGAGAGCATCTATGGGGAGAAGAAGGAAGAGAAAGTGAGGATTACAGCACGGTACTCTTATTCTGACAAATCTGTATCCATATAATGGCATTTATCCCTACGCTGCAAAAGAAGGTTCAGCATAGACATTGTTTTGTATACAAAGAGCAATGTTGCTTGGGAACATAAGAGAGTAAGATGCTGTACTCACCTTCAGAGCAACCTGTTCTCGGAGTGTTGAGTTGGCATATGCAAATGTGCTGGCCATACCAATGCACACAGCAATCCCTGCAGGGAAAGACACTGTCAAAGTATGTAAGACTGAGTAGAAGGATCTTCAGTCCTAAGCCATTTGATGTCAGCATCTCAAGCTTAGAAAAAAATTTACTGGGTGATATTCTGGATGCACTGGGAATTAAAATATATAGGGGACTAAAACAGGGCAGTCTGGACTCATTATATAATAAGTTCAAATTCAAGCTAACTGAAAATGAAGCTACTGCAGTGAGCACTTGCCACCMAGCCCAATACAAACACTCTGTCCTAATGTCAGGTTCTGTGCTGAAGGAGAAGTGCTGCAAGTTGTGGCTGCATTGTGCAAACAGAACACAGCTAGATGACAGTATTACATAGCAGTTCAGCAGCTCACGGAGGACAGGGCGCACTATCAAAACCATATAGGATACCAGGTCCAAAGAGCAATACCTGGTTTTGGGAATACTGGCAGAGCTGTAAGTGGACTAAACTCAAGCAGTATTTGCTTCTCTGGGATAACAATCTCAGCATACTACTCCCAGAATGAGTAAGGATCCTCAGACATGCCACACATACAATTTTGTAGTAAGAAGAGGATTAGTTGAATAGATTTTACATGACCACTGAGGGGCTGAAAAACTCAGATACCATTAAAGAAACCTAGATAGACATATTTTTTAGAGAATTCTGAAGATCAGGACTGCAATGTGTAACTGCTGATGCTGTTTGGCTTGATTTCACAACTACCATCCTTCTAGCTATACAAGTGTCTCATCCCTCTGAGCCCTTCTGTGCTACACGGAGGCCTTTGCTAATCACCAGTGTAAGCTCTCCCCACCTCTCCTAGAGAGATGCCTGAGGGAGAAGCCTTGGTAACATCCTCAGCCCCTACAGGAATGTCAAGGAGAGATTAGGAAAAGGTACAGAACTAATCTCCCACAGGTCAGGACAGGAAACAGATGGGACTGAAAGCAGGATGAATTTATCAAACGCATTATCCCATGCATTTGAATATGACCCCTTCATGCTAGACTACCTCTAGTCACTCTCATGTGGGTAAACGTATCAGACAYCACAGCATGATAAAGCTTCCTAACCACCCTCCAACACACTTACAGTCCAAAAAAGATAGATGCTTACCAAGCTTATGCTGGAAACAAACTTTAGCCAGGAGGATCAAGATGAAGGGAAGTCCTTTCTGCAGCCAACCGATCACAGCTTTTAACTCTGAAAGAGCTGGGGCTGGAGTTCCAGCTTGTTCGTCACTGCCTTCCTCAGCATGCCCGTGGCGGTCCCCTCCTGCCATGTGCAGTAGAGATGAACCCCGGTGATGGCCATGGTGGAAATGATGGGACGACTGCCGGTGGTGAAATGGGGCTCCTTCTGTACGACTGGTCCCTTCCTCCCTTGGGGCTGGCATCTGAATGAATACTTCCCCACCTCCTGCTGAAGAGCCCAGAACCAAACCTGACTGGAACGGCGTGGCTGTGATGGTGCCCGACGGGATACCTGCCAGGCCTGAGAACAGCTGTTGCGGTGAGGAAGCTTCAGCCTTCAGACTTTCAAAAACCCCACTTTCATCCACGCTGGTTTCGGAACTGACTGTTTGGCTCCGGTTTCTGCAGTGGATGGAGATTAGAGAAGAGTGATTAAAYAAAAATGAGTACCACAGAACTTCTCAGTCTTTTAGCCCAATCCTGACTGTAGTCATTTAAGAGTTCCTCACGCACTATCAGAATACGTAGGTCTCCAGATGACAGTTGTTTTTCACTCTGTTTGCTGTTGGAAAGTCACAGTTGCAGAACTAGAGGCCAATAATCAGACTCCTAAGATAAGATCAGAGTAATTCTAAAGAACTGATCAAAACGCACCAGTTCCTTCATCTAAGGAAAGAGTTCCCAAACACCCCCTTTACTTTTGGAGAAACCAAAGAAATAACCCATCCGATACCAAATTCAACATCTTCTATAATGATTTTAATATTTAAAGAAAAACATACAAAAACCCATATAACTTTACACAGTGCAACCAAGACAGGTCACATTATATACAACCAAATTAATCAAACTAACTCAAAGAAATTACCTACCTCCAAAATCTTGTGTCTTTAATTAGGGATGATCACTACTTGCCTACTGATGAATAACACAAACCAGAGACAGAGTCAACTGGGAAAGAGAAGAGTTGAGAGCTGCTTGTGTGTCCCTGACCCAACAAATATWGTAAGTGAAGGATGTGCTCATGGGTCAAGAGAAATTGTTTTATTTTTATATTCTCAGCACATTGGACATGGATGTACCCGAATCACTGGGCACTGGACAGAATTAGATCTGGCACTGATTCTTTCCTGAGCTTGTTGGATTATAGCCAGATTCCAGAAAGAAAGTCTTAAATATCTTCATCCTAACACCAAAAGAAAACATGCTTTCTTCACCTGAACTTAGTACTGTGGTACTGAAATGAATACATGTGAAGTTTAGATGACAGGGAAGAATACAGGTAACAAGTAGAACAATCATTAGGCAGTAAACGCTTGGCAGACAGCAAATACCTCTCTAACTTGCAAAAGGAGAGTAAAGAATAAATAAAGCTCAGCAAGAGGCAAAGCCTACAAATAAGGCATGTTGCAGAGCTTCAGTCTCTCTTGATTTTAATCCTTGGAGATCTCTAACTTTAGAAATAGTGGTCACAAGCTGAGACAGCACATGCAGGAACATACAGGGCCCTTAACCCTCTCTCTCCCACGGGTTCAAAAGCCTCCCCAGGCATCTTACAGGGCACAGAGCACTACCTTTCATCTYACTCTGGAGATAGCTTCAAACCTCTCAGGGCATACCTTCCCACTAAGTAAACTCCTAATAAGGTTTTTTATAGCTACACCCCATTCCCAATGTCTCTCCACAGGCTCCAGCAAGGAATCAAGTCAACAAGATATTGCACACCTCTTTTTGGTTCAAAATATTCATCGACCAGATCTTGGAGTTTACACCTAACATTACAATTCAGTGATGTACACACAAGACAGGGACATGATGTGACAGTACTTATGTCTGGGAACATAACAAACAAATTGGGTGGAACCCAGTGTTACAGATAAAGACAAAAGTATTGTTTGGAACAATACTACCGGGATACATGACTATGCTTTCAGCAGGAAGGAATTAATCAGGGACATATTTAAAAACAAATAAACAAGGATGGAATTGTGAGTCTGCTGAAGTTAACAGAAACGAAGACCAGTGGCAACAGCATTTCACCCTACAGTTAGGAAACCTTCAGCCTATGTTACTGACAATACATATTTACCCTGCTAAAAACCAGAAGCATTTATAAAAACCAAYTGACATTACTCTGCTTATCTTTTACACTCAATAATAGACACYTATCCCGAATATATTTTAACCACTCAAACAGATCCCAAAGTGCCTTACAAGTTTGTACAGACTCAGAGAGCTCTACATTGCAGATGAGAGGACCCATACAACATCTTATGCGCCTCTCAAGCCCCAGGCTTGCCTGCTGATATAAAACCCACAGACTGCACTGAGGCTTGTGCAGCATCATGCAGAAAAAGTTGAAGATGGCTTTCTTCTCCCCTGAAATTAAGAATGGTACCATGCTAGAAGTGGTCATGACATCAAGCTTCACCTCTACCTGCAAAACCACTAAGAAATACTTACTGACTGCTTGTGATCACGATCTTTCACTTACAACCTCAGCTCACCCAGAGCAATGAAACTCGTTAGTTCCATCTTTGTCTTAGAGTAATTAGATTAGTTTCTTCTTTAGAAAAAAAAAAGAGTCAAGCTCTAACCCTGGGAAAGCACAAGGGAATATTTAGTACCAGAACAACAACAGTGGTAAGCCTCCCTTGCTGATGTTATAATTACAGAAGTGAATTAGAGGTATTCTACTTCTAAATATTCACATACATGAAGCTAGATACAGATTCTGGGATGATGTAAAGGATCACCCAAAATCTTTATAAAATACTAAGTCATAGTAGTTGGGAGCTTCAGACCAGCAGGCTTTTAAAACATCTTAATAACAGAAGTATAAATAGCCCTTGTTCATACAGATTGATCCTTTCAGATTGATAGCACTCAGGATCCCCACAGGACTGTGCCATGAATCGCTCTTCTAGAGCTCCAAAACGTCCTTCCTATGCCAAGCCAACTGTTTCCATATGTGCCATACTGGATCATGACACCTGAAACACTGTGGCTGGTAGCAGTCAATAACTGACATGAAGGAGAAAAGTAAATCTGATTCTAAACTCTCTAAACTTGAGCAGAAAGCCTGGCCACACTACACGCACAGAAAGTATATGCCTTTCTTACTTTTGAGCTTTCATCTTCTAAAACACACCCTGCACTTAAATCAGAACATTCCCCTCTGGAGAGGAAAATGGAGGAAAAAAGAAGGAAACAGTTTTACCTTTCAGGAGGAATGTTGTCAGTGTTGCTGCTATGCCGTCTCTGCATTTTCCTCAAAACCTTAAAACACAACACGCTCAACATTAACGTTGCAGGTCAGCAGTTCCCAGTGTGACTACTAACAAAGGCCCACAGAGTCAGAGGGCTGTGAAACCCATTCAGCGAGTGACATGGCTGGCATAAATCATTTGCTTCGCTGAAAGAGCACCTCAAACTTGCATTTGTTTCTTAGTACACTTGCGAAGAAACAATTTTCAACTGGCAAATGGAAGCACACATTCACAGGTCTCCAAGCAGGGCAGGAACTAGCCAGATCCCCTTTTGCAGTATGTGGCAGTCACAAGGGGTGTACAGCTGTGTGATGACATGTTCTGATAAAGAATTTGAGGACAACTAACAGAGTAGCTCTCGATGTGACATTTGAATCAACATAYGCTCTCTGGAAATTAAATCCCTTCTTCGTCTTCTGAAGAAACTTGCTTTGTAAAGCAAAACTGAGAAGGAGGAAAAAAAGAAAATGTATAAACATTTTTTACAAAAAAATACAATCAGGTCATGACAATATTCTTTTAAATAAGCAGCCCATTCATTTTAAACCACAAAAGTGCCATTAGCAAACTCTGCACAATGGTCATAAATAATATGCACATATGCAAAAGATCACATGTTCCTGCTCCACTCATTATGGAATTGTCAGCATAAATAAAGTAAGGTCTGGAGTGGGAAATGAAAAGGCACTGAAATTGTATTAATATCAGGAACTTTTTCTAGAACAAGGAGAGAAGTTCTTTATTTAGTTATTTAAATCTCTGCTGTCAAGTGTTTAATYCTAAGGGAACAACCTCAAACACATTACACATTTTAAAAATAAAGTTAATTCAAAAGCAAAGAAGAACACAGAATCATCACCATCATCAAGGCACAGCTTACACTGCTTAATGTTATATTAGTTATATAAAACCTGAGGAATGGGCTATTTTTTCAAGTGATTTGTCCAGGTTCCCACAGGCATTTTATRAAAGATTTAGAGAGACATCCTTTAAATATTGTAGTCTGATCCTACTCAGCCCTAGACTATGGTAGCTACTGAATAAAATGTAAAAAGCTCTTTTGAATATCAAAAGTTATAACATTATTTATAACATTTCATACTGCATGAATATATGTAAATAAACATGCAGCCCTATATCTGTATTCTGTAAAGGTACAATGGCTCTGAGAACATTTCCTAGCTGTCTGTAAGCAGAGGTATGGAAGCCAAGAAGTAGAAAACAGAATATTTTTTTCCCCCTTATATTTTCACCTTTTCATTCATAGTCTTTACTTTCAGTGACCTAGTAGCCCATGCAAAATTGCATTAAATTCAAATTTTATCCCTTAATAAAGCCCAAATCATGCAGTTCACAGTGCATAAACAGTTGTGTTTACCATGTACACCTGCAGTAAAAGTACATGTAGTTTGCCCAGCCCTGAAGATAAGTTACAAAGCAGTGAAAGAAAGGGTATTTCAGTTAAATCACACAGGTAACGGCATTGAATTTGTAACAAGATAAGAAAAAAAAATGTTAACATTTACAAAAAAGAGAAAGACTCTTGGTTTGTAACATCCAGTCTTGAAGAACCTCAAGTGGGCTGAACTGAGATAACACTGCATTTGAGTCATCACTGACAGAGAACACGGAGGTTTTAATATGAGATGCCAACTTTAGACATCCCCTTGACAGTTAATATAAATACCCACATATCTATGTAAATAAAATTTGGCATAATCATATATGGGAGGAAAAACACAGCTCTTAACACATTTAACRGAGAGAATGCAGGAAGCCATCATGAGTACCAGAAATCTAATTCTAACCAAAGTTTTCTGATATGCTCTCTTAACTATGAATTTTGATCTTGTGACTCCTAGCCGTTTTTTAATTTCTAGCTATATGTTTCAATTTGTGTTGTGTTTTCAGGGCCAAAGTTCGTTTTATAAGGATCTGTAAGTTTTATACGCTAAAAAATACATCTTAAACTTTTTTTCCGGATTTTTTAAAGCTGCATTTGTAGTAACAACACTTAGATTCCAGGAATCTTTTACGCTTTCCCTGCAGCAAATGTTATTTAATCCTAACCTGACAGTATCTCTGTCGACTTAATATATAATATTATCCTCTTTTTAACCAAAACAGTRATTAAGACATGATGAAAAGGCCAAGACAGGCTGACCTATGCAGGCAGAGCTGTCCTATCTTTGGGATCACGGCTTATAAAGAAATCTGTCCATCTTCCCATGCTACAAGCTGAGAGCTAGAGTCAGTGTGGAGATAACTCTGAAACTTGGAAAATCGCTACTCACTAAAGTAGACCACTAAAATGGTCTACTCGCTTGTAGACCATTAGAAGTCTACTAGATTGTAATGTGGGGTGAAATCATGTTCCAAAATGACATGCAGCTCTATGGGGARACACTTCTTTTGGCATCAGCCTGGAAGGGGACAGTGACATGAATGCTAAGTACTGAWGATGCAGGACTTCAGGAGATGTAATCGTCTGTTCTGCCCAGAGYCCTACAGATTTAAGATCAGATAGAATTTAAATGGACTTTGTTCCAAAAGGCACTCCTGCCTTTTCCGGATTAGGGGTTTTCATCTTGCAACACTTGGACATTTTTTAACAGTACCTGAACAACAGGTTTAACCAGAGGTGCAAGGTGCCACGGTGGGAGAGAGGGAAGCTCAAGAGGGTGCAGACATCTCATACATAGAGTCCTTCAGATAATCGAAGATGGTCCAAATTTCAAACTCATCACAGGTCCTTCAAGCTGGATGATTACAAGGCACCGGGATCACAGTGCTCAAACAGGCGCATCTGTAAGAAGCACATGCATAGAGTCATTTTCACCATAGCACAGTGAGTTTCACCTCTCCATCTCCTTGGGAAAGACAGAGAGAAGCAGGAACCCTTGCTGCTTCGACCCCTGCACGCATGCACGATCCAACAAGGCCGTTTTCCTCTGGGATTGGCACCTGCAGCCCCGCTCACTGCACAGGCACTCCCTGGGTGCCTGCTTGGCTGTACTCTGCCTTCGTTGTGTATACACACACACGTGTGTGTATGTAATGAATAAATATATAAATGTATTTGTATATACACGCACATATATACAGATATCTATCTATAAATACAGTTATATACATACACACATATATAKGTATACACACAGAGARACACAGGTGAGGCCTTTTTTTGCCAATTAGGTCGGGGAAGGAGATTCCCGCTGGAGTACGTAGCTAAATGCCCCAGCGGGGGCGGGAGCAAGCCGGGTCTAGGGAGCAGTAGGCCCGGCCCGGCGCGGCCCGACCCGGCCCGTCCCAGCCCAGGAGGCCGCGGCCCCCCGTACCTACCCGTGCGGGCCGCGGTGACGGGCACCGCCCTCGCCCGGCGCGGCCGCACCCCTCCGCGCACGCACATCCGTGGCTTCCGCCTCCTCCGCCTGCCTCCGGCGGAAGCGGTTGGGCCGCGCTCCCGGGGAGGGAGGCCGGGCCCGGACGCAGCCCGCGCTCCCTCCCTCCGCCGGAGCCGGTGATGCCGGTCCCGGATCAGCGCTGCCCCCGCCGTTCCTCTCCCTCCCYGCGGCAGGCGAGCGCGGCGGCGGGGGGCTGAGGGCCCAGCCCGCGGCCCCGGGGCCGGGCCGCCCGCCGCGCCGCCATGGTGCCCTGGGGAGCGGTGCTGTGGCGGCGGTTGCTGAGGAAGCGCTGGGTCCTCGGCGTC
Source organism: Oceanodroma leucorhoa (assembly GCA_030449065.1). Classification (NCBI taxonomy): domain Eukaryota; kingdom Metazoa; phylum Chordata; class Aves; order Procellariiformes; genus Oceanodroma; species Oceanodroma leucorhoa. The sequence continues at coordinate 2,051,817 of JASVER010000064.1, forward strand.
GTCTTCGGGCTCTCCCTCGTCTACTTCCTCACCAGCACCTTCAAGCAGGTSAGTGCCCTCCCCGGAGCCCCCGTCCCGCTAGCGGGACATGCGGTCCCGGCACGCTGCGGGTGGATTAAAACATCGCTTAGCCCAGGGTAACTTTCGTTCTTCARGTGCCGTCACTGAACTCCTGGGATCTGTTGCTCGAAGAATTACATCATAATTATTAAATAAAGAGTTTAAAAAAGTCATGTCTGATACTGTATTTGACAGCAATAGTGTTTTGAACCAAAACTGGAAAAAAAAATCTCGAAGGGACTTGATTATTCTGTTGTAATACTTGTTGTGAAMTGTAATTCCACTAGCAAAGAACTTRAGAGAAATATGTGTACCTATGGTTATTTAATATCATATACGCTACTTTTGTGGTTGTAGTAACCGTGTTTGGCTATGTTAGCTGATCCTGCGGTGGGCTCGCATACCYCGGTTTTACTGGATTATGTTGCTTTCATGCTGCGTATAGCAAAAAGTAAGCAACTGCAAGTAATATGTTGCTTACTCCATTGACAATTGAATTTACAACTACTAGGCATTTTTAATTGCGGGAAAAGCACGTGGATTGGAATGGCAGAAGGAACCTGTATGTTTGGTTGCACTGCTGTCTTTCCTTGCAGGAAGAAAGGACAGTGAGAGATCGGAATCTCCTCCAAGTGCAAGAGCATGAGCAGCCGATCATGTGGAAGGTGAAGTTCAGTTCGGGAAACAGCAGTCAGCTGAGTAACCAGTGCAGGAATTCTGTGCAGGGGAAGCTCCTCATTACAGATGAACTGGGTATACTTGATACTAAGAATTTATTCTGCGTGTTGCAGTGTTGAATGCTGCTTTGCCTGTCTGTTGATGGCACTTCCAAGTAACAACTGCTCTTTATTAAGGCATTCTTACTGCAGAACCTCAGCTGTTGGCATTTTATCCTCAGACTGGATGAATTTCGCTGTGGCTGCAGACACTGCTGATCCGATTCTGTGCACAGCAGGCGTGGGTCCAGCTGGACTCAGCTCAGGCATGGTACCTTACGAGTGCAGCTGTACTGTTTCCAGGACCACCTTAGATTCAAAGAACTCCAGTTGCCTTTGCACAGAACTCAAACATTGAGTCCTGCTCAATTCAGTGTGGTTGCTTGCAGAGCTATTTGTATCTTCCAGCAGTGTRTGCCTACTGTCGGGTATGTTAGGGAGAGTAATTAGGGAAACCTGATTGGCCTTCTATGGAGGCAGCTCAGGACTGGTGTAATTAGTGCTCAGTCACAGTTAACAAGCTCATCTGACCCTTGTAAACCCAAGGATCTCTCTTGCAGGTTCTCAAATTAACCGCTTGTTTTAAGTGTATGGAGCCTTTCCTGTCATGCACRTATGCTTTCCAAGTGTGCTTGTTGCTCAGGCAATGGACCTTTCTTGACTAGAAGTCAAGGCTGTAGAAAAACCACCGCATCTTCTGTGCTTTGCAGCAATATTAAGTGTAGCACTGCCTGAATTATGCTTACTGKTGATTYACTGAAGTCTCTAAAATCACGGATWTCTTTCACAGTCTAACACTGTGGTAGTACAGTTTCCATAGGGACATACACTGTGGTTCTATACTGTTAAGGATTCCTCTCAACAATGAATATTACARCTATCCTGAGTGGATAAATCTAAGTCCCTTCATATTGAACTATAGGGAGAGTTATCCAGACATAGACCAGCTGAAAGAAATATGTCATAGTTTTCTCCAGTACAATCATCACCAAACACCTTTCCCCTTCCAATCACAATAATGAATTATGCCAGAAAGAAATCAGAACTTAAATATTCTGTATTTAAAGACTCATACTGTACATACAGCATATTAGAGTAGGTACATAATAGTTGTACAGATAACACCAGGTTGTAGTAAAACTCAGCTCTTTGTCCAAGTGTTATTTCAAAAAATTGCTAGTTAGGACTTAAGCCAAATTGGGGGGGATCATAATCTACTAAATGATAAATAAACCTGTTCTTAAGTAATGTGATTCTTACTATAGCATTTCTATAGAAGGTACAAAGGAGTACGTCTTGCCAGTTGTTACTACTGTTTCTGTTTTTCAGGCTACATCTGTGAGAGGAAGGACCTACTGGTAAATGGCTGTTGCAATGTCAACGTGCCCAGTACAAAGCTGTACAGCTGTGACAGCTGCCTTCCCAATGGCTGCTGCAGTGTGTACGAGTACTGTGTTTCCTGTTGCCTGCAGCCCAACAAGGTGCATAGACTTTCTCCTCCTTTCTCCTCCTTTCTCCTCCTTTTGAGGTGTTCTCAGGTTCCTTTGTGGCTAAAAGTGCTTGTTTGCGAGGAGCTTTTCCCTTAGAGGGGACAGTTCCTTTTCTTGGAAGGATGAGGAAAGCCTGCAAGGACCATATGGCAAGCTATAAATAAAGCTTTAAAAAAATCCATCCTTCCCACCTTTGAGAGGAAATACTGGGAGCCTTGCAAAATGTTTCAACTTCAGGGGAATTTCATTTGCTGAAGGGAAATGATTGCAGAAAAGCTATTCCAGACAGTATCAGTTTTGCAATTAGCACTTTGCTGTATTCTGTTAGCTTCTCTAGATTCTCTTCCTACTGCTGGGGTTCTGTGATGCGTTAACTTTTCAGTGCTTGCTAGAAATTCTAAATGGAGTTGCTTACTATCCCTCTGATACTTGAGCTGTGTAGGTTAAGGTGGGTTTTGATTACTCCTTGTTGAAGTACAGTGTTTGTGTGTTTTTGTTTTGTCTTCTTTTTTGCTAACCACTTTAGCAACATCTTCTGGAACGTTTCTTGAACCGGGCAGCTATTGCTTTCCAAAACCTCTTCATGGCAGTGGAAGATCGCTTTGAGTTGTGTCTGGCAAAATGTAGGACTTCATCACAGGTAAGACACAAGTACATGTCCAGGGCTCAAAAATGGAAAATACYCAACAAGTGTCCTTGGAAAATGGGGCTCGGGCCTATGAATGGCTGGTCTGTTGTGCTTGTATGCACACGGGCATTTTCATAAATGCTGAAGCTACGGCTAAGTGTTAATCTGAAGGCAATCCTCTGATTTGTAAGGTGAAATAGTAACAGCAGTAAATGAAGGGCGAAGTGCATATTTAGAGCAGGATGTGTTGTACACTCTCTTTAAAAAAGAGGTACTTAACTAAAAAGAGACTAGCTGAGTTCAGTGACTGGGGAAGATCTCGTAAGGATGAGAACAGTGAGAGTTGTTCCCAGTAGCTTCAGAATGCTATTTACTTTATGGTACATTTTTAGACTTACCATATGCTGACAATCATCTGCATAGTAACTCAAAAAGTATGTTGCAATTTTTTTGCTTTTTAAAAACAGAGGTGAGCTTCTGTTACCCATGTGATTTTATTAGAAGTTTTCGTCTAAGCAAGCATTGGCCGTTTTAGAAAGTGCTGTTGGAGATGTCATGCAGCTTGAGTATTTAATAYAGCAATAGGGATGGATTGCAAACAAAGGACATAGTTCCAAATGTCTCCAAAGTTTTTTCTTTTTTTTTGCCCATAGTATCTGAACTCTAGCTTTATCAAGAAAAATACACACATCTCAAAAAGCAATTTTATTATGCCTTGCTTGCTTAGGACATTTGATGATGCTCCCTAAGCATATGTAAATTTTTTTTTTTTTTTTGAATATTGAATCTGTTCCCACCTACTTGGGTAGTCTCCTGAAAAGGAGGTTCTGGGTATAGTTCAATGTTAAAGTGCTATMATATAGCAACTGTCTTATATATGTTGGAAGTGCAGTGTTGTTTGACTCCAGATGATATTCTAATATGTAGAAGAATTTGGGAAATTTTCTGCATACGTATAAATGCTCTGGGTTTTGGCCCTCAGTGAAGGGATGTATTGTTTCAATATGTGTGTATTGCTAAAGCTTCTCCTCCTCTTCCTGACAGAGCGTGCAGCATGAAAACACCTATAGAGATCCAATTGCAAAATACTGCTATGGTGAATATCCCCCAGAGCTTCTGCCTGTTTGAAGGCTGCATGATCAAAGCAACTGGAGACTAGAATCCAAAAGAGCAAGACAACAGCTGCTGCTTTACAGGACCCTCAGTGTAAATGGCTTATGTTGTTTCTGTGTACAGTGTAAGCGAGGGACTTAAGTTCTCCGGGATTGAATCTTGCTTTCTTCAGTTTGTTATGCACCTGCTTTAGAGTACTAGGTACTAGTGCTATACTAGAGTACTAGTTCATTCTTTGAATACTTCCTCTAAATTTCAGGATGCRTGGAGTCGATCTAGGCTATAAAACGTCATAGGAAAAATATCTGATGTAGCTTTGCAGCTCTACATGGATGTTCAATTGTGTCTCTGCAGTCCAGAGACTTTCCAGAGTGACAGTAATAATTGGAGGACTTCTGCTTTTAGAGGGTAAAGCATGCCTATTGTGCTTCTCTCTCTGGAGCACTTCTTGACATGCATGGTGTAGACTACATATGTAATTATGAATTATTTATTCATTTTATATGGATTACTAGCTGAAAGTATTGATGCTTTGCATAGGTAGTTGTTGATGCCTTTCAGTSCTTGTTTTGTTGTGTCAGGTAGAAAGGATATTTTAGATCCTGACTAAAATTGTTTTTGTTTTTTTTTCTCCTTAGTCTAAAGGAATTGTATTGGGATGCATCACTATAGTGCTTATCTTCCTCTTGGTGAGTTTAAGGCATTCAGAACTCCAATGGAGTTGTTATTCTGTCAAAGTCCCATAGCACAAGAGAAGAGCAGGGATCTGCCTAGGATGGGATGTTTATTGTCTGTAAACACTTTCCTTGTTACTCTGCAACAGTTTCCTCAAAGAGGAGTCTTAGTCTTGTAAACAGCTCTCTGMTAGTCCACTTTCTGACAGGGAACACTGAGGATTTGTTTGTTGGAACTTGTTCAGGCCGTGGTAATTCAAATGTACTTCGCTCCTGGTTGTGCAGGAGGCAAAAGGGTGGAGTTGTTCTAGGATTTCAGTTTAATGATGTCCTTGTGCATGAAGTAATTAGAATGTCAGAACATGGCGCAAGCCCTCCTCTGAGGACAAYCGTGTTGCATGAGTTCAGTTAAACAGTCATGATGTTTTTGATTTGCTGTTTGACATACTTGCTACTCTGGAATTTTGGTCTGATCAGAATGGCACTAGAACAGGGCTGGTTCTCCCACAATTTCTCCTAGCTCTCTAAAGTTGCAATTTAAACTGTCTCCCTCTTAAGGCCACTCAACACAGAAAAGATGGATAGAGAACCTGTAAAATGCTGACTAAATTTGTGCTCCCATTTCAAGTCACTGGGAGARGTCCAAGTGCTAGACAAAATTGGGCTGTTCTTTTCTATATGCAGAGCCTCCTTTCTTTTGTTTTTACCCCATCCATCTCCTCCATGATTTTGACTTTGTGTATGCTTATTTAAACTGATACTTCCTATTCCCTGACTGAAATAAAACAATCTACAGAGGCTTAATAAACAAAAACAAACACAAAAACAAAACCCAAAACCAAACAACCAAGCACAGTGRTGGAGTGGTGCAAAAGATCTGTAGAATGCTATTGCAATTACATATGATATAAACAAGAAATAGTGTTACCAGCCATCTGATAAAATCCACTTGCATTGTTTTCATTGTTCTTTCCCAGAAGTCATCAAGTGAGATAATGGTTCTGTCAGCAGATTCTCTTGAAAATCTTGTTTGTCCAAAAGCTGAAAAGCTTTAGCGTTAGCAGTTTATCCAGCTGAAAATCTGTCTCCCCTTTGCTGCCATCCTATGGCAACTTGCTGCAGCAGAAGTGATACAGTGTGAAGATACAGTGTGAAGATGCAGTGTGAAATGCTGTCTTCAGAGGGTAGCAGAGGTTACTTCTCTTTTCAGTGTTAAACGGATTCTTCACCCCTGTTCCAGCACTTCATAACTGTTTTCCTCAGGGAAGGCCATCAGGTTGGTCTGTTATATCATTCCTGCTGAGATGTGTTCCAGCACTTCACGTTTTTGCACTACGACTGCTGAGATCAAGATACTGATGTCTTGCTTTTGCTTTCTTTTTCAACTTGGTATTAATTCCTTAGCAGGTGATACCACTGCTTGAAGCAGTAATTGTAAGAAATAATAAGAATAGTGGGAATTCCTGGCCCCCGTATCTTCTAGAAAAACGGGATCTGATCAGATTGTGACCATTGTCCATTCAATGGGACAGAAAGGGCATCCTCCCTCCCTGGTTGTTGAGCTGTTCAACTAGTGTCTATACTGTATCTTAAAACATTAAAAAATTATCTGTGTTCTAAAATACTGCCYGTTCTCATGTCTTTCCTTGAACTACAAGGCAACTGTACCAAAATGTAAGTTTGAAGAATGCAGAAGAGCAGGGAGGGACACCAACTTGAATATGTGTAATAAAGGCAAGCAAGTAGAAGCAAACAGGAAATCTGTTTCATTTAAATCTAAGAAAAGAGCATGCTTCTCTCAGTGGTGCACAGAAAGATCTGGCCCTTTGCAAAAGTGGATTGAGCAGGGAGRGGAATGCAAATGATTGCTTCATGTTGTGAAGATACAGTGAGATGTCAAATCTGTGCTTCCTGGTAATACTTCTGTGTGGTTTAAGTGATGTCCATCCCTCTTGCAAAAAAGCCTGGTGCCTCTGTGGTTGTCAGTGGCTGTCTGACCTCTCCTTTCTATTTGTCAGCTAAGAGACTCAGGTTGTTGACTTGTGCTTGGCAGCAGATGTATGAGAGCACTTGATGGAGTGACTAGCYCTGCTTATCTGCACTGAGGTCAATGCTGGGGATAATTGAATGGGTTGTGTACTCCTTGATTTCTGTACTTTACAAGAATATTAATGCTAGTGAAAAATGGTAGCAGCTGATATCTAATGAGGAACAGGTACAATATTTGGCTGTACCAATTGGGAAAGAGTAATCTGTGGCAGAAGGGCAAAGCAGTAACTGCCATCTTAGCTGAATTTAAACTTGAGCCATTGGCCTTGAAAGAACCTGCTGTACTGCTCCATTGGGATGGTACATGGAGAATTGGATAGAAGTTCTTACTGTGATGGGCTGGAGTTCTGAAAAGGCAAAAGCAAACTTATGGCTTGAGGCCAACACTATAAACAGTTGATGAGTTGGGATCATGGTTTCTGCATTCTCAGAATCTCACTCATTGTAGTGGCAGTTCTTCACTCTATCTCCTGTAAGTGTTCAGGCTCTRATCACTTGGAGAACTTTATAACAAACTATATTAGTAATCAACTTTGGAATATAAAGCACTAAGCACAGCAAATCCTAAACATGCGTCTTTGTTCTGATATGCTTTTAAAAAGCAAACATTTCTTTGACTTCCCTTGTCATTTAGGGAAATTTTTTGACTTCCSTTGTCATAAGCTGCACAGGCTTGAGCTCTAGGATTTGTTCTGTCTTGTGCTAGTCACTTAAACTGCAAACACACTAGTTCCTTTAACCTAGCACCATRATGTGATATTTGTTCTTCAGTTATTCTAGTCAAGGAGAGATGGGGGAGGAGRTGAAAAGGATTTCTCTAACTCAGCAAGTTCCACAGAAGGTGGAGTTCAGCAAATTATTGGTGCTTTAATAAGAGTCCTCTGCATTTCTTTACAACCCGAGGCAAACAACTAACTATATGCAGGGGGAAAAAATGCCAACTTCAAAACCTGCAGGGAATGATGGGAAAGTACTTAGTTCTTCATTTTTGATCTGTGTCTAATTAAATAGGCAGTTCTATCTAATATTTTTGGTCAAATAAGGTCTGACTTGTAGCAACATGCATATTGTCTACATGATGTTTTCCATTTTCAAGGCAGTCATATGGCCACAGATTTTTCTTTAGAAATCATGGTTCTTAGTATATTAGAAGTATAGGTCTTAAGCAAGAATTCTCAGGATGCTTTCAGATCGAAGCATGTTTGTGGCTGTGGTCTGCTGTTTCACCTATGGTGAAATAACACAAAATTGCAGAGTAGAGAAAAGTAAGAARTTAATTCTGGCTGAAAAGCTTGCCTTGTAGAAGCTTTTCTAGTATGTATTTCAATTAAGGGGATAGAGGACCACAAGCTATAGTTCCAAATGGATTGGGAGGCAGGTGTTAGCTCACCTGTGAGATTACAATTAATCTGTTTCTACTGTTAATGGTTGAAATGAGGATTAGCACCTGATTTCTTGCCAGTTTAATGGAAGCTTCCAATAAAATCCAGCTCTCACTTATCCATATGTTTTCTGTCTCTCTGCATGCACCTACAGAGTAAGGCATACTAATAGGAATCAAAGTGAAYGGGAATCATATGACAATTGTCTGCATTCTGTTCTTGTCCTGCACAAAATTTGTTTAGATTTTAAACTCCTCAGAGCAAGAAGGCAACTCTACATTTGTAGTTCCTAYGACTTCTCACCATGGCCTCACCTGGAGCCTTTAATTTACCTGTTCATATGAATAATACCTGTCTTACACACACACACAAAATCACTATTTGAAGCTAGTTAACATTGAGTTTAAGTCGCAGGTGCTCAGCCACTCCAGCATCTTAAGGTCCTGACATTGTCATATGCATAAAAATGCATCTATCAGCTGTGTAAGATGACACTGGGTATGCTGTATCCACATCTTCAAACTGAAAAATGTAGATTATTTGCAAACTACAGTTACASAGCTGCTTAGTAATAAAATTTGTGCTATCTGAGGAAATAAAAATGTTCATACATGGATGAACAGGGTCCTGATTTATCTAAATCGCAGATGCCTTAAAAATRCACATTAAATTAAAAAAATCCCAATCCTCTGTAGTAGCAAATGCATACAAAAGTATGAGTAAGCAAATGTAATATACCTCTTCTGATGTCTTTTTGCTTGCTCAACTTGTGTCAGCCTACAAGCTTACTTTTAGTAGTGTCTCAACCGGTGTAACAGCGAGGACCAGCCAGCAGAGGTTACCACAGCATTTGGATGAAAGCTGGTCTCCTCCCCGTGGAGCCAGGCTGGTAGATGGCCCTTAGAGCTGAATTTCACTGGGCAAAAGGCAGGCAAACCTACAAGTACGGAACACAAGTCATTACATTGCTCCAGGAAAACGTGCAGAGCATCTGTCTGGAATTACTCCTGCACCTTCCGCCTGGCCACCCAAACCCACAAAATAAACTTGCCTGTGAGGGCTGCCTGGGTTTTCAATCTGTTGGGCGGTCATGGGTGCTAATGTGGGAAAATAGCCATGGTACCGGGGCAACCTGATTGACAACTGTTACGCTAAAATAATAATAATAAAAAAAATCTGACCCTCACAGGAGGGGGAGAAATTGGAGAGATTTGCCCAGCTGCTGCTGTGTGCTGGTCTGCCACGGTGGCTCTCCTCACCCCACGGGGAGCTGCGCTCTGACGGCCCAGTGAAAAAGGCACCTCCCTCCGAGTCAGGCTCCGGAGGTGTGAAGGGAGGGCTCTGCCGTCGAGGCCGGGGCTCCTGCAGGGCCGGGGCTCGCTGRGGCGGGCTGGCCCCAGGGCGCAGGACGAGCCCCTCGCGCCGCCTTCCTGTTCGGCCGCGTTTCCCGCCTTTTTCCCCTCACGCTACCACCTCCCCCCCCATTAGCTGCCCGGCCCGGGGCGAGGGGAACCGTGAGTTGAGGCAGCCGCTGTGGCAACGAACCGGGCCCCGGGACGAGGCTCTCGRGACAGGACGGGGCGTCGTGGCTCTGACCGGTCTCCTGCCGTTCACGGAGCTCCATCACCGTGTGCAGACGGCGGCCTTCGGCTGGAGCGTCCTCTCCCCCGCTGCGCGGCGGTGCCGCCCGGTGGCTCCTCGGGGGTGGGTCTGGCAGGGAGGACCGAGGTAAGGCAGCGTCTCGGCGGTGCGGTCTCACGGCGAGGCGCGTCGGCCCTGCTCTAACGCCTGTGGACGCCGAGGTGCTGCTTTGTTTCAGCAGTAGTTTTGTTTACACTCGCTTAGAAGCTTCCCCTGACTGACTACAGCTAAACGATCCTGCTGTGGGTTTGGTTTTTTTTTTTTTTTTTTTTTTGTTAAAACAAACATGCACAAGGCCGTATTTTAACGTGTAATTAAGTCTTAACCTCGCTGCTGCCCTGTTGTGTCCCTTGTACTCAGAGGCTGCGGCCGCTGCTGTGTGGGGCGGGGGTCACAGCCACCTCCGCGCTGTGGTTCTGCTTTTTAACCTCCTGCCACCCCTAAACCTGCTTTCATTTTTCTTCTCTCAGCTCACTGACGGCTCTGGTTTATCTTTTTTTTTTTTTTTTTTCTTCTTTTCTTTCTCTCTTCCTTTTTCAGGCCCCTGTATTTTTTCTCCCTTCCCCTGCTTTGCCTTGGATCTGTCTCAGCTGTAGTTACCGAAGGTTGAAATAGGATCGTGGGAATTCTCCCTCCTAGAGGAAATGTTGCTTTTGTAAGTAGGGAGAGGTAGTGTAGCACTCCCCCTTGCTTTGAGATTACAGGACATCTCTCTACTCTTTTCTCCCCTTCTCAATTTTTCTTCACACCCACTTTAATCTGGTGCTAGCTGTAGTTTTCCAGTGTCTCAGTCCATCTTTGCTTTGAGTATTGATGCAAAATTTCATACTATCATGGTTGCAATGCATGTTAAAAGGCATAACCATCCAAAGTTTCAGGAGAGAAAACTAGTGTTTCTTGGCACCTGTGCTATCAGCTGGGCTAAGAAGCAGAGTATGAATTTTCCCACTTATGTTGCATTTGCCCCTAAGAACTCAGATCTTGGACCTGGATCCCACTAGGCAAATGCATCTTAAATATATGGGTTTTGCTTTGATAAGCATACATTTACTTTTTCAGCCACAAGAGTTCTAAATCTATTTGAAAGTTACTGAAAACCTCTAGGTTGCCGAAGAAAGCATTTGTCCTAATTACAATATCCTAGCTTGCTGCCAACAGCAGATGAGGCTGGCTTCCAGGAGAAATATGTCTTACGAAAAAGAAAGGTGTACATGTTATCTGATCTCAATCTTTCATTGTGAAAAGTATGTATTTAGAATTTGTTGTAATGCCAAAATAGCACCAGCATCAGCTAAACTTTTTTTTATGAGTAGTTACTAAAATTTTGTTATTATCTCAAAATGAGCCCAGATGGGTTGCACTCATGAACCTTCATCTCACTATACAGAAGCCCAGCACTATGCTGAAAAGTAATTCTAAAAAAATATTTAAACAATGATCTCCTCCTTTGCTTAGTGACACCTGGGAAGACTAGTTCTCAGTGTTCAACGTGCTTTTTTCCTGTCCTGCTAGTTTGTAAATTCAGGCTGGATTGTATCTGTATCATGCATATTCCTATTTATAAAAGCTTTGTAGTTGGAAGTGAGATGATTTACTGGTGATACATGAACCCAGCGGTGTTGAATGCTGAGAGTTCTAACTCTAAGTGTTCAGCATTCACAAGACAGGTACACTCCTAACACCATAATAAATGAAAAAATAARTGAGAACTGTGCTTGCTTATCATCTGAAGATGGACAAAGTTCTAAGTTCCTCTCTACAACTGTAGAGGTTTCATTTTTCTTTCTTGTGTAAAAACTGAGGTTTCTATGTGGCCACCTTACTCTAACAGCTGCAACTGGGAAAAAAGCAACAAATATTATGAGACCCATGAAAACATTGTGGGACCTGGCGACTGACAGCTGTGTTATTTCTGCAAGATGAGTGAAATAAAAATCAAACTTCACCCTGTAAGGACTTGGTTGCTTCTGTATATAAAATGGAAATTCATTCAGTGTTTTTTTGATACACAAGTAATACTCAGCTACAGAAGATCTGTTAAGGACCTGTAATTTTTATAAAGTCAATTTTTCTGATCCTGAGTCCTACAGCTAAAAAAATGGTGGTGGTGGGCGGTGGAATTCCTCTGGAATTTATTAAGTGCTGTAAGTTGGGTAAAGACTGAGAGGTTTGGACCCCATCAGGRTTTTCCCTGGCGTCCTGCCAGCTGGCTTTCAGGTAGGTTACATATAAAGAGCTGATGTATTCTGTCCTCAAAACCAGAGTTTGCAGTGGAAATGCTGCAAGGGACCAGGCTATTAAAACAAATTAAGCTATCTATTTGCGAGCATCAGTGAAACATTTTGTAATGTTGCACTATATGCACTTGTCACAGTCCTGCCACATCAAGGTTAGAGTGAGAAGGTGACTAGCTGGCAGTCACTTAATCAAACGGAGCTGTTGATTTCTCAGGTAACCCAGGCAGGGTGAGGCTTGCATGCTCTGTTGCTTTTAACAGCCAGATAATGAATATGCTTTCCAGAATTCGTGTTTCTCATAGTGGAAGCAGCAGCTGCATGTGATCTGTGTCGCTGTCAAAGGAAAGTGAGATGTAGTTAATTTAGGTCTACACAACAAAGACGTATTGATCAGGGCTCTTCTTGCTATGGYTGGGTATCTGCAATAACAATGACTAGGACAATGCAGCAAGCCAGGATGGCAAAACCAAATATGCTTTGTCTTAATCCAAAAAGTGAGAAGGCTTACCACCTAGATTTGCTGCTAAACGTCAGCAGTTTCAGAGCAATTCTGCTCCAGCCTTCAAAGGGTCAGTAAGATACTGAAATCAAGTGAAAAGGCCACATCTTGCTCATGTCATTATAAATACACTTCATTTGTAGCTATAAGGTTAAAATCATGGATTCAGTACAAACAGCTTGCAATGGATCATGATTTAAAAAAACCTCTGTTTATGGTATCTGGATAAAGTTATACTGAGCTGCTTATGGAGGTACTGTATGTTGCAAGAATAATATGGAGTGGATGTATACATTATGTTTCCTTTGTTCCTCCTCTACTAGTAGGACTTGGATGTGGATGATTATGTGCTATATATTTAGTAGAGTATTGCAGTGTGTTGTTTTTTTTTTTAGTGCAAAGCTAAAAATCCTCGTATACTGGTTTTGTAATAAAAAATGTAATTATTATTTTTATTTCTGTAGAGGTACCCAACTCATTGTCTGTCTTCCCACTTTTCCTTCCTGTCAGTTTGCCTTAATAGCTGTGTCTGCTTTTCTTCTGTTCATGTGTTGTGCAGAAGAAAAATGGGCACTAACAGGTTTGCTAATTACTATAAAATTCTTCCCAGCCTTGTTCTGTGCAGGTCATTCTATTAGCTAAAGTAATGGAGTGCAATGGTGTGATGGCTCTCACACTTTTCATTATATAAGGTCTTTCTGGTGCAATATATTACTGGKATTGTCTTCTGGGGCTGTCAGCAATAGCTTTTGATTTTCTACACCTGCTGTTTTCTTCTATCTCAACATTCCTTTTTTGCTRCTACCTTGATCCTCCTTATCTTTCCTAAATGACTTTTAAGGGCACAGGACTGTTAGCCCCCTGTTTCCYCAGTTTTTGCTAGGAACTAGCGAAGCTGAGAATTGGCATGCTCAGTATCTTGCCAGGCAGTCCTCTGACCAGTGCCAGTGCATCCACATCAGTGCAACAGTTCCTGTCACTTTTAAGTTCTACTACTAGACCTACAGGCAAGGCCTTTACCCTCACTGCATCATTTTGCTACTGACACCTATTTTTCCTTACCTATCAGTATTGTCAATGTCATCATCTTCAGCAGTATTTATGGCAGCAGACTTTTGTCTCATCACTCTGATTATATTAGCTCCAGTGATTGTACTTTCACCTCATTACTGAAATAAAGTTAACATTAATGAGAGTCATGCAGCTAAACCTCTGCTCACCTCTCCGGAAATTTATTCTAATGATGAAAAGGAGATGCATGTGGATCTATTTAAAAGCAAGCTAGCTTTTTTCCCCACCCCCACCTAGCTACCTACCAAATTCAGTGTTAAATCAAGTCTTTTGTTTTTAAGAGCTGATGATGCAAAGGAATCCACATACATTATACAACATTAACAAGGACAAATGATATTGGTTAAACACTGATCTATGTACTGGTCTGCTACCGAGTTCCTTTATGACCCAAATTTCTGTGTTGCTGCTGCTTCTGGAAAGGGTTTCTCTTACCTGACTCTCACAATAAATTAGCCATAAAACACTTAGAAGTCCTAGGGGGTATGCTAGGAAAGATATTATCAAGTGGAAYAGTAATCGCACCTGTAAATGAGATCAAGCATTGAGAGAGAGGTKGAAATTGTTTATAGAAGACACAGCAAGGCTTTGAGCTGAAAGAAGTAGTATAATTTAGATAAGCGAAGTTAATGAGATAAAACAAATGTACGTGATGCATGTGCCAAGCAAAGAGGCTCATGAGATCTTTCACTGATCAGAATTTGGATTTACAATAAGAGCAGTCATTTTGCTACTGCAAGGGAAGCCATATCAGTAGAGGTGGTTTGTTTGTGGGGATTTGTTTGTTTGTTAGTGAAAGTTTAGAGAGTAAGATTTCTCTTTTCATTAAATCTTTTTACAAGCAGCTACCATGATGTGGCCTCAGTCCTGTCTGAGGCCATTGTCTGCTGTAGCAATACAGGTTAACTAGAAGGATAGTAATATTGACTAAAAGGAATACATCCTCTGAATCAACCTTATTGTTTGCTGTTTTGCTTAAACGTTACCTCTTCATGCATGAAACTAGACTGAGCCTGGTGTAGTTTAAGAGGTTCAAAATGATTCTTGCTAAAAATTTGCATACATTTTAAAGAGCTTTTATTAAAAAAAAATTCACCCCACACAATGTTGTGAGCAAACAAACCTCTTCTGTGTTCAAAAATATAAAGATATATCTTACTAAAAGATACCACTGTCCTGTACAGTAAGTGGAATGTTTTAGACCCTAAGTGTTCTAAAATGGTTGCTTTAGGCTCTCAAAGAAAAACGTAATCCAAGAATTACCAAAGCATGGTTGACTCAGAAGGGGGAGTGAAATATTACTGTAATGATAATCATGCTTTGACCTATTTCAGATTCCAGGGTGTAGAAGTATTTTTTCCCTTGTGCAGGTTTGTGATTTTGACCACAGAGTTCACAAGGAAGAATATGTAGACTTGTTGCCAAAAGAGAAGCTTTCTAATAGGAAGACTGTTTAAGTTAGCCTTTTCAAATGTCAAAATCCTAAATAAAATAGATGAAGTTGGATAAAGGTAACCCTTTACAAAGGTTGGTGAAATAACATTATCGCCCTTTGGCAGAGGGAGAAATTGAAACACAGTGTTTAGGAGACATCAGTCTTGTCAGATGATGCAGCAGGAGCAGGCTGGGGCATAGCATCTAAAACTGGCCCCTGGATCACTGTCCTGCTCTGCCTTCTGGAGATTTCTACCTTCTCTTTCTGAGATTGCTGCTGTTGTGCCTGAAGATAGCACTGACTCATGTCTATAGTCACAGACTGAGTATGTCAGGTTGAAATGTGCCTTATTAATTAATTCATATTACGTTTAAAAAATTTGAGAGATTTTTACAAGACTCTATCCTAAAGCAGCTTTTCTTATAGATGCAAACAGAATGAAATGTTCTCTGTATAAGCATCGTGAATGAAATAATTTTCAGCTCATGTTTCATGGTCATTCCTACTGCTCCTGCAAGCACTCTGTTTCGAAAATAGTCTCTATCAGCTGCAGGTATTTACTTCACAGTTTGTTCTTTTTCCTTTATGTGCACATCCCCCTCTTCTCCCACCTGCTTCCCAGCTTGGCTTTTCCTCATCTTGGTGCCCAGGAAATGCCAGTGTCTAGTTGAATGAGCTCTGCTGTAAATCAAAGTGTCATCACTTAGCTGGTAGAAGTGATTTAATTAATGTGTCATGCCATCCCCAGAGCCTCTCCCCACCTGACTGCTAATCAACCTTCATCAGCAGGAGGAAGCCCGCCCTTAGAACTATGCAGGAGAGACTGAAGGAAAGACAGTTAATTGCAGCTGCAGACATCAGCCTCGTCACTTGTCTCTAATCTGTTGTCTGCTTCTCGAAATACTGCTGTCCTGGTCTCTTACAAGCCATGCTTAACTCCATTCATAAAGAAATTATCTAGTATCATATCAGCAATCACTTTCTGTCAGAAAATGTATTTGGCAGATGACATGTTTAAAAGCATCCTATTGTGCATATGAGCATTGTAGCAACTTTTACAGCCTGAGTATTCTTTTAGCTGGAACGAGCAGTTCATGCATAAACACTTTCTGCGCACTGTGGATGCACTTCATAGGTGGTGCTGTGCAGTTAACACTGCAGATCACTGAGCCAAAAATGGTTGTGCTGGTGTGGAATTACAGGGCAGATGATGTTAGCAAGTGGCACCCTTTGTCAGCTGCTGACTAAATAGTAGATGATTTTATCTCAGGTATATATGTGTCTAAATGCTAATTTCTGTGCAAGCTAGAGTACTTGGCCGTTTCAGTTTGGTGGTTTCCACTGCTTAGGGCAGGAGCTGTTGTAATGGGAGTCTCAGCCTCCATCTATTGGATAACATGAGCATAAGAAGAATTTAGGGAGTGTTGTATTTGTGACTATTCAAGATAAATATGGAAAATAGCACTTGTGGGAAGCAGTGTTTTTTGTGGTAGCTAGATAGAAAACTGAGAGTCAGGATTCCTGCTTTCTAGGTTTGACCACTCCYAAGTTGCCAGATGACCATGAGAAAGACACTCAACTAGTTTTTATTTATGTTTGCCCCAACTATAATGCCTGCTAGAGAAGGACACATTGTACTTATGGTAGAACACACTCTGCTCTCTCTTCATATAACCAGTTCTACTGAAACAGTTGGGCCTGCACCGCCTTCTGTGGAGAGCAATGAGACTCATCAGTAAGATGAACAGCATTGCACCCAGAGTTGCTTTAAGGTCCATAGGCCGTTGGGTTGACAGAAGTGCAATAATGATAATTTCAGCCTTAATACTGCAGGTATTGGGGAGTACCTCTCTGCTTTTGGAGCRTAAGATGGTGTCTCAATGTGGCTTTTGGGTGAGCTTTGGAGGGCAGTGGGAGAAGAACTTGGCCCCCACTAACTCTCAGTGTGGGCTAAAAACTGCCACAAGCTGTAGGATGCGTGAGCTGGGCTACGACGTGTCACTTCTGATGTCCCACACCACCTTATGATGGTGCCACATGGCCTGTATCGAGCACAATCTCAGCCTTTAATCCTTCCTGGGAGGGCCTGCCACAGTCGGCCAAACACACTGCTTCGTCCTGTTCCTCAGCCTGTCTTGTGTCAAACAGTAGAGATGAGTCAGCTACAAGCTCTGTGCAATGACACTGATCCAGTCCCATCTCTGTGTCGTCGCGTGTTGCRTGAGACGGGTGCCCTCAGCCACAGCCTCGAGGTTGGGTGCTCTGCAATCTGACCAGGGTAATTACCATTATGGTTAAGCAGCTGTTTCCTTTGTAAGTCCATAATTTTGAGGGTTCATTACATGGACATAAAAGTCCTCTCCAGGCAGAGATTTGGCAGACAAAGCCCAGCCAGGGAGCTGTTTAATCATTTGTTAGTTTGTTTATTTTTGCATCTGTTGGGCAATTCTTTTGGTATTTTGTATACAAGGCAGTAAAAGATACAACTGCAGTCATTTTCAGTTGCTTACCATTAAGGTCTTCATTGATCTTTATTTTGCTATTGGTCACTTATGATTTATTTGAAGAAATAAATGTATATTACTATATTAAAAGTGTTTACTATGCAGTATTCAAGTAGCAGCTTTTTCTGACACTTCACTGATTTCCTTGTTTAATCTGTGTACTTTGTTTTACATAATTCCCACAAACTCTGCTGCTCTGCGATTGCTTATTGCTGGCTCTGTTGTTTTATACTAGGGTACTCTGTAGAGTAGTAGGCAAAGACAGTGTTCACTGCATAGCTTTGCTGCTATTTTTATTCTTTCCCCAGCTTTTTTTGACATAACTGAAAATCTGGAACCAAGCTGCATAAATCTCTATCTTTTTGGTGATTTAAATTGAGAAGAACTTTTAAGGTAGTGGAATTACTGTAATTTTATCCCAATGCAGCTAGTAACAGAGTTTGTGCTTATTGAATTCTTTTTTAGGAAATGCTGTTGAATATAACATCTGTAAATTTGATCTCTGAAGGGAACTGTGTCCTCAGGCTTTCTAAAATTCCACAACATCCCTTATTTCTACTGTTTAAACCGCACCTGAGCTAATTTAAAAGCAAGATGCACTGATACCCATAGCAACCGATGCCAAATAAAACTGTCTTCCTTTGTAGAATTTTGCTTAGGGCACAAGACTGAATAGCTGGCCGCCTTGTAAGGATTATGCTGCAGGTGAGTGAATGGAGCCATTCTTTAGCAGATAGTTGGATACTAGTGAATCTTGGTGCTGGCAAGATGCTGAGCTTATAAGTGCTACACCTGTGTTTTTTTTCCTCTTGAGAAGCCTTGACAGTATCTGATGACTTACATCTAAGTTGTCATCTGTCCAGTTTTCATCTTGCATTGAAAAATATCTTGATGAACTCCTTCACAGAGGGGAAAGGAGTTGTGAGTATGTTTTCGTCTCGCAATCCTAGTTCGTTTTAGCACAGTCCTGTCTGTGCACTGAGCAGGTCGCAGAATCGGGAGATATATACTGCATTAATTGTGCTGCCCTCTAACTAGGAATGTCATCTTTTGTGAGCCTGGACTATGTCATAAGGAAAGATTGTACTTYCTGTCCAAGTGCTAGGTGCTGAGAAGAAGAAAAGTTAGTAATTCTTGTACATCGTTACCGTCACTGCCTTTAGACGGGAACAGCGTAACTAGACTTGTGTGACCAGAAGATAGTGTGCGAAGGAGTGCAGAGCTGTGGGTAGGCATGCCTCAGCCTTCCGTGTGCCGTCAGACCTCTTCAGCTGTGTCTGGTCCTCCTCTGCTGACACCTCATGGAAATTGGCTGTTACATGGGAGAGCAAAGCTTGTGTTTTTAGCACAGACAGACCAAAATTCTGTTATTGCTATCATGACAAATGTAGTGTTAACCAGGAATTTTGTAAGGACTTACAAATTCATTTGTTTTACGTAAAAATGTCTCATCAAAAGCTTTCTATCCTTTTTTTTCCAAAGAAAATTGCTTTTTGATGAAATGAAAATGCTAAAAGAAAAAGTCAGTTTTGGTTTAAGAATATTAATTTCTGGGGGGGGGAAAAATGGTAGCCGATGTTTCCATTTGAATTTAATTAGAAACCTAAACCTTTAGAATATTGGGTATTTTTTTCTTAAAATTTTTACGTGATACAATTTTTTTTTAACTTACTCTGAATAAAAAACAAACATAAAAGAATAAGTCCTTTTCAATGAAAAAAATTTAGATGAATGGATAATGTGCAATTGACAGAGCATTGGATTGGGAGCCTGGTGAGAAAGCTACCTTTTTTGAGGGGAATGGAGAAGAGGACTGTCATTTCTGAAGGMATCAGAAATGCAGGTTTTTTATTCTCTTCTGTGTTCTGCCTCTCATTCTCATTTTTGTGTGTGTATTAAGTGGCTCTTGCTGGGCTCTGCATTGAGATGTGTCATTGTGATAAATCACTTTTACTGGAGATTATATTTTTCCTGCAAATGAAGCTGCCAGCAAGACACATTTTAACAGTTGCAAGTGACGGCAACATTTTCTGTCACCTTTTCTCTCTCTCTGCCCCCCCCC
>JASVER010000064.1:2071415-2174339 GCA_030449065.1 Oceanodroma leucorhoa
GGAAAAAAATAACAGAGGTGGCAATTAACGACTGTCAGCACTAGTCAAGGATCTTCATACATATAAGTAAATCTGTTTTTCTCCCCACCTTGCTTATCCTTGAGGAGTCCTAGCCTGCTTATAGTATCATCCAATGAAGCTCTCCAAGATCCCTGTGAAACAGGGAACCATATAGAAGTGAGATGCCCAGGATCAAATATCAGACCCATGGCATGGCTGTAAAGAAAAATCATCAGGCGTTTGCTCCAGCTGTGTGAACCCAGATCATCAAGTTCAGGCACCTGATGTCAAGGTCATACAGTGTCTTCAGTAAATTTACTAACTTCTTTTAACAAACAGTTGTGCCATTTTGTCATCATTCCAGAACTGGAAAGCTGTTATGGAATCTCATCTGTCTGATGGTTAGGGAACCTTTTCCTAATTTCTCTCTAAATCTATTCTTGGCTGGTTCCCACTTATTTGTGTTATGCTGATGTTGTCACTATTCTTACCACCTAAAAAAAAATCAAAATGGATGTAGGAAATGGCATATCATAGTTGTAGCAAGAAACAAGTACAATAACTTCATTACAATAAAAATAAATTCTAGAYTTTTGTTATTTTTAAAGTGCTAGCAGCTGGGAGACAGAATATCTGGAAAATGTTGACCATAACATTTTGTTGAAAAGTCTGACCARGGTCATCAAAAGCATTACTAAATTTGTTTTGGTTTTGGCAAGTTGTTAATTGGTTTTGACATTTTTAAGAAAATAATTTTGATGAACTTCAGAGGTGCTGGTTTAAATGCAGTCTGATTCACAAATAATAGGTTTTACACTCTGATAGCTTTTTGGTGTGCTTGACRATCACTTGGTAGGTTAGAGTTTTATTCCCCAGGAAACAGCTGGTTGAATCCCAGSTGGAACCTTAAGGCTAATCAAAGACATGGGAATTAGTTCTTCATAGATATGTAAAGTAAAAACATCATCTGATTCCAAAGGTGGCCGTTTACTCAAGTATAAGATGAAGTCACTCGGTTGGTGGAATTAATGGTGTTACTACTCAGGCTGCACAAGCAATATGGACAAATGGAACAAGTTTTCCAGTCTCCCCAGCTGGTCCTTCTCTCTCAGGACTTCTCTGTTGGTTGACCTKCTTTGTTTTTTTTGCTCTAAAATTTCTGAACTCACTCCCATTTTTGTTTTCTCCAATTTTTCCTTTCAGGTGAATTCCACGTCATTTTGCCCTTGAATTCAATTTGCGGAAAGTAGTTGTGAGTGAAAAATCTGTGATATTGTATTTCTGTGTGAAAGTCAAACAGTTTCAGAGTCTATGTAGTACTTCATTCTATTCTCCCTTCCTTTTAAACTTTACATTTCTGGTGGATACTGAAAAGCCATCTTGATTTATGATTTTCTATGGGTTTTTGTCTTTTTTCTTGAAAGAGGTCTGAGAAAAAACCAACATTAYAATAGGTCCCATAGAAACTTCTTTTCTGCATATGACCTGGACAGGCGTGTCCTTCTATTTTTCTAGCTGAAGCTCTCATCTTTCAAAAATGAATTTCTTCAGAAAAGGAGGTAGAAATAGGCTGGATTTTCAAAGCTGATTTCCGGATGTTAAATGCCAAATCGCAAATGCCAGACCCCTTATTTTGTCAACATCCTATGAAAGTCGGTCATATCCTGGAAAAATACTGACTGTAAGCCAGTGTCTTGGATGACTACTAAGACAATTGTAGCAAAGATAACAGATAGGCACATTATATAGTCCCACAACGGTGAAGAGTGCAGCTTGGTCATGGAGGAGAGTCCTGTTCCTCTGTGGTTACTTGATAAACACTTTTAATTATCAGCATTGTCGTTTGCATAATGGAATTGTACAGCTGGCCACATGCCATGAATGGAGTTACCACATGCTCTGTCAGTACTCATGCACAGGAAGAATTGGTGGAAGAATACTAGCTCTGAGCAGGGGGAAGTAAACAATTGCACAYCACAAATGTAGGGACCACGTGCATAGGAAGAAGGGGTTAACTGTGCTAGACTATGGAACTCCTCGACAGCTTGAGCAGTACTAAGGAAGGCAGCAGTTTGCTGGCCTGTGTCAAGAACCACTTTTTTGTTGGTTGCAGGAAGCTACTTTAGGATAAACTATCTTTTTTTTGTCATGGTTCAAAGCTGTAAGTCTAGGGAATGGCTTTTTGACAGAGATCCAAGCATCTTAATGTAATGGTCAGCTGCACTTTGTGGTTTTGGCTTCTGCTTGACTGTAGCATAGATAAGTAGACACTGCATTTCATATTCTCATGTACCAGCATACACTGAAATAAGAGCAGGCTGTGAGAAAAGATGGATGAGTGCTTTACCTTGAAGGCTATAAACACAGCTGCGTAGATCAGCAGATGGCAGACTACTGCTAGCAATGGGCCACAAACAATATGAACTGTTCCTCTTCCCTGTACTGTTCCAGATGGGAGGCCTCTAAAGGGAAAATGGAATATGCTTGTTTTGCGGTGGTCTCTCCAATTCTGCCTTCCGTACACTTGGTTTGTGCTTCCCTTCTGGGGGACCCTTTTTCCCTAGTGACACATAATTCAAGGTGAGCGCAGCCAGCCTTGTTTATTGTATATACTGTTTTATGACTCTCTTTGACCTTGTAACAGATATAACCCTACTCTTCAAGCTATCACCAATCTTAAATGTAGAATGAGATTTCATAAATACCGTAATTTCTGACACTGATAGAGTTAGAAGTGAAGCTTTTGGACTGCAGAGCCATGATCAGTGAATGACATTCAGAGAGGAGSAATGCATGAAAATTAATCTGCTCCATCTGGGGCAGTTGGAGCTTGGCTGCCAGTGCAGTAAGAGTAAACAGGATTGCATCTTTCAGAATGACATGGTATTTGGCGTAAATAAGTTTTTATTTTTGTCCCGTTGCTGAGGTAGTTAACTGTCCATCAGCAAAAACTGTACCTTAGATGCTGGTCTTCTGTGTGAGTGGGCTGTTGTAGAGTACCTGTGCATGGGGCAGCATTGGCAGCTTAGGAGGATGATGGAGTATAAGAGAAATAAATCGATTTTTTGGTTTTAAAAATTGACCATTTACTTGTGTCTCTATGGCATCAGGTATCAAGAGTTTCCTGGTGGGAATCTCTTTCTTAGTGATGTGAAGAAAGAGAAGTGGAGTATTGTCTGTCAGCGTGTGCTAACCTYTGCCACCAACAGACCAAGAGTGCTCCGTGAAACACCTTGGTAATACCCTGTTAGTGGTGTGCTAGTAACGTAATKAGTTGTCTGAATGTCTTCAGTTTCTGACTGAGGGCTCACAGATATGAATCGTGAACTCTGAGAAGGGATTTGGGAAGTCAGTCACCTCAACAACAAATCCCTTTCCTGAAGAGCTGCTGTTATTTTCCAGATATAACATTTTTATAGGACTATCAGAGCATTCTACAGAAAAATGTTCCTCTCTTGCACATGAAATATTAGGAATTGGTTTTGGTTTACATTTTTTCTCTGCTTCCCAAGTGCTTAGTAAATGAAACGAGCAGCAGAGGRTGAATATTCTCATCAATCATCTTTTGTTTGTATATGCTAGTCAAGACCTAAAAATCCTCTTGGAGGGAAAGGGGAAAAGCTCTGGAGGCTTTCCTTTATGTTACTTCAAAAGTAAATGCTTCCAGTTAAAGCCCCAAACCCCATAAAGTAACTTTGTCAACTGGCTGCATAGAGGCATAAAACCAAGAGAGACTGCCAGTCTGGAAGTTTCTCTTCCACGGCCAACTAGGTCCATAATTCTGACTTTGCAGCATGGGCTGACCCCAGCAGACATGCAGTTGAGGGCTCCCTTACAAGTTTGGGAGGGAATGCTAAGCAGCCACCGAGAGTCGAGAGTCGTTTAGAGTCTTTGTGTCACATAAGCAACTGCAAACATCCTATTTGTAACCATAGCCGATGAAGGCACTCTGATGTAAGACTGCTACAGCAGACCACTCAATATATTGTTTTCTGTAGAAAATTTCCTGCTAATCCTCCCTTGTTAGATAAAACCCCCAGTTTTTCAGGGGTTTCTTTTTCTTGAATGATTTCCAAGTTTGACCAACAGTATTTTTTTGTGAACACATCTTCAGGTGACCTCTTGGAGCCAGAACCTTGACAAATACTCTGTAATATGAATTTACATGTTGTCTGGACTCTTCACTGTTTTGACACAAAGATAACGCCTATAYGATAACCCTTAGAACAGGTTAAATGTGTGGTTTCAACACAAAATGCAGTATTAAGGAAAATAGTTGTTGGGAATGACTGCATCTTGCAGTGAAACAAAAATAATGATTGAGCATTCTAGGGTTTGCTGTTTTGATTAGCATCTTAAATTTATTAGTCACCCGGAAAAAATGGACCATAAGCTTTCAAAGTTTGTGGATAAAAGCTATGGAGCTTGTAATGTCCATGCAAAGGTAAGTAAATCACCAGGACAATCATTATTACAGTAGATGAAATTTCATTTGGCTCTGTGTCAAGTACTACATGCAGGCAAAAACAATCTAGGCGTTTTCTATGTAGTATGCTGATGGACTTCAAGCTTCCCATATCCTCGAAGGAAATAGTGAGCAGTCCGTGTAAATATTTAATTAAAAAATGTGTCTACCCAATGAGCAGAAATTGTAGCAAAACAGTTAGGACACCTAGGAGCAGTGTATGTGGGACAGGGTGAAAGAGAGCAGGTGGGTACTGTATTGCCACATCAAGTGTTCATTTTCATCTTCGGTGACCTATGGCTTCCCATAAGTCCGGGATTCGTCTCTGTCTTCCTCAACCTGTGTATTAGAGTATTATTGCTCTGCCTACTATCTCATCTTTTATGTTACCAGTGTTTTTGGCACCTGCATAGCTACAAATGCCACAAAAATGTAAGTTGCAAGTGGGCAAAAGGATGTATCACAACAAATGGAGGTTTGACTTGTGCATTTGTGACTTTCAGTTCCTGCCTCATGAATAAAAATAATCTGTTTATCTACTGACACAGCATCTCACTGCCTCGCTATGTTGACTTCCTAGGTTCACTAGCAGAGTTCAAGGTCTCTTTCTCATATTCAAAGTGACTTATGTTAAGCCTTAGCCACTGGGCATCACCTTTGTAGGATCACAGAATCTCACTGTCCCAGTGGCATACAGCTGTTCTAGAGTTATATAGGAAAATAAGCTTTTCGAGGAGCTGGGGAAATCAGATTTGTTCCTGGTGAGGTGATGACTCTCAACTTTCAAATTTTTAGAACACAGTAAAAAACTGGTTTACATTGCTCAATTTGTCATCAGTTGCTCATCTACACTGTCACATCCACACTTGCTTTTCTTTTTTTCCCTTATACGCTGCTGAAACCCTGGCATTTTAGCCTTTTAGGGGCATGAGAATTGCACAAGACACAACCCTAAATCACTTAACACCACATTAAATACAAGCTTGCATCATACTAGATGTTCTATAGACAGTTTGTATAAAACTTCTAGTGAGCACAGAAGTGTCCTTTCATTTATATAATAACTTTCTTTTTTTCTGTAGTGTTATTCTTAGGTTACTTTGTCATGGATGATGAAATATATGTTTCAAAAAATGTATTTGTGTACCAATATCACACACCACTAAAGCTTCATAACTAGTGATCTACTTCTTGTGAATAAGTATTAAGCAAAGCTCTCAAAACTGTAAAAGAGTTTGTGGCTTCCTCCTTTCCATTAGTTTGTGCCACCCTGGCTTAAAGCAGTCTGTCTTTTTTGGTAGTATCTCAGATGAGCAGCAATAACAGGAGCCCCAGGGTAACAGGCACTGAGCTATACTAAAGCTGTAAGCATGGGAGGGGTTCAAGTCACCAAACAGCTATGATCTATGCCATCTAGAGAAGCAAACTCTCTGAAATATTCCGGGCCTCTCTAGCATTTCTTAGTCTAATCAAAGAAGAGAAGAAATGCAAGTTTTTCTATCATGACTTGGAAAATGATCTGTAATGACTACATAAGTCACAAAAAGGAACCCATGAGAAATGATTGGCATGTGCCTGAAGATGTTGCCATACCCATGGAGGAGTGGATCGTGGAAAGAAAAGTAAAGAATATGGATACGCTTTAATATTGGCTCATCTTGCAAAGATAACATCAAATAAAGGTGACATCAGAAGATGAGGAAAGAGTGTGAAACCAGAGCACACATTGTTATCGCTAAACTCGCATTGCAATAAGCATGGCAGTAGTAGTCCCATAAATTCAGACTCCCTATTTGTTATAAACCCATACCTTAGCACTTGCAAAGACAATTCTTCAAACAGATTGAGACTTATAAAAGCCAGCACGCAAGACACGTAAAACCTGCCAGTGTTGCCCAAGCGTACCAGACAATATCCCTTCAAAGCACTGAGCTAGCTAATGATGCCATAACACAGTGTACAACAGCAAGGGTGAGGCATTCCTAGGGCAAAGACTGCTTTAAAGGTATATAGCTATTCTTAACAAAAACTGAGCTTGCTTTGCAATGCCCACAGCTTGACCATTCATTTGCAGGACCCAGAAATATAATATAAAATAGGGTTAGTTTTAATTTCTATAAACAATCTAACTTTGGAAAGGTAATTGAGGGACTTGACTTGAAGTTTTATAGCTGCTTTTCACCTAGAAGTAAATGAGCTACTCATGGCCAGCCAGATCTGGTTTTGGGATCTAGAGAAACCTATAGCTGCTGGCTTATTGATTTTGGGGAAGATCCCAAATGAGTTCATAGCTGTAGGAGTTCCTGCTTGGGCCGTGGCTGATGGCAGGGGATCATCTGAAAGTTTCCTACCAGCTGGCAGCCTGAAGCTGAAACAGCTCCTCTGTTGAGCAGCCAGCTGACTGCAGCCAGAAAGGAGGGCTCGCTTGCTACCGTGAGAAGTAGCACATTGTGGAATGAGATCTGCTCTCACTATCAATTAGCACTTGGGATGCTCATACCATTAGTCCCTGCAAACAGCTGGAACTCCTCCTAGTTAAAAAGTCTTCCTCCAGAAATGCCTTCCCAGCTACTGCGGAAGAATTGATATTGCTGTAAGTGTGTTTATTATGAACCTGAGGCTTAGCTTCCCAAGCAATCTCCCCCTCCCCTGTTCACCCAGCGGCAAGCACATAGTTTCCCCATACAGAATTTTACAGCAGTTAATCCAGTGTCCCAGGTTATTTTATGCTGCTTGACTTCAAGTGCTCTTAGCTTTACTGAACGTGTCTATACCGTTTTAAGTGTCTGCATAGTGCGGAGGCTAAATTCCAAAGGCTGTTTTGCTGTGCCTGCTGCAAATGCTTGGATATGTTCCAAGTCCTAGTCTGGCATTTAAAAGGGATTTTCCAGGATGTTACAATTCACCCAGCACTGTAACTATGCCAATCCAAAAGCTTTGCTGCCTTCAAAGATACACTACTGCATGTAGTAAAAGCGTGTTCCAAGGCACACAAAGCATTAAAAAGACCAGCTCAACCAATGGCTTTATTGGCATAGACATTAAACTATCCAGAAATGCTTTCTCTAAGCCACTTTCAGGCTGTGTGAACTATTCAAAGTTTCAGTGCTGCTGTGTGTATAGAAGTTTATGTGACAAAGCATATTCTTGTGTTTGCTCGTGTATGCATATGGCCTGCCTGGAGCTTTTCACACAAAGGAGGAATATCCACTTCCTTTTTTCCCAGAAAGTCACAGCGTCCAAACCCAAACRTACAGATTCTCCCTGCAATCTCAATGCTTCCTTGGAAGAGGGGGGCACAGAAAATGTGGCATTTCAGGGAGCAACTCTTTGAGCAAAGTGTGGGTCTGTTTCTGATGAAAATAGGAAAGTGGGGTGTCCATTGTGGCAGTGACGTGACACTGTTAAAAACTAAATTACTAAATATTTAAAAAAAGGGGTGAATGGGAGAAAATATATTTAGCAATTAGTAATTTAAGTAGTCCTGCCCTGGATTGAGTGCTTTACTRTGTCTAGTTTAAACTGAACCATTTGTAATGAACAGATTGACCCTATATCTACATATAGTACAAAACTCTGCCAAAAGTGAAGTAAAATAGTTACTGCTGAAAAGCTTGAACAAAACAAACCAGAATAATTCCACAAAATGTCACATACGTTTTAAACTGCGTTGTTGCAGGCACTGCAGATTTAACATTGTTCAGAGGAAGTTGCCTTGTACTGATTCTCAAGGTCCCAAAGCTGGCACTTTGAATCTAAACTACAAGCCTTTCTGGAAAGACATGCTTTATCCAAACCGAAGTTACTGGGATCAAATATATAAGGTAAGTGGCTGAAACATAACTGTCTGATTTTAAAAGGTCAGATAAAGCTACTTAAACTACATGAATTTTGGTGAGACTAAATGTTTTAAACATGAGAGCC
Source organism: Oceanodroma leucorhoa (assembly GCA_030449065.1). Classification (NCBI taxonomy): domain Eukaryota; kingdom Metazoa; phylum Chordata; class Aves; order Procellariiformes; genus Oceanodroma; species Oceanodroma leucorhoa. The sequence continues at coordinate 2,079,805 of JASVER010000064.1, forward strand.
TGTGTATATAAGTACCTGCGTGAATACAGTTTCCAGCTTGGCAGTCAGGGGGTGAGTGTGCCTGGCCAGCTGAGTGGTTGCCTAAAGAGAAGGTTCGGGTCCCAGCTGCTACTGTAACTCGGGAAGGCTGAAGGTGGCTGCAGAGACCAAACCTTGATGCTCCGTTTAGGTGGCACAGCTCTGGCTTGCAGGAGCTGCAGTCCATCCTGAGCGGATTTGCTGTTGYGTTACTGGTTGTATAATGTTAAGCTACAAGTGTTCCCTGTCCTAATAAGAACAGCAACATGGAGAGCAGTAGTTTGTCAGGACGGACGAGCTGGTTCTCTAGGATATAATTAAGTGCTGACAAGCTCAGACATAAGACACGTGTAATAAATTACTTATAGTACCTGAGTAAGAAGGATGAACTCTGCCGCAAAGGCAATTATACTGAATTTCAGCCTTGGGACCACTTCTACACATTCATGTGTGTTGGGAAATCACGCATAAATTTTATGTGTCTTTAGCAAAACTGAGAAATTATTAACATAATATTAACATAAACTGATATAAATTTTTAAGTCCAAGTGAAATCTAGGAAGATTGTTGCAATAGCACCTGTTTTTGGTAGTGTTGTCACTCTTCTGGCTTTAGAAGCAAAACAGCAAGTATGGAAACGCTCTTAATCTGCTCCTATATAAAACAACTGGACTTCTAATTACTGAATTGATATTTAAAAAACTCAGCAATCTGCTGTTAAAAAAACCTACCAGACCGATTGCTTCTTCAGAGATGATAAACATTCTGACTGTATTCAAGTGGTTTTCAAGCTCTGCAATCACCACAGGAGCTAATTTAAAAGTTATATTTGCTAGTTTCCCATTTTTCCATTTGCTTTTGTTTTAATTCTTTCTTTGTTTTTCATCCCTTCTGGCCATATTCAACTTGTATTTAGCATACTTGTGTGTTTATGTTGAAGGATAATTTTACTCATACAACCAAGACAAATTATTGGACTTTTATATCTTCTGTTTTAAAATCCATTTCATTGAGGGTGGAGAGGGGTGGGAAGGGCCCTAAAAGAGCTGCTGACCCTCAAAGAAGAGTTATCTTTTCACTAGCAATAACCTGAACTTGTCTCCTGAAAGGAATTGCCTGCTACGCTTCAAATAATGAGGAACATTGTTTTATTTGCTTTCATATAAGCTGCTGAACAGCTAAGATAGATACCAAACAATTTATTTTTTCTTATTATACAAGGTCTGGAGCTATTTTCCCTATTGGCTTGCACTGTAGTTTAGCTTGGATTATTGGTGTTAAAGTAAGGAAGCTATGTAAATGGYAGAGGATCAAAAGACCTGAAAGAACAAGAATAGAAGATGTGTCAGGAATAGCAGTATTTCATATCTGATGGTGTCACTGAAATGCACCARTGTCTAGGGGAAAGAAGATGACAATGGAACTAGCATGCTGTGAATATTATCCATGGGCAGAATCTTAACCAAGAATCTGGGGCAAATGGCTATTCAAAATTAAATGTACTGTTGGATCTTCAGTATCAGAGAAGATGGGGCTTTAGCTTTTCAAATCTCAGCCAAGCTAAGCAAAAGTGCAAGTGGCAGAGAAGAAGATTTGAGATGGAAAAAGAAAATATCAAATACAAAGCACTTATTTGTAAACCCGAGCAGTGCACAACTTGACTGAGAAAAAACAATGATGTAATCAAAATTAAATGGAGTCCAGGACATTATTAGAATTAACATCTCCAYTGATTAAATGAGTTGCTGACAGCAGCAGCAGCGTTGCCGGGCTATCAGTCTTGCACTCTTGTTTGACATTTTAAAAGAAAATGATGAATGTCACCAAGTTTTTTGCCATTATTTGTATGATGTAAGAGAGTTTGCTTGATGGATTTCAGATCTCTTAGTTTAGTGGGATCCTGAGCACATCAAAATATTTACCACTTATCTTTCTTGGAGGCAAGTTTAATTTATTTCTTTTACTGTGGTTCCAAAAGCAAGGGCTTGTCTACTTAGACCTTGAACTAAATTAACAAAAATCTGTTTTGATTTATTCTGACAATTATTTCAATGCAAGTCTGTGCGTACGTATCTCCTTTGGCTGTAGTATCTTAAAACTGACTTAATTCTAGTCAGTGTGTAGATGAGCTTTATTAGAAAAATTTTAGAAAAGCTACATGTTTTTCATACATTTTGAAGGCAGTGCAGCTGGACACTTGGCTATAGCTCGCCTTTCAGGAAGTGATCTTCTATTTTGTGTCTGGCACAATGATGCTTCTTCTGGTGCCAAAGAGGAGGCAGCGGCCGCTCTCTGCTGCATCCTGGCAGAGGCGCAGGGCACAGATTGTTGGTGACCTCTTGTGGAATCGAATAATTGCGATGGAGCTGATCCAGTCATACAAGGRCACACTCCATCCCCCTTGATCCTGACTCTTCTAAGCTGTTCTAAAACCTCTTGAAAAGAAAATATTCAGTGGAAAATGAAGATAGGTACACTACCTCTAATTTGRCCAGGTTTACCACATTTCTTGTATGGCAAATACTCTGGGATCCTTAACAATTAGAAAAAATTAGGATTTACTGAAGTTAGTACTGACAGCAATGGCTCAGTTTGGGAGTGCCTTAGTATCCTTAGGGGAGTCTGTTGAAGAATACCTGCTTAGCTGCTGGGAAATGACAGCATCCTCACAGATGTCAGTATCCTGCAAAAAGCCTCCGGRGTATGCTTCATACTCGCATTCCATTATATATCAATGTCACTTGCATTCTGTGCCTGCAGAACGTTGAGAGGCGTGTCCTAATCGCTACTGCTTTTCCAAGCTCAGGTGGAAGGTCTGATCATGGGGTTCATGAGAAGTAGGAAAATGGGTTTCAACATGAGCCAAGTYCTTAGACTGGCAGTTGTCAGTGCATGTAAATATCACCTGTCTGATGGAAGTTAGAGGCATGATAAACAAATAGAAATTACAGCCTTGTGTACATATATTGCCCAATGACTAAAGACTGATTTGAAGTTAGAGCCTCTGCCCCGCTGGTCACTCAAGCACTGGGTCACTGCTTCCTCTCTCTTGTAATATTGTCTACAGCCTTCTTACCTGTACCTAATTCTTCTGCTCTTACATTCTTGCCCACTAGAGGCCCATCTTTAAAATCTACCTTCCCAGACAAGCCTTTCTGCCAGACACAGTCGTTAACCAAAGGTTAAGAGGACTCAGGCCACCCTTCCCTCAGTCTSCCTTCTTCCTGCTAAGTAGCTGTCACAGAAATATTCCTTCTGACAGTGTGTGAGGCTCCTTCTGCAGCCTGCCAGCCCCGGTCCACGCAGTYCTGTCAGAAAAGCAGGACTCACAACAGCCAAGCGACACGTGCACAGTGCCTCTTTTTGCCCAAGGCTGAGGATGTGGTGGTATTATCGCTAATACTTCTAACTGCTTTGCCTTGCATAGGCCACAAGCTGCTGTTTTGTCCAGAGACCTCAAAAGCCACACGGGAAGCAAAAATGTATTTCCAAAGATCGGAACATCGCATCACTAGAGGGCATCCCACACCTCATCACAGCCAGCAGCAAATCCCAGGGTGGCGGAGGGGCAGGCAGGCAGGGTCCCTCAGCTCCGTTCTGCTCCCTGGGCTTTGACTGCATGGAGGTTTTCTGTATGTAAAACTGATTGAATAAGGGTGTGGTTTTCCTTATAAAATAGTTATGCATGTATCCAGTCTGTACTGTAAATGCTATTGTACCAGTACCGAAGTATTAGAGACTGTTTCTGTTCAGGAACAGTTGTTAGTATAAATCTTCGGTATTATACCAATGGAAATAGATCTGTGTAGGTGTACACATGCATAGGTGGGTAGGAATGTTACCATTTTAACTAGCCTGGAATAAATAAAGCAATATAATATTTGGTATGTACAAAAGAGTACACAAAATAAAAGCATCCAGATCAGCAGGGGTTTTCTCCCCTGCTTTTATGCAGTTTACTAGGAGTTAAAAGACTGGAATTTCTAAGTCATGGAGAACCCCTTTCTGATTCCAGCTTTCTGTGAAAGAAGTCAGGTACACGCCGCCTGCATCCTGAGCGCAGAGGTCTTAAGCACTGTGGCAAAGAACATAGCGAAATGTTCTAAGTGGAACACTTTAAAAAAAACCCAACCAAAAATAGATACCAGTAATGCAGCAAGAGAGAAGGGGGAGGGTGAAGACAGCTTCATTTTACAAATGTCTTTGTTGAGACAGTAACTGGATACAGAAATCCAAGTCACAGTGGGATTCCAAGAGTGCACATCTGCCTCCCAGCCCTTGTGTTTCCCAGAGCAGTGGTGGTTAGCTGAGATCTTTAGGAGGTGGTTATATGTGTCTGCCTCTGAAGGCAGATTTTGAGGTCCACTTTTGGGTGCCCAAAAGATAACAAATGCAATGTCTGTTTGCTGATATTGAGCAGACTACCCTCCAATATGGACCTGTTTCCATATCTCACTGTTTTCCTACCAGAGAGATACTAAATTAACTTTTACCACATAATTTTACCAAGGCCTGCTCTACAAAGAAGCAGTGTACAGCTCTGGCTCCAGTGAGGCCCCACAGCCAGGTGGGGCCCACTGGCCRTGGTTACTCAGTGAAAGTATTGTAAGAATAGAGGATCTTCAGCAGAAATTCATGAAACAACATGCTTTACGTGTCCCACTGAAGCCGAAGCAGAACTTATCCATGAGCTGGTCTTAGACTGGAATCTCAGTTGAGTAACCTGCATGTGGGAAACCATTGATGCTGATATCCTGGGCTCTCCAGAATTTCTTTGCTGTAAATCCCTGCTAAGTCTAATTCTTTTCTTTCCTACCGTGTAACCCTATGTTATCATGCCAAGGCTTCTCTTAAGTAAAAATTTCCTTTTAACAAAATCTAGCCAAACAGCAAGGCCATTTTCCGAGTCATATATGGATATCTATGTCACATCAAAGGTCTCCATTAGAGAAAAAAATGCAGCAGGCAAACGTGTTTTCATGTGAGGCTTCACACAGGTTTGGTTCTCACATGAAGCCTCACCACAGCCACATTTTCTTTCTTTCTTTTCTGTCTTTGCCATCTTTACATCAGGGTTAAAGGACTGTACTGAAGRAATCTAGAGAACTTGTTGCTTTCCCATCCTGTTAATTGACTCCATATCCATTGTGTACCCTCTCCGTTTGTACTCTGTTCCTCGGGGCTTCCCTGTAACATGTCCTAGTCACAAATAGGGGCCAAGTCCATCTTTGCATAGCTGAGCATCCAGTCTTGGAATCTATTACTTTTGCATCCTCTGGTATGCTGTTCTCCAGATCACATAGATCAACTCCGTTTATTTCAAGACCCACAGTAAGCCTTAGCAAAGGCTGGAGCTCTGTGGCAGTTCTTGGCAGGAAGCTCTTTGCATAAAGCCTATTAGGGCAGTGACAGCTGAGCTTCCCCCTTAACAACTTGCAGAAGCAGATTGGAACAAATTGTTCTTGTGGTTTGTTTTTTTTTTTTTTTTWAAATATGTATTTTGAGAGTAAAGTTTAGTGTGTGCACACACACTACTGGATTATTTTAAAATAGGAACAGAAAAAAACAGATGAAAATAGAGGTCAAAGAGATGCTAAAGAAGGGAGACATATCTTTCTGTTCTGTTTGATGGTTTTGAATGCGAGGAAGAGCAGGCAATGCCCAGATTCAGAAAAATCAGTGTTCTTTTCTAATCCAGTGTTAAAGGTCCAAGGTCCAAGACTGATTCTGGGAGATTTTAAACATGCAAAGGGGAGGCAAGTGCTCATGTAGTCTTTTCAACTCAGTAGGATTTGAGTTCTTTTAACTTCACTTGTGCCTCTGAAATTCTCCTTCTCAATGTTTGTAGCAAGCAATAAAATTCCAAGAAAAGCTTTGCGGACTCACAGGGATTATTAGACAAGGATGCTTCTGAAGCAGCATTGGCACTACACGGGACATCCTGTCACATGTCTGTGCCTATCCCCTGGTTAACAGAAATATGTGTAAATCTGAATCCTGAGACGCAGATATATCCTGCATTCATAGATATATTCTCTTTAATGATATAATTATTTTTTTTGCCTTGCTAAATACTTTCCCACTTTACAGATATGGAAACTGGTAGGTAAAAATTAAGTAGATCCTTAGAAGATTTTTTTGGATATAAAGGCAGCTAAATCATTTGCACAGGACAGAGCTCRGGCATGCTGTATATATGCTATATGTCTGGGAAAGTGTTACATTTCATAGATTGCATGTGACAGTGGTGAGATTTCTTGCTTCTCTAACAGTTTAAAATTGCAGGTAAGTGTATTCAGACTCTCTGGCTTTCTAGCAAGTTGCCTGYGTAGTCCTGTTCATCTGATGGGGAGATCACCACAGTAAATGTGGAAGGCCTTTGAAACAAAGGCCTTGTGTAAATGATTGTATAAGCCAGCAATATCCCATTAGGACAAAAAAATCCAGAGTATGACATTTTTTGATGTAGTGGCTAAGGGCTTTGGAGAAGTTAACTGCTTCCACGCTAGAATGGTGGAAGGCCGTATCCAGTGAATATGTTATAACTAACATAGCAACAAGCGGTATAGGATAATAAACACGTTCTGCTGTCCAGACACTTTGCGTACACAGTGCATCAGAAGGGTTAAATATAGTTGTTCTCAACAGTGTTTGGCCTGGCTGAGGATTAGAGCTTATTTTAGCTGTTCTTCCTAAACATAGCAAAGGTCACGAGGGAACAGGCTTTGTTGCTGAGTCTTATTGGCCTTGTTCCTTGTAGGGGTTTTGCAGGAGGACAGGATTTTCTCACTTACAAAGATAATAGATGACAAGCCTGGTGCTGATTAACCTCATTTTAATTGATAATTAATTTTAAACCCTATTTACTTTCCCTGGAACAGCTGAGACTTCAAGGGAATCACAACAGAGGTGAACAAGAACTGRAATCTTCCCCAAGGAAATGATACAGACGGGAAGGAGAAAAGGCGAAGACAGATGCATATTCAGATTGTCAGTTTGGATCTTCATTAGATTTATTGCTTCTGAAAATGGAGGCCTCTCACCTCTTGCTAGCTATTATACATGCTTCCGCTGCTAAGGCATCCCAGTCTTGTTCTGCAGASACCACTACACTCCAAATTCTGGGTCCTTCCTTAGCCCCGCTTGCCAGTTAGCCTTCTTTTTGCCTCATTAGAACTCCTTTTGCTTCATTTCTGAGCCTGGCAAATCGGTGGAGTGGCCTGCTGGCCGTCTGGGAGCATGAATACTCCTTTTATACTTGAAATATATGTGATGCTCCATAGTTTTACAGCAGTAAAAGCTTGAGAATGTGTGTAAAAGGTCATTTTTATTCACAGCCCAACTCTTTGCACATTCTGGACTTAGTTCTGCAAATCAGAGCCTTCCAGGATTAACAGCTGCATTAAGTTTCCTAGCAGTGCATTCCTGCAGGAGCTTTCCTTATCATAGTTAAAATCTATTGAAAGCCATAATGACTGCAATAATAAGTCTGCCCTTCTACAGCACCATCTAGAGAGGGTTCTCAAATCATTTTACAAACATTAAGGAGTTAATTCTTTAAACACCTTTGAGATGCATGTCATCCTTATGGTATAGGCTGATAAACTGGAAGTCTGAGTAATTTATTCAGGGTCACATAACATCTACGGCAGAGGCAGCAACTCTTCCTGATGCTAGGAACTGCTCTAAACTTATTTCCAGGACAATGTGACAACATGAGCCACATTCTAAATTACCTTTTATATCAAGATTGCAGTTCATCTCTCTGTAGTAGTTAGGGCACTGCAGAATCTCTACTCAGTGGAATTACTAACTCCATTTTACTTGGTTATGTTTGTAGCCTGGTTATTTAGTACCTTCATCCTACATTGTAGGGCCTTTTAAAATAATGCAGATAGTTTAGTCTGAATTTACAGAATCTCACTTGATCATTAGGTATAATCAAGGTCTACTCTCACATTCTGAGATATTCGCACACATTGAATATGAAATGCCACCTGTGACATCTCCCCCTGCCTTCACTGATCAGAGTACCTCTCATTCAGGTAGCAGGAAAAAAAAGCTTTTCTGAGGCCTGACCTGAGTTCTCAGAGTGATTGAGGTCTTACACTGGGCAGTCCTGGAAGAAAAATTCCTTGGGGCAGTTTTGTACTGTATTGGCATTAGAGCAAGGAGGTTAGAAAATGTAGCTCCTATTTAATCAGATGGAACTAGAAATGCTTTTCTGAAGGGCATCTGACACTGCAGGCAATTTAACCCTTTATAACTAATATCAGCTGATCCGACTTCTACCTTTCTTGTTTTAATGACTGATTGAACATTCATCCTAATGGATGCTTCTCTTTTGAGAATTAACAGCTTGCATTTCATTATCTATATCTTGGTAGATAGATAGTATTATAGATTCCAGGTTTGTTTCGGTGACTGCAGATCAGCTTCACTTCATTTACAGGTTAAAAAAAAATCCCTAGTTGCGGTCCTGCAGATTCAGAATGGCATCTGCAAGTCAAGGGAGGTTCCCTCTGGCTCCTTCATCACTAGCAACGATAAATGACTCGGCCGGTCATTCCTTCTGTTACAGAATATTCCTAGTCCCTTGCCAAATTAGGCATAGACCCCATCTCTTAGGGCAGGTTTTTGAAGTTGCACAGGCTGCTTGCAGAACTGCCCATTGCCAACAGTTTTTCTGAATGGGTCCTACCAAGAGGAGAATTGTTTGAAAATGTGGCCACAGTTTTAAGAGCCATTTCGAAGTTCTTGCCTTCGTAAGTGCTTTGCTCTCTTTTGCCCAGTAACATATTCAGACTGTGGGTGTCGGCAAAATACTGGCAGCTTCTGGGAGGAAAGTAGTATGATGAAACACGAGCTAGCACTCCTGATTACRTGTTCTAGCCCCAAGATTGTGAGTCTCTTGCATCTGTCACACCTTATAAAATGGGGATATTTTTCTGCTGTCAGTTCTTATGGTAAAGCTCAGTGTTTATTTATAGAGGACATTGGGATACATGCACAGACGGAATGTGGAAATTCTGTTAATGAAAGCAATTTGGTTTTAATAGCTGCTATGTGAGTGCTGGATCTGCTCAAGCAGAGACAAGTTATTAAAGGTGATAGTACAATGATGATTAGAGCAAGCCTCTGGCTACAGTCTTTCCCACATTTAAAGTCATTTCAAGCATCAGGATCCTACTGCTACAACTGGCAGGACAGGTGGCTTACCTGCTTACATACGCACATGTAGGATTTCCCCAAGCTAGATGTTCCATGTGTTTTTTTTTAATAATGCTTTCTTTCCTTCCTCTCCTCTCCCCCCCCCACCCGCCTTTGCATTGGAAGGAGGAAGATATTTCCCTTTTGCTTTCTTCCTAAAGGCTGCCATGTATTTTTAGCTGCTCAGGATGTCTCCAAAGAGCACACTACTCTGAACTTGCATTGTCAGCCTTCCCTGTAAAGCCCCTCCTGGGAGCTTTATGGCTCACTCTCTACAGCTTTGCTGATACAGCGTGTAATGTTTATACCTGCAATCAAGCATTGGCTGAGCTGAAGCCCAATCCTGGCAGCTTCCTTCTTTCTCCCTCTGCCCCCCCTTCCCTTGCAACTCCGCTCTGGTGACGCTAGATTGATATAGTACACACAGTGGTGATTGCCTATATAAAAGTAAAAAAAAAAAGGCATTACTCAATAGCCAGAAAAACTTGTATGTGCTCTGCCCAGCAAGAGTGAGATGGACTCAGGTCTRTATTTCTTCTTCTAGATGATTTATAATGCCTTCCTCCCCTGCACTGCTGTTTTCCAAGCCAATTCATGGATTTTGAGATTTCCCAGATAAGARGTTCATCTACAGTTTATAAACTGTTTTTCTTTTAAACAGAACACAAAGGTTAGTTTATTTTTTTGGGTACTTAACAGGTCTTTTCCCCGAAGTATCTAGTGGCCCAGTTGTCTAAGAACKGCTCAACAGAATTTTTACCAACCCATGAAACTACGTTGCACTTGACAGRCAAAAAGAGTGCTTTTGAAACAAGGGCCTCATCTAGATGGGAAAGTGAGGCTGATTCAATTGGAGCAGAATTTGAAACTAACTTTACTTAAGCATTCACAATGCAGACAACTTTACTTCAATTTAAGAGGATCTTACTCATGTTTAGCTTTGATTTACTGTGTATTCCCAGTCCAGGTTAGCTAAACCAAAATAAATGTATCTTACAGACTTTTGCCAGCGTTTGACTAAATGGGTTTGAAGTCACTCTTTACTTAAATCAGTGCAGCTGTGGGTGAAAATAAGGCCAAATGCATTCAGTTATCTTGAAGACAGTGCCAACAAAATGCATGAAGAAAGGCATCATGCACATTTTTCATGATTAATGTATGTGCAAGTTCTCAGTTACTAGCACAGAGATGCAAGTGAAGTTGGGTTTCGAATGCCATGGAATTAAGGATGTCATTGTTGTGTGCATTTGTATTTATTTTAATAGTCTCCCTGAAGTACATACCACTTTATGTGGGTGATGTTAGTTCACAGTTTGTGTTCAGTATAGACAGGAAGTTGTAGTTGCCACGCAGCTGTACATTCAGATCTTTGGGAGTCTTCTCTCAGCTATACTAAAAGAAAATGCGAGGAAGAGTGCATCTAAAAATTCAGGTTCTGCTGACAGGTGAATCTTGTGGTGCTTTGATTACGGGTTTTGACTTGGAGACATACTTCAGGTCTAGATGAATGTCTTGCAAGATCTCAAGAACCTCTTCTCACCAATGCTGTGATCCCACCAAGAACCCCTCTGCAAGTGTCTCACTAGGTATAAGGAGATTTCCCACCTATCGGTGGAGTTCACTATGTAGTTAAAAAGCTACTCCAAACTGAGCTAAGTTCGTTCATTTATCCTTGAGAATTCTTGCTTAATTAAAATGGGCCTGAGGGAAGTACGACTATCTTAATTTTATCTTTTACCAGAGAAAATGTTTGAAGGCCATGATTTTATGCAGATCTAGGCTTTATTTATATTAACAGRAGATACTGTTGGTTACCCAAATCTTTTTTAGGCTAATAGCTGGGATTCTTTTGCCACTTCATTAAATTTACAAAGTAGCAGSATTGAATAGGCATCACTGGTTACACTGCAAAAAAGAGTAAAAAATAGTTAAGTGTATCTTCATAATAGAGTTCAATCAGACTTCCTTTTTTAAGCTTTAAAGTCAATATACCTGCTGTTTCTAGAGCTTAAATCAACATACRAAGGAGTTTTTTCACCCTTATCCACTCACAGAAGTTTCTGTTTCATCTCTGACTTGGGCTTCCACAGTACAGTCAGCTTCTTAAGTTCCCGTGTATTATTTATTGCAATAACTCAACTGAAATATGAATTTTGTCTATGAATGCTTTAGTTTCTTGGATTTAAAGCCTACTATTTAGCTGCTCCTAACTAGGATAGATTGTTAAATGGTTGCTGCTTCACAAATGTAGCAAACGAGTCCACTACCTACCYGTTCTCTCTCTTTTACATTTTACCCCTCCTGAAAGTAGACCTACTAACAGTCATGTGATCCTTGGCCRCCAAACCCCATCATCCACTTTGCACTTAAGTAGGGCTCGGAGTACATCTTTACCCAATAGAGAGAATAGTATTATGTGGTTTCTTAATTTATAATGCAGTATTGTGCTGAGTTTCCTAGCCGTACTGGAGCAATTGTTCTTGTTGCTGAAGTTTGCAGTGCAGAGGGTGTTGTTTATCAGTTGCTCTATTTTAAATATGCAAGGGACAGACATATGATTTTAGTTCAGAAATAATTGTTRAAAAGCTTCCTTCTAATCTAAGGTTAAATTGTAACAAAACTCCCAAGGGAGAGTTCAGTGTATGTGTGTCTTAGAACAGGCTCTAACAGCTGTGAAAATGAAATAGCTACTTCTCTAGCAGACTGTTGGAGCAAAATTAGCTATCTAAAGCATAAAAATAAGCTGGTAGGTTGTTTTCTTACTTATCAACATTAGAATAATGAATTAGTAGCCTATATTTATGTGTTTGAAAAGCAAGGCCTTGAAGAAGAAAGAACTTTTCTCTCCCCAAAATGCTACTTTTGGGTAAGAGAGAGCTGTCATAAAGCAACTTATCTTTTGTGCATATTTGCAARCAATTACTTTATGATTTTTTTCATTTGTGCCTATTCCATCTCTCAGTAATATGGCCTATGTATCTTGAAAGATATTTCAATTACARTAAGATTTGTGCCTAATGCTGTACAGCTTCCTCAGAGTTAACAAATGTGGAGAGAAACTTGAAGGTGAATAGTGGTTGCAAGTAGTAATTTTGAGTTTGCCATCGGGGAACGAAGGGTATGTGCTGTCTAGGTACAGGCTGTCTCAAATACTATGTTGGTGCATCATGAAGTTATGAAAACCTTTCCAAACAGCAACTGCACAGCTAGTGATGTTTTGGTGTGAGTAGCAGAGAGGTRTGGGCAAAATGTCAAAGGTGTGGCTTGCTGTGCCTCCTTGCCTTCAAGCACTGAAGCTTCATTATGTGACTCACTAGTTACGTGTGGTGCTGTTCACATCAAAACTGCTTACAAAAACCACACAGCACTGACTAAAACTCCCAGTGCCTGGCAAACTAACTGTCAGCTTGTGTATGAGACCTATTCTGAAGTGAACCTTTTTTTTAGTCAGGAAGTGCTATACAAAAATCCAGAAATTTCGGTCTTAAACTTCAGCAAGAGGAGAAGGTGCTGCCAAAGAGATACCCTTTCAAACTCTTCCTTTGTAGAAGTAAGGGTAGAAGTGTCAGCTATAGGAACCTAAATCAAATTTAATCCCATCTGTGTGTCAGACTGGACACACTTTGAGATGCTGTGTGGAAGCATGTCCCACCATCAGCTCTATTCCATSAAACTYCAGTCAGTTAAAATAGCAGAACGTGTGGYKCACTCAGAAAAATTTACCAACTTAKCTTCTGTGTGTGGTTGCAGAAAGAAAAATGTAGGCAAATAGTGAGATAAGTTGTTACCATTCCTGCCCATATTTTGAAACAATGTGGACACTCTGATTAGTGCCAAGACTCACTTCCTTCCTAGGATTTGGCTTTTACCAAAATCCAGAGTGAAAAAACAAACTCCTCTTGTAACCTGTGCGCCGGTGGCACAATACCACGTGGCAATCTGGAACGGATTCCCTCCGTGCAGACTGGCTACCTCCGCATACTCGCGGTGTGGCTGGGTTTCAAAAACTGCTCAACAAACAACATGCTGATGGGCTCTTATGTGCAAGGCAGTTTTTAAGTGGTGGCCATTTATATGTGGGAGCTGAGCTGCTTTGAGAATCTGTCCGTAGCTGTCAGTGTTCAGACAGGCTGACAATTCCAGCCTCTTACTCACATCTACATTATCAATCTTTGCACAGATGATTGAATAAACTGGCTGAAGACTGCAGACTCCCTTCAGGAAGAACTAGCTCACAGTACATTTGGGCCCATCACAAGACAGCTCGAATGTTTTTGTATAACAAAATGTTGATAGCTTTCTTCAAAAATAGAAAAACTTTTTTTTTTTTTTCCTTAAAATGAAGAAATAGATTCTTCAACTGATGGCAGTAATCACAAAGCTGATTGATCTGGCAAGCTGCAGCCTCAGCAGAGACTGGCCACATCTTCATAGATCTTTCACTTCTTTGATTTCTTCTTTAAAAAAAAATACTCAAAAGTATGTGTCTTTGTAGAGGGATATTCAGGAGGGAGTCAGGGAGTAAAGTTAAATAATGTTTTTAATTGTGTTTGCTTCTGTAGCCTTATGAGTGTTTATATGTGGGCTTGGCTAAGAGATGTGAGGCCACATTATACACTCAAACTACTCTAAATTTAAAACTTTCTGCTGAAAAACATGAGTGACTCCAGATTTGCTTCACAGTAAATTATGCACAATCCCACCTGCAGTGTTTTAAGAACTAGRCTAAGACATTGTTCTGAACAAAACCTGAAATAACAAAATGCTTACCTCAAATTTCAGACCCAGCCCTCACTCTATATACAGCCAATCAAGCCTGCGTAACCATATCATAGATGCCGCATTTTGGATTTTGGTCCCCAAGATACTTTAACATAGTAAGGACAAAGCCCATTAATCCAAAGATAGCACAGTGTTAAAACAAWACAAAGCTGAGCTGTAATCCTGAAGATTATAGTTTCAGGAAAAAGATTTAATGTCATCTCAGGGTGGTTGCTTTTTTTTTTTTTTTGGTTCTGTTTTGTTTTCAGGCAAACTTCAAAGTGCCTCATTAGATGCCTTCAGAAGTCATGAAGATGAAATGAATAAGCAGCGATTCAGGCAAATTGTTGACTCTGGAGAAGGGTTTTAAAAAACAAAAACACAAAAGCAAAACCCCTAGGGATAACTGTAATTGCATATCTGAAGAGTATTTCAGTGCTGGTCTGCCAGCCCCACTTAGCTGAGGTACCTTTTCTTTATCCTGAGGAGGGCTGATCTTTTTTGTCCTGGCTTCTCAAACATCAGTCTAAATTTTCCTTGACTGTGTCATAGTGATTGAGCCTCACAGACTTCCTGTGGGGAATGTGTTATGCTACAGAGTAAATTTGCTGAGGAGAGATATATTCAATATCTGTTTTTTAAAGTGTGTAGGAATCCAGGCAATTTGATAGCTGCAGATTAAAAATGAATTTTTTTTTGTAAGTTCTATTTGTTACTTTAAACAGTCTTGGGATAGGACGAGAGAAAGAAAAGGGACAGAAAAGAAAGGTTCTCTCTGATAGATGGTTTTTATATTGTCAGGATTTAAATGCTTAGGTCATGCTGAACAGTGAACAGTGTCCTTTGGGAGCACGTGCTTTGCTCTCAGGTTTAGCTGAGCCTGACCCTCCTTGGCACACCTATTCTTTTGTAAAACCACAGATACCACAGAAAGTCTCCGCTGTATGACCCTGTTGCTTGAAACAAGTGTGGACACATGCTCGCTGTGTCAGCAGGGAAGATCTGTCTGCCCTGCTAGCTGCTGATTTAAGACTAGCGAGGAAGGAGGAGTTCCCAAGCCAAGCTTTTTGGGACATGGCATTTTGCAATACTGATGCTACTCCAGCTGTCCTGCAAACCTCTGGATGATGCTGATCTCACTAGAGTGGGGACATGGACACCAAAGGTTGAGTGGGACGCGCTTCATGGCTCTTACCAGCATTTCCTGACTTCGTGTGTCTCTCTCCCGAAGGAGTGAGGAGTTGGAAATAAGAGGGCAGATGAGTGCCGCCTCCTTTGCTTGCCTTGGTTAGACTGCACCCAGCTGCATCTCCTTCCCACCACCTCGGTTACCGTGATGAGAGCTCCCCCTTTTTCTTTTGCATCGGCTGTCTCGCCAGTGCCTTTGAGTCTTTGAAACATAATGAGCAGAAGAAAAGTAGGGAAACTGTTAAGGTTGTTTTAATTGTTTTTTCTTTTAATTTTTTTTTTCTTGGTGCAGTCACCTTTGTTATATGTACARGGAGTAAGTGAAAATTAACATTGGCTGAGGACATAAGTTCTGCAYGTCACACACCTACGCACAAGCTTTTCTAAACTTCATTTTTTTTAGTAGAAAAGTAATTGTACTCCAGTTACAATGACCAATGGGAATAAAAAAAAGGAAGTGTAGTAGGGAGAGGGTARTACCTTTTATAATGCTAACTGATACAGGTGAAAAAGCCAGACATACTTTCAGGCTCAGAGTCCCTTGTTAGGTTATTCACTTCATCTTGTGTTTGTGGGTGTAGGCCAGAGGAGTGCCACTACCAGCGACAGCCAGACGGTGCTGCTCTGGACCTTGTATTATAGGGGAAAGTGCAGGAGAGAAAACAGTGGAAAACAGGCGCTAGGGAAAGAACGATTTGTTCCAAAACATTTGCTTTGTAACAGGGTCATCTATAAATTCTGGGATTTCCTGTTTGCTGAATGGCAGGCTTTCTCTTTTCAGGTTACAGACTGGAATAATTTTATTACAGCTCATTGTAAGCTTCTTTCCTTTCCAAGCCCAGATTTGCAGCATTTGCACAGAAATTTCCCAGCTTTCTTGGGTTTTAAGTTGTATCCTTCAGTGCCGTCCTCTTGAGCTGTGCTTTAATTTCCTTTGGGCTTTGGAAGTGATGAGATCATGGTAGTTTTAGGGGGAAAGCATTAGACATATTAATGGGTTCTTTTCATGCTGATGTATGTTTGTTCTGGATACCAGGGAAGTAAAACTTAAAGAAAATTGGAAAAATAGTAATTTTAACCACAAGGAGCCCGATCCTGCATCTTGTACATCTTGTGAATTCATTGACTTGACTGGGAGTTGTCAGTGTTCAAGAAATACAGGTTTTAGCCTACAGCTGGCCAGGCTTTCTTTCTTTTTTTTTTTTTTTTTAAACAGTGTTGTTTCAGAAAACACCCATTAATGGGTCGTCTTTGTCAAGAATGTGGTTGGGGAACGCTATCAGGGTAGTCCCTCAGGTCCAGACCCTTGTAGCTAAAACAAGAGAGACCTGTCCCAGAATATTATCTCATAATGATAATAGCCTCATGTTGGGAGAATTTACCTGCACTGTTAAAGATCTRGGTCAGGTCACAGGTCTGAAGCAGGCAGTGATAATTTTCCACATGAGTTCCTTGAGTACCTGGATATCTTAGTCTCTTTCTGTTTTATGGAAAGAGTGGGAAACAATAAAAAAATGCATCCTTTGAGAGCTGATGATAAATGAAGAGAGAAAGAGAAAGGTAACTGCAAGTTTTGTGAGATAAGAAAACTGTTTTCTGCCTAGCTATAGCATGAGATACACTCTGTGATCTGCTAACACTGGTGAGATGAGCCGTCAAAGTGGTACTAACRTCTTTGGCCAAAGCAGTTGTATGTGCCTGACACTATACTGCATAGGACATCAAACAGTCAGTGAGAGATCCTCTGGTCTGGCCTGGGGAGCATTTACCGATTAAATTTATAATGAGGGAAGATTAAGTTTTTGTAACTAGGGAGCGAATCTTCTGCTAACTCAGCTTGAATTTTTATCAACGGTACAAGGTTTTAGAAGCTCTGAATGCATGATTTTAAAGATGATTGTTGTTGAACATGCTGGGAGCATTTTGTCTTTATGCTGAGTTTAGCAAATTCTAGTCCTTGACTGGCATTATTAGGCGCTATTGTAACAATAATGAAAAGAAGATGATTAAAATCCGCCTACTAGTGGCGGGGGATGATGTTACTATATAGTGATATAAGTAAAATGGCATTCCGAGCTTCTTGCATTCTCCACTGATGTGAGCACAGTATTTAAAATGTATCTCTCCATTGTAAGGTAAAATGGAATTTTCAGAGGAGGTAAAGTGTGTAATTGCTGTTTTTATTTTAACTGATGAAATAGCTAACTTCTTTTCACATGGAACTGATGTTTTCCGTGGAAATTTTGTCTGTGTTAACTTTGATGAAAGCTTCAGACTATTTTTGGCAGCAATTAAAAGCATTCAAGAGATGCCTGTCACTTCAGCTCACATGTTTCCACAGGATACTTTATTTGTGTTTTATGAAAGAAATAGGAAACATAGCAATATGGCTTCTGCTTAACTTTAACTATCTCGCATCTTGAGGCAGCAAGTGACAAGCAATTTTTCTTCATTGGAAGCTGTTCTTCCGGATGTCACAGCATGGAGTTGCTGATAGGATTTTCACAAGAAAAATAATAACACCTAGCATTCGCTAGCACCTGCTGTCCAGCAATCTTAAAGTGCTTKAGAGAAATATTTATTAGGATTCGTGACTATGAAATGGCTAAAATTTTATTGAACTGGGTTTACAAATTAGAAAGCTGATTGTTGTGTCTCTAATACTCAAAAGTACCAGTAATTCAAAATGTCAGCATTTTTAAAGGCTTAATTTGAGGGAACTGGGTCCTGATGTTCATAGCATATCAGTTCCCACTTTCTTCAGAAAGGGTTAATTGCTAAGAAATTGAAGAGTTGGGCCCACCGTTTTCCAAAACTAAGAATAAGSTGAGAAGACACTGCTGCAGAAAATTTATGTCTAGTAATTGCTCAAAGGGACAACAGGCTTGTATAGTAGTTAAGCTGAGAATAAAACTAGGATCTATTTTATTTGCAGGATCTCCTTCTCATTCAAATATTAATAAAGCTCGTTGAATACATCTCTGTGTGGATTATGTGGGAGGAAGCATGAAATGTATGTGTGGTATCTCTATGATAAAATTTAGCTTGCTGTGTGGGTATAATCTAAAAAAACATTAGATCAAGGGTGCAACTATGTTGAGCTCATCTGATGTATGATATACCCAGATTCTAAAAGTGGTTGTACTGCAACATCTGGTACTTTGAGCTTCCACCAAATTCTTCCTACCTCTGCATTCTGAATTTTAAAATCTGTAATGTAGTTACATGACAACACTTACTAATTTATATGGTATTGAGCCACCTGAAATCACAAGAGCAATGGTTCTTCTCCTGGCACACCGCAGAGCTACTTCTGAGCAATCGACRCTGACTGCATGCAATGCCCACATCACACTCGCACCCTATCTACTACTGCAATTCTTGCCTGAATTAAAAGTCACTAAATGTAATACACAGCCACATCTGCAACTAGACACCTCTGTGTTGTTTCCTATTATGCACTAGTGGAAAAAGTAGGGGGAAGAAATACAGTGTGATTTTTAGGAATGCCTCACCAACACTGTATTAAAGCATCCAATGTATACAACTGGTCAAAATGGTATGCACCAAGGCTGCTGTTCAGGATGAGAGGGTGCAATTGTGTGGGCTAYGGATGGCAACAGGGAGGTAGTTGAGGTTGAGAAGGGGAACTTGTGATATGAGTAGAGATGGGATATTGACTTAACAGCTTATTTCCTTACAGTTCRGGGCTTGTTTGGGACTGTGCAACCTGGGAAGCTTATCTGAAAGTCAGTTAAGACTGTTATGTGGAGGAATGAGTTGGATGCTGGGGTTATCTTTCTATCATCCTTAGAACCTTGGTTTGTGTGTTGATGGTGCTAGGACTATAGTTGGGATGGGTAGTATATCGTTAAAATTCTTCCTTGCTACATTGCCAGGCTTTGTGTTACTACAGGCCTCCCCAGTGTTCAGCTATGGAAGGGTGTATTACTCCTGCAGGTCGCTGCTGTTAATAATATATTGGGTGTGTTGCAGCAACTCTGAAGTGCTATGCACAGACCAGACCCAGTTCCCCTAGACACTGTACAAACAGGGAAAAAAACCCACCCAAAGACAATTCCTATCTTCAGCTCTTTCTGGTTCTTTGGAATCACATTGCTAGTAGTCCAAACTATGGAAAGGATAAAAATCCCAAGAGGAAATGGTTCATCTCTGAGCAGGGAAATTATTTAAAATACAATTACAACTGGATGCCAGAGTTTCGGATAAGGTCCCCTGCATGGCAAGGCTGTGTGCCAGTTTTTATAAAATATATAAGTGTAATTTATGCAGTATTTCTGTTAATCATGCTCTCTGGTTAAGATATCCATTAAAGCCCATCATATTAATTTAATTGAAAAATTCTGTGGGAATTGTATTAGATATTTTCCCCATTAAATTAATATTACAGTCTTTAAATAGAATTTCTGGGCACCCATTGTTGTTCACAGAATTATTATGCAAATTGATATCTGCTATCTGCCTTTTTGGATCTGACCACTATAACGTGTTTTTTTTCTTTTCTTTTGCCTCCTGTCTACTCCCTCCTCCCCAGCCTGCGTTTAATTATCCTCTTCCTTTTGATTTCCRGGGTCGCTAATGTGATGCTTTCTAGGGCTCGTCACAGGACATTTGTTGTTTGTCTGTCAGTTTGGGCCTCTCTGAATTAATCTGTTAATTAATTAAGGTATGGGGACTGTGAAGTGAAATTCCCCGGGTAGCAGCCTGGCCTTATGGTGAGGGAAAGGGCAACTCACTTCTCAGTGGCTGGGGAGAGGTGAAATAAGATTAAGGTTGTTCAGGACTGACCTTTAATCGGCCAATTTGGAGGCAGAGCTCTGTGCCCAGGGCTTGAATGGTGTCTTTGCAGATCTATTACCTGGATGCCAAGATTCTTGGTGGGTTTAGCGTATCTACAGCATATGCCATGTAGAAACCAAACCGTGGGCTCACCTGCATTGGCTTTTAAAGAAAGACACAGTGAGCCACTGTCCTTCCCCCTCTTCACCCAGCCGACAGATGAGGGGGCTGTGCATTTCCATGTAAACTGCTACCCTTTTTGGAACCTGGGGAACCTTGATAAATGCTATCATGTCGTGGATGCCTCAGTGCAGGTCACATTCAAGATCAACAAACCCTTGCAGTTCTTACACGAGTTACCTAAATAAGCCAATTCCATTTTTTTCTCGTGAGCTTTCAGCTTCCCCCATTTTCTGTTGCTGTGTTGTGCTTTTTGCCTTCTCCCAGGCTTCAGCTTTTGTTGGAGCTGTTTCTGTGCGGGGTGATAGTGAGTTAACCAGCAGCAATGGAGCTGGAGCCCTTTAAGAAGTTGGGGCATTATCCAAGTAGCCGCTGAATCTGAGAGTCGTGACTCGTATGTGCTGGAGCGCCGAGGGAACAGCTTGTGCTCGCATTCAGAGGAACAGGTGCCACTGCACAACTGGGGACGCCATGGACACAGGCGCAAGGCAACAGCAGCTTGTTCAGCACTGGTTTGATATTGTTCCATAACCTGATACAGGCAATAGGCTGCAATATGGGGTTGTGCTTATTAGCTGTCCACCTGCCTGACACCCTCCCCCGTCCTCTCCTAATTAAACAGTGAGCTCAGGTTTCCCAGTTTGGATCAACAAAATCGGGAGGGGAGATGGCTCTGGCTCCTGTCCTGTCACCCRGACACAGCCTAAAAAGAGCAGGACAGTACTCAGCAGACTCTGGCCCAGAATAAGACAAGTGCATGAAGTAGGATTGCATCTAATCAAATAGCTTCAGGAGCCTGTTGTTGAGTTTGCAGGTCAATGTGTTTTTCCTTTTTGTTTTCTCTAAAAAGTGCAAGTCCTTGCCTTCATGGTTATTTTTGCATAACAGCTGTGTTTCCGGTGAGCAGCTGGGGGAGCTGCCTGACTCAGCAAATCTCCTGCCTTAACACTTAAAAAGTGCACTCAGGAAAGAGTAGGAATGCTGCGGGCAAAGCAGTGGGTTCCCTCGGCTACCTCCTGCAACCAGTGAAGAGGGAGGTGCTCGTTCGGATGGACAGAGGTGTTTAGATTCAGGTGACATGAATCGTTTGCTCTGGGGAGTGTGCCCACAAAGAAGGAACAAATACGTGGTCTTTATTTCAGAAATATATTGTGTCCGTAAGTTGTAAATGTCTATAAAAGTACTCAATCACGTAGAAAGAACCTGATACAAGGCTGGGGTGCTGTGGAGAACGAGAGCTTCTTTCAGCAGGAGCAGAGAGCATTCAGCGCTTACCAGATTAGCCTTACAGAACAAACCGAATCATTTTTATACTTCAGTCCTRTGACAATATGCAATGTCTCATAAGTATCTTGAGTCACTTTTTCCAGACAGGTTCATCATATCCTTTGCAYGGGGTAGCATTTGACCTCTCTACATGTGTTACTGATTTGTAGGATGTTTACACGCTGCAGAGTTGGGGGGTTTTTAGAGGGTAGATAAGAACTGGTGAGAGAAGAAGCTAGGAAGACACTTTTGCCTAGCAGTTTGAGTAATGGAATAAGAATAGGAAGATTGTATTACCAGCTCTGCTTTTGACCTTGGACAAGTAAACTCTCTCTGCCTGTCTCTCGGTTTTCTGCCCTTTGTCTGCATTGTCTGTTTTTACTGTAATTCTTTGATATAAAGGTGGTCCCTCTTCATGTGATTGTATAGTGTCTAAGTCAAAAACTGAGTTGATGGAGAACTTTTCAGAACTACTATGCTACAAGTAAGTAACAAAAAGAATGTAAAAATGAATCTGTTTTGTAAAACACAGTGGGAYTTGCATGAACAGCAAGATACCAGTTAGAGTGAGGAGGAATTAAATGTCTGGTGTAATTTGAGTCCACTGTAATGCGCAAACTAAAATGCCAGTTGCAGTGAGGTTGTTGGGGGCAGCAGGAAAGGAACTTACCTTGTAAGCGTGAGAACTTAACTGTTTCACAGGGTAACAGTTTTATCATTTTCCTGCTTAGGAGGAAAAAGTTCTTTAATTGGTTGGATTTTCTGGCAGCACATCTTTTTGGAATTGAGTCTCGTGGCAGCTCCCGAGTTTGTAGTTGATGGAGAAGAGTGAGAAAACTCTTCTTCTCCCTTGAGAGCACACAAGCCTTCCCTGACCTATGTAGCTGTGTTTGTCTTTAGGTATTCTGCCTGTCGTAGAGGCAAGGTGTACTTCCCGTTCCAGGCAGAACAGACCGAATTACAAATCTGGCACAGAAGGACCATCGTGTGTCCTAATGCAAGCACTGAAGCTGTTGAGTGTCTTCCTTTGTCTTGCCTCAGAACCAGGCACAGGAGTCATCAGGGTTGGCCGCCTAAGACAGCAGCCCAGTTTGTGAATAGTCTTGCAGTTGTTCAAGCCAGTCACTGCAGTTAGCACCGGGCTTGGGAAGTGCTGTATCCTCACTAGAAGAGAGTCCCAGAGCATGCCTTGTTTTACAGAGTCCATCTTGAGATCTTACTTCACTAAGTGCCTGAAGACAGCTCAGGCTATTTCGATCCTCACAGCCCTGCTATTATACCAAGTCAGGTAGTGGTGATGATGCAGGACTCCCTCAAAGTTTCAGCACAGCTTCATATAACGCAACAGAGGTGGCCGCCTTATCCCAGGCTGTCTGTCTGATACAATTAGGATTTCATAGCAATAAGAGCTAATATTTGTTTACTTCTTTTCCTACTTGTAACTAATGCATCTTTCTGAAGACRTGAGCAGGCAAAAAAAAAAAAAAAAGAAAAGAGGTTGAGGGTTCAATATGATTCACTTCAGCCAGCTTCAGAATAACATTTCCCTCCGTGGGTAGCAGTGACTCCTTACACACTTGATTGCTCCATTTCCTTCCTACCCCCTCAGCAGACTTTTTTTTTATGCCAACTCATACAGAACTCAGAGGAGCACAGGAAGCCTTTTGCTATGTAAGGAGGACTTGAGCCCTTTCACATGCTCTTGTATCATCTGTGAAATTAAATGCACATGTAGCCTCAGTGCTAAGTGTGCTGATCCTCTGTTGAAAAACAGGTTATTWAAAAACAAAACCACCATAGTCAATCCATATGTGTATGTATGCATATATATATATGCAGAGAGAGTGAAAGCGCTTTGTCACGATTTGGATTGACTCAGTGGGATTTGCAACCAATATTACTTCTCACAGTGCTGCTGAGACAGAGATTTTAACGTACGGATAAATAACCAACATGATCTGCTACACGCACACTTGCTGAACCCTATCCCATGGATATACAAATGGTATCATTAAGAACAAAGGTTTCAGAGGGTCTTCCCAATTCATCTGCTCCAGTCCTCTGCTGTCACAGGCAACTACATCTCATACATCTGTTCACATAGAGAACGTAGCTCTCATCTGAAAGCTAAATACTTTCTTTTGCCCTTATTTTGTGAGGAAGAATAACGTGCCTCTGACCTCATGTGCACACAGGACTGAGAAAACACTGGTAGGCAGCTCATAAGATCTTAAAAAGTGTCATCAGTACTACACCATTTCACTGCCTGAGAAGGCTTACTGTTTGTCCTCCACCTTGATAAGATAACTATTCTGAACAACAGGCCATCCCTCTTTAAGGTTTGTCSTGTTTGTTGAAGGAGTAGAAACTTGTTATTTAATCTAGGTTTTTATTTTACATGTCATAAATGTCATGGCTTTTCTGCAGATTATGCTAATATTTTTGTGCTCACAGATCTTTAGATTAACCATTTAGATGTTGAACACTTAAAAATAATTTTAACTAAGTAAAGTAGTTAATCTGGCAGATTATTATGTTGAAAAAATTCAACCACCTCCACAACTGAGAYTGGCATTTAGAAAATCAGTCTAGTAAGTTTACTCTCTGTCTTCCACCTGAGTCTTCCAGGAATGACGGGTTTGTGGGTGTTTTAGAGCATAGGCAATTTAGGTACAAAACCCAAACCAGTCTGTCTGGGTTGAGCCGAAAGAGGTGGAGGGAAGCAGCTGACTTCTGTGTGAGAGAATGGCAAGCCTAAGTCAGCAAGATGATTTAATGGGACTGTTCCTGTGTTCTTCTCTCCAGTTAACAGGAAGGTGTTAGAAACTTGGCTCCTAGTCAGGAAAGGTATCTTCCTTTCCCTGCCTTTCTCCCCTGTTAAGGGAGAGGAAACTTCCTTTACATCTTATGTATGTTTGCATGTGTATGTGTGTCTGTGCATCGCCGGGCATGTTGTTGAAGCATCCCGCATATAGGATTTCTAAAACCTACGTTTACAGAAACCTGTGCATTCTTAAACCTGCTCACAAACACAGTTAGCATGTGAAAGTTAAGTCCCCCCTCCTTTTCCTGAAGTTCTAGCTACTTCATATCAAATCTTTCCCAGGATGGGCTGCTCAGTCCATACTCTACATCCTCTTCACTGTAGGATCTCCCACCTCCTTTCTACCTGGATGGAAGAATGAACCCTACCACTCAATTAGGCAGTAAAACACACTTAACCCTTTCCCAGCAGGTTCAGCACCTACTGCTTCATAGCATTTTAGCTAAACACTTACAAGCCCTTTTTGCTTTCCCCCTTGTCTCATTTTTCTGCAAGCCTTTGCTGCTTATTAAATCACTAGCTGTCCTGGGATTATTTAGCTGCATGAACAGCATTTCCCCCTGCCAGAGCCCTGCCTATCAATGCAAGAGCTCACCAGTCTAATACGAGGCAGTCATCCATAAAGAAAAGAAGGTGGAGAAGGTACAAGGATTCACACCGGTGGAAACAAAGGCAGGTGATGGGTGCTGAAACTGTGTGCCTGCTGTGTGATCTACCTTGCCCGCCTGCCTTGAGCATAGTGGCTTTAGCAACATCTTTGTCCTCTGAAAGCCTTAGCCCGCGTAACACAATAAATAATGCCTTAGAGCAATGTGACCTGTGGCAAGTCGTAAGTGATGACATTGTCAGACATACACAACTGTTGAAACAACCAGACTGTAATCATCATGCTGTACCCACGGAAAGACATTTGGCAAATGAGATTCCATTTTCACATTGGTCTGTGCCGAGCATGTAAATTTCCAGCGGGACAACCAGCATTAGGGATGTGTAATTGATTGTCTGAATTATAATAAACAAGCTGTGACAGGTGATCATCCATCATATTCCTGCTGCATGTTCCAGCACCACTGTGAGACACAGAGAGAGAGAGAGAGAGAGAGATGGAACATGAATGTGGAAAATGAAAAGTCAGATTCATACAGAAATAGAGAAGGGGGAGGTAATAGAAAAAAGGATCGTGGTGGAAGTGAGAGGGGACTGCAACCATGAGAAAAAAAACATGGATGGAAAAGACGAATTAATTTCTGTGACTTGTTAGAAATTTTATTTAATGAAAAAGTCCCTTCTACTGTTACTGCCGTTGAGAACTGGGGGATTTGCTGCAGTAGCTGGTATTTGGAGCTAGGCGTGTTAAGAAATAAATACAGAGAAGAGGAAAGCGTAAAGGAGGAGCTGTGATTAGAGCAGAACCAATTACAAAAAAGTGCATGTGTGTGTATATGYGTGAGAGAATGAGGACTCACAGCTTTGCCGCCTTCGTCAGCCTTAGACACTTCAGTCCACGACTGAATGGTCAAAAACAGTGTCAGGTTTTTATGATCATGCTAAAGAGAATGCTTTCCCTGATGCCTTAATGTTGTAAAATCCTGTGGTTTACAGTGATGCTGTTTCAGAATCAGTGATCTGAATGACGGTTCTTTCCTAAGGAAGGGGGACAGGGGTCTAGAACAGTTCGACTCTTTTGTTTCTCAGACCAGCCTTTCCAGGGAGAAAATTACTGGTCTCTGAGAGGAATGTGAAGACRTGTTGAAAAAAACCTGGAGAAATAGTGTCTCTGGATAGATTGGACAGTAGTATTTTCCTGAATATTTGCAAGCATACCTCATGCAAATTGGAGTGTGGGGCTTCCCCACCCTCTGTACTGAAGATGACTAGGCAGCTATGGGAATAATTTGCCCCCTTAATACACCCAGTTTCCTTTGTTTTACTTGTTGTCTGTGCAGTATGAGTGATCAGACTTTTTTTTTATCCAAATTTGTGAAATTTTGGATCCTCAGACTTGCTCATGGACAGTTTTATGCCATTATTTGACAATCACCCAAACTGTAATTGCATGGTATTGTTTGTGTTTTGCTGTTTGGTCAAATGCTCAGACATTTCCCCTACAGGCTTTTGCCCATAAACATTTGAAATTTACTCTCTGCAAACATGATAGTCACCAGAATTTGTGGTATAAATGCTTATGTAAAATGGATGTGAACGCAACTGGTGCAAATTCACCTAAACTGGGTAGAAGAATGATGTAAACATGATGAAAATTCTTAAAATTATTCTGAAATTTATGAGAAAATGATATMAAAATCTTTAAAGTTGGAACAATTTTTAATTTGATCAAATAGCCGTTGAAACTGGTTTCTTACTRTGGCTTAAGCTTTAAGATTAAGCTTGTTTCCAGAAGGTAAAAATAATTCCATCCTTTTTGTGTAATGACTGACTTCAGTGACGTAGCTYTTGCTGAGACTTCTCTGCCCAGATGTCAAATTTCAGTCCTGTCTCTCCGAAATCCTGAGATCAGTGAAGCAGTGGCCATTTGTTCCTTGAATTCTTTAGCAGGAATTTGATTTAGGCATCCAAATTCTCTATGTGAACAGAAGTGGTAGAGGGCGAGGCACAGTGTAAACCACTAGTTTCTGAAACTGGGAACAAATCCTTTCCTAAGAAGTAGAAATGAGGGTGGGAATGGAAAAGCTTTGTAGCAAAGCAGGATATATTCTGGGCAGAGACTTTCTGGATCCAAGACAGAATATTTACCTTCTCACCATTTTCTTTTCTGATGGTTATTTTGTGACTCAAGGAAAACATGGGAAGGGGTGCAGTTGGAGTCAAAGTGGGAAATCTCTAAGGAGGCTTTATCTATTAAGGGAAGTGGGAGATGGTTCGGGCTGGGAAGCTGCAGAGTGCTGTGATGCCTGGTGTTTGACTGTAAGTAACTGCTGCTGGCACAGCGGGGGTTTATTTTGGCCCAGACCTGCCCTGGGAACAGCAGAGAAGCTAACGCTCTTGGAATTCTCTCCCTTTACGATTCACTCAGCAACTTGGCTTCAAAAGAGTATTTAAAAAAAAAAAAAAAGGCAGGAAATGTATCCAAATATTGAAGCCAAGGTTTGTATGTGAAACTGTAAGGAGGAGATTAAAGACCCAACCACCCTGATCTCCCTGACTAGAAAATTTAAAGGGGGCTGCAAGGGAGGGCTTGTGTGCAGATGGAGAGAGATGAACATTTGGGGGCAGTGGCTTCTATTCTGAAGAGCTTGTTCAGCCCTGTGTGAAATATGCTTGTGATCTCTGGAAAGGGAGTAACCTCCTTCCCGAGCAAACACACAAAATTTGCAATATCTGTGGCAGGGAGAGGAAAGGACTGAGAGGCTGTAGGGAAGGAAGGAGCAAAAGCTTTTTTCGTTTGTGTGTTTCTGATCATGCAGATTTTTGTTGTTTCCATTAGTGCTGCTGCTCTTTCCCCAGGGCTGCCCTCTTGCTTCCCTTTCCAGAGGCTGTGGTGTCCTTGGTCTTAATGTTCGTCTCACATGTAGGAGGTGAACCACAATGTACTGAGACAGCAATGAATCTAGCAATGGCGTGAACAAAGCACACTGTAGGATGAAAGTCACCCGGTGCATAATGATTAAAACTGGTTCAGGTTAAAACATCAGATTCAGGATTTTTTTTTCTTTTTTTTTTTTAAATTGCTGCAAAGCTGTTTAGTCAATTCACATGGGACACAGTTTAGTCTATGTGAAAGGAATGTAAAATACAATTTTCAGTATGGGTGTTATTTGTTACATTATGTATTTTTAGCCTAGAGGATGAATTATATATCTTAAATACCTGTTTCAGCACATAAGCAACTAATTCACAAACCTGTGGCAAATGCTGGAACCTTCAGGTTATGTACAAAGCAAACTGGATAGATTCTGTTACTGTCGTAATGGTTTGTGAAAGGGCAACATAATAGCTTCCATCGAGGAACATTACTATAAACGGGATTATTTGCAATTCCAGACTTTCTTGCAAATACCGTCTTTTTCTCTTTTTTTCTTTCCTTTGTCCCAAGCCAGATCATCTGTTAAGCTGGACATGACAATATTTTTCTCCTCTTTTTTTTTTTTTTATGTAAACAGAACTGAACACAGAATAGAAATTCTCAGCAGCTTTAAGATATCCAATTTTTCACTTGACCTTTATAAAAAGTCAATTTGTGCTTTGTTTCTTTAACGTGAAATCTAAAATGCCCTCCAGTCACTTCCTCGCAGTATTCATTTTTGACCATAAGCAAAGCAATTCTGCGTTTGCTCTTTTCAGGAACTACTAATGCTCAGGGGACAGGGGATTCATTTCTGCTTTTTGTTTATACTGGAGAGTTCAGGTTGCAAAGATCTGGTGTCACCACTGTAATGTCATTCACTTTGCAGTTAACTGTGTATTGCAAAATGTCAATGCAAGTTCAATTTGAGAGAAAGAATGGATAACTGTAGATTGAACAGGGACTGAAACCCCAGAGTTCTGATTTCGCATCTGTTGCTGACAAAAACAAGTTAGGCAAGCTACTTAGGCCAAAAGTGGCAGCTCAGTTAGGGTGACTCACGCTTTGGAGATCCCCCACCAAGACACAATGAGTCTGAATTTTTGGAACAGGGAAATACCTATGTTTCCAGATGGTGGGTCACAGGAGCTGCTGCAGGTCTGCAGAACTCCTTTGTTATATGGGACAGGTTTAAGAGGAGTGTGTATGGAGTGTCCTTTGAGTTAATTTGCTTATGTTTCACAATCATGAGAGGGTATTTCCATAGCATTTTAGGTATTCCGGCTCTAGATGTTCAGTGGGAGATTCATACTCGGCGATATTTTTTTTTGTGCCTTTAAAAGCTCTAAGTAAATCTCATTAACTTCTTTGGCAGTCTGTCAGTGACTTCCAAAGTCATGTGGTATGGAAAACCCTTTTAAAAGAGTGCTGCCCTACTGGGTCTCACCGGGTGTAAGTACTCCTGCACCATGAGAGTACTTTCCAGCCAGTACCTAGGCTTGAAGGCACATGTCCCTTGACCTTGTTCCTCGTACCGCACCCAGAGTGCATATTTTTGGACACAAGTATGCATGCCTTATCATGCCAGCTGTTGCTTAAGTATTCACATGAAACTCTCAGTGTTTCCAAAGAAGATGCTGCAGTCTATAAATGTTGGTGAAGAATCGCAGATTCCTGTCAATAGCAGGCACCCAGTTTATTGCTGGGTTAAACTTAAATACAATTACATTAGTAGTAGGTGGCACTGGGTTGAAAACCCCATCATGGTGTTGGTTGATCATACCAGTGGCATTTCTTTTCTGGCTGAACCAATGTTTGTAATATACATGCTTCCTGGATGCCTTAGAAAGGCTGGAAGGTTAGCAGAACTGCATGAATTGAACTTTATCTTGTACAGACTTTTTTCACATAACCATGATTTAATCAAGGATTACATTTTTGGAAATTCAAATACTGTCTAGTATTCCCTAATTGTCTRGTGTTCTAAAAATAAAGTTAACACAAAAAATCAGCCATACAGAATAAATTTAGTATCTCTTCTTTTCAAACTTTCTAATCTGTGATAATAAAAATTTGCTTCTAAGGTATTTTATGTAGTTTGTGACAGTATGAGGCATTTAAATTACGACCTCAAAACGCTTTATGAACACAGATTTGTTAAGTCTTCCAAGACTCAGTGGAATAAAGTGAGTGTTATTGCACTGGAAGTCTGCAATATAGTTGGAAAGAGAAAAAAATCTAGGCCTCTGGATTCTGTGAATCCTTTACTTTAACCACAAGATCTTCCTTTCACATCTGTGACTCAAAAAAAGAAGTGATTTTTCTTCATTGTAATGAGATGTAGTAATTAGAATATGGAAACAATCTGTGGCCTCTGAAACTGTACAGATGTCACTACTGCATTTTATAGTCACTTGGGGCTTTGTGGTTAACTGGAGATAGAATTCGAACTGTCCTGTTCCAAAAGCAAAGGCTCTTAACATTTAGGCTAAAAAAAGAATCTGCACTGGCTCTTTGCTATAAAGGGCTTATGATGTTCACAAGTGATAAGATACGATTCTGACCACTTAAAACAATAGTATTTCATTTATGTGTACATATGAGGGATACAGCRGTAAGAGGTCCTGGACAGTTTTTAGCAGCTCTTGATGTCTGATTTATTAATCAGTCAATTCATTTAATGCAGCTTTGTGTGCAGAGTGATGTGACTGTATGTTGTATAATTTATTTCCCTTGTACAAAAGACTCATTGTCCTGGTTTGCCAATGAGACCTTGTAAATGTGTGTGTGTGTTGCTCAAGCAACTTCTTTTTTTATCTTTCTGCTTTGGTTCCTGTTTTTAGCCATCTGCTTGACATTACTCTTTGCCTTTTGTGCCTACAGAACTTCCCGAGCCATTGCAAACTGTACTATCCAACTCTTTTCTTCTGTCAACCTCTTCATTCCAATGTCACCCACCCATGGTGCCAGGGAATAATAATACACAGAGGTGTTAAAAAGTATCTTCATTTACATGCTTTCAAAAGGRCCTTTGTGTTTGATCATAAGGATGTTATCTAAAAATTGATCAGACCTGGAAACCAGTATTTTAGAGTTCATTAGAAATTGGTTGACTCTGTGTTGGTAGTGGTCATGGGTGTACACCAGGAGGATATTATGCTCCTTAAGGTTTTTAAAAAGAAGTTAACACCGAAAGACTGCCTTTGCTACCAGATCTAGAGAGAAGAGTGAGTTACCTGTGTTTTTGTTAGGCTGTGCAGTGGAGCCAATCTTCTTAGCCTTGTCCACATAGAAACTTTTACTGGCCTACCTACCCACAGAGGTGCAATTCCAATGCTCCGGCTATCCCAGCATATCTTACCATATGGATGTGCTTATTCCAATGTAAAAACATTCACCCAGGGAGTTATATAATTACAGCAGTAAGTCTATGTCATACATATCCTTGAGGATATAAGGTCTTTAAGTGCTGAAAGCTTTAAGAAAGAAATGGTGGTGGCCAGTGAAGGGAAATAAGAAAGAAAAATTCCGTTACTCTAAGGAAAATTGGACTCCTGTATTTGACCTTGCGTAAGCTACGGAGTAACTAGAGCGTTACCTCCCCATCTTAAGACGACCATATATGTGTGTCATCTTGGCTATGTCTTTTTTTCCCTCCAAAAGTATATTATTTGTATGGTATTTGAGGATTTTATCCATTTGCCTGGATTTTGAGCAGTTCAGCAGCCTGGTCAGAATAGYGGGTACTGCTGCAAGCAAGCTACAGAGATGATCTTACACATCCCAGATATGTTTAGCTCACTGTGCATGTGTTACAGTGCACACAGGCATGTTATTTTTACTCAGGATTTCCCCAAAGTAAATATGGCTTCCTACCCTCTTTTGAACTCAGATGAACTTTCCTGGTGCCCAGAGGCTGCAGCCACAGTTAAAACCAAGTTTTGTTCTTCATAGGTGGAAAAAGTAGCAGCCCTGAATTTCTCAATCGTTATGTGAGCAGGAAGTTTTGTTTTAACTAGAACCAGTGGCTTTGTGATTGCTTTGTTTCTCCTTTGTGAGGAATTATGCCTTTCCCTGGACTTGTCAGCAATGGGCCAGTTGGTTTACAGCATCCATATCCAGCCCTTGGGGATTAAAGCAATAGACCTTTAAACTTCACATTAATGCAAGAGTGACTACTATCCATCTTGCACTTTGGACCTGTGTGACTAGAAGAAGAGAAAGGAAAGGAAAACAGTCTTCTGACAGTTTTTCTCATTCTATATTTTAAGTAGCAACTCTTTTTCAAACTATTCCTAGAGTCTGGAATAAGATAAATCCTTGGAGAGGAGGGTTAGTGTACAGAACGCAGGTGAAGTGGCCAGGGTTGAATGAAAAATAAGATTTATTGTCTGTTCTTACATTTTATCCTGCTACCATTTTATATGTGTACTTTATAAAATACCATTATGTTTATTGTTAGCTGTTGTATATATAAGTGCTACTCATTTATATAGCTCAACAAGGGCCTGCTACAATTCTTAAAATAGCCAGACATATTCTTGCTGCAAAGAGTTCACTATTTCTAACTACAAAATAAGTTTTAATTACTTACCTATATCTCTATTGTGGCTTCTTAGTCATTTTAGTCTGACTCTGTTCCTTCTTCATGGATAGGTTCCAGATAATAAAGCTATAGCAGCTCAGGAAAGGCTGGGTATCAGCCTGAAATGTTTCTACTGCTGGCCTTACATGGGGATGATTAAAAGGGAAATCCCTCCATGCAGAAACCTTCAGGTGAGAACTCGTGAGGAGAAGGAAGACATCACATTATGCTTTTTTGCACATACTTTACTGTGCCAAGAATATTACAAATAAATTATAGCTGTCAGCAGGTAATAATATATCAGCAAAACCACTTCCATCTGAGATCATTGTGTGCAGCCCCTGGTTCCTCCAGCTTCAATAGGGAATCAGCCTTTTCCCTTTCCTTTTTGGGGAGAGAAATGCTCATGTCTGTGTCAGTCCTCATTGTCTTTTGAAACAGCCTCAGCATCAATGTACTGGAGTTCAAGTATTACTCAAACTGCCTGATTTCAAAGATAGTTCTGTCATTGTAAAGTCTCCTCCAAATCTGAAGTACCTTCTGTTTCCAATTGTTTGTAAAAGTGTACTGCCTTTTAATAGAAASAGTTTTCATATCCACTTGTAGTAAAGAACAGGGATGGCTAACCAGCAAGGAGAAAGGAGTAGATCCTCTGTTCATGGAGGGTAAGCAATTTTGTTGTCTATTATCAAGCCACACTGACATAATTTTCAAAACAGCAGCTTTCTGTTTTTAACAGCTATAATCATCACCTGGAAAAGACGTGGAGAAGAGAGCCTCACTGCACCCTGTTGAAGCTATTTCTTTTCTTTTTCAAGGAGTCATAGAAAATGGAGATTATTCTTTTCTGGAAAAAAATATTTCTCTTCTGCCCCTTTCTTTTCTGTAAGAGAAGACATGCACCCATTCACATTCCACTATATCTGTAACAACAGTGAGGTTCCATAACTTTGATAAAATATCCCAAGTTTCTTAGCTAAAGAAGATTAGGACATAGCTACAAAGCTTCATAATAATCTGGGAGACTCTTTATTAAGARGTTATTGGATATTAATTGCCTATTGATACTGACAAGTATTTTATAAGCAAGTTTCTTTTCTGTCTAAAGTTAAATCATTGGTGCATTTGCAGAGACCACTAACTATTAGAGCTAATGCCTGTGTGGCCAGTACTACAGAGAATATTCTGGTATTGTGTTACAGGAGTAGTTACAGGATGTAACTTGAGGGCATTTATGTACAAGAGTTGTCATTTTTGATCAGGCAAGGCAAAGATGGACAACATGGTGACAGGTTGCAAAGTGCCAAGGAGGTGACAGTGAGCTGGAGGCTCTGTCTCAATACAAAGTGGGGGGACCGCTCCAAGTGGCACGGGCTGGCAACGTGTCAGGTAATTGCAGATTGATTTGCCTCTGAATCTGGGAGAACCCTTAGAGGGAAAGTAGTTTCATTTAAAGAAAGCTGTTGGTAATAAGCAGAATTGGGTTTTAATGGGGTTCATACAGATAGAACAGAAATCAAATTTGAGTCTAATCGGCATATGCAAGATGGAAAGAGAAGCAGAAAGAACAGAGCAGCAATGGCTGTCTTGAGCTAAGAGGCTCTGCAAGCAGTGCTTAGGCAGCCAGTCTCCATTAAGATCCTATCCATAATGCATGAGGTTTGGAAACCCAGGGGACTGTCCAACAAAAAGGGAAGAATCCTCCAAACTACCCTTCAGAAAGCGATGGGTACGCTGTCCCAGAAGGGGCCCATCTAGAGAGCACTTTTAGTAAGTAATGGTTCACTTCGGCGGTAGAGGTGATAGAGCACTAATGCACTACAAGCCTAGTGCTGGCGTCCCTTCCATTGCACTCAAATGCTCTGCTGTTCAAGGATCACCGCAGAGAAACAAGGCTTTTTTAATTTCATCAAGATTATTGTTATTTTTATTTTATTTTAAGCAGATTGCAGGAGGTAATCGCTGCCTTAAATTTTCTCTCCGGTTGGGAATACCAATGTCCTCCTGATTACTTAGTTAAACCCTTAAACCTTTAAATGTTAAACCTTTATTACTCTGGTGTGGGTCTAAAAAAATTAGGCGTCTATTTCAATAATTCTGAGCTTTAGAAGATTTCACATTAAGAGTTTTGATTCAAACCACTGAAGTACTGGAACAGAGTGGCTAACCTGAAAATGTGGATTTGGACTTTTCTTGAGACACTGTGATTTGGTCCTCACAAGTTTGCTTATCTTTTCAGCTGAAGTTATGGGCCAGACCTATTGTCAATCACTGCAGTCCTGTTTCTGATTTCTGATTTGTGGGGCCTACGGTATTATTGAGTGTTCCAGTTATGTTTCGTACCTACATCAGAAAAAATCCTTACATTGAGCATTTCATTTGTGCTTAACTTCTCTTCAGCACAAATGCAGTATTGAAAAAGCAGAATTATYAACTGAAATCTCTTCCTCGTTAGAGTTAGTTCTGCTAGAATGAAGCTGCAACATGCAGTGATTGGAGTGACTGAACAAATGGAACTTGGAACTGAGAAGGTATTTCTCAGCTGTCCATGTTTTATCTTCTCCGTGGACTTTACASTATACAGTAACACAGCCCTGAGGCTGGCCTCCTGAGTCTTCACAAGGACTGTGGTGTATGACCTTTCCATCAAAGAGAAGAGGGAGGATCTGTCAGTTCACACATGTCCAATTTATTTGCAGCAAACTACMGAATTCTGGAGAACATAAAGCCTACGTTCCAGGCACCACAAAGTTTCCAACTACCTTACACTTTGGCAGGCAACTAAGGGAAGAGGTGAAACAGTAGGGATCAAAGCTGCAGTACCATAAACAGCTTTGGCTTCACTGGAATCAAACTCAGCGAAGTATAATGGTGACTTTGCTTCTCAGGCCTGAGAGGTGTCAATTCCTTCTTCTTTCCCAGTAAGGCCTCCTGCATCCTGCATGGGATTCAATTTGACAAGTAAGATTTTAGAGATCATCATGGTCTTGAACTGATGGAGTGTGCTCTAGGGTGAGACAAGGAGACGATACCTAAATGTTTGGATTACTAGTGGAGATTTATAACTCAATAACTTCAGGGAGACTGCAAATAGTGTCGGTCCTTTTTCTGAAGCAAAAGCAGAAATATAATTCTTTATCCAACTATAAAAGGGACCTGATGTTAGTCTTCAGGTACATAAAAGGCTGATGTAAAGAGGGAGGGGATCCGCTTTTCTTCAATTCATGGTGGATAGAACAAGAAAAAACAGTCTACAATTGGTCAAGGAAGCCTCAGACAAGATTTTAGGAAACCTTTTCTAACGATAATGGTAATAAAGCACTGAAAGATTTCTTAGGTAAGTTGAAGGATTTTAGAAGAATTTGTATAAGCACAAATTGATCTTGCTGCAGAGCAGGGAGAAGAACTAGATGACAAGGCTCTTCCAGGCTATGATTCCATGATTTTAGACTAGGTTATACCTTTTGGCAAAGTCCTGGGCTTGTGGTGCATAATTTGTTTTGCCCCATGTCTATCCACCTACCACAGACAGAGTGGGAGAAGGCCAGGAAAGTTTATTCTTGTGCATCTTTCTTTCTTATTCTTGTGCATCTGTCCATTTAGACACAAACGGAGAGTTCTTGCGCCAACCTGGAATCCAAAGCATGACTCAATGAGATTAAGATGACTGCAATTTAGAAAGGGCTGTTTCTAAACTGCTCAGATTATACATTTGGCCTGTTCCCATATTGGCACATGCTTCTATATGGATCCTATGAAGCCAAGGTAAATGCTGAGCAAGTCTTTCTCAACCTTTATGCCAATACATGGGAGTCTGGCAGTAGTCTTCAGTGAAGTACCATCCATTCAAATGTGTTAGATTGCCAATATATGCCAGGTAGTTCAAGTTGCACTCTACACAGCACTTGTTGAGTGAAGTTAATACGTAAAATAGTGATGGACTTAATTGTACTTCCTTTTAGGTACAATTTATTTCTTAATGCCTGGTTGTCAGTGTCATAGACCCTAGGGTCTGAAGAATATGAGACCTATGGGGTTATGTTTGGCCCATAAAAATGACAGACTCTTTCTACCTATTTACATACCTGTAGAGTCCCATGTGACGTTTGGTTCATCTGGGAGGTAGTTTAATATTTTTTTGCCTCAAAGGGGCTTCATTTAATATATTAAGGGAAAAGCTCCTCAGTTTTTGGTAGTTGCAGTTCTGTCTCTCTAATGACTTTCTCAGCTGTGCTGTGCACTTTTGCAGAGATCGTGTTACTTCCACTTCATGAGAGCAGAAGGTCACCTTGTAGGAGCAGCCACTGCAGTCAGTGGACACTGACGAGCCAGCTGACGTTAATATTAGGGAAGTTAGTAACATTTCTAAACCATACTCTTACTTGCATGCATGTCTCTTTTTTATAAAGCCACTCAAAGCAGGGATCAACAATATGGACCATTTTCAGAACATTCCTGGATGTATGTGGAAGTTCACTGAACATGGATGTCTTTCAGATTATCACTGAGAAACCTGTAGTCAAATTATGTTTGTTTTCTTCAAGTCCAAGATATTTTCTAGATTTTCCCAGAAAAGCATCAGAAATCCTGAGGAAGGCTGACTTCTGATGGTATCTGTTAAGGAGCTGAAGAAAAACAATTTCAATTTTAAAAGACTCCTTAAAATAATTTATTTTTCATTTTATATCTCTCTGCAGTCTTTCAGTAATGCTTCGTACCATCCTTAAAAATGTGTATGCGTCAGGCCTGGATTTTGCTTTGCTCTGAACAGAATGCATTAGGTCTATTTGTCATTATCATAACCTTTGTCTCTAGACATCTCTTTATGGCGCTCAGGTTTTGTAGCTGCTGGAAGCTTTTCTGTTATTATTGATTGTTGTAGCTGGTGGTGACCACTCTTTCAATGTGACATAACAATTTTTACTTTTACCATCTCTGCATACTGCCATTTGGAAACAGATCACCTAGGAGGAACAGGTGTGAATTTTAAGTGATGGGAAGGTGTTAATTGATTCTTCTTGAGCTTTCTTTTCTCTCTTTTATCCACCAGGTTGTCAGTACATTTTTACCATAGACACTGAGAGAACATTGTAACAGGTTTGCGTTCATATTTCTTGATCCAAAATCTTTTATTTCAGTGTTGCTGATACTGACCTGACAAACTCCGAGGAGGGCTGTCGGTGTCTTCACGRTATTAGGAGGGTTTCAATAGAAGGTGACCTACTGTGAGATGGAAGGTCAGTGCTTCTTGCATAGTCACSTCAGCAGATTCCCAAACTCCTGTGCAGGCAGCACTGGAGGAATTGGACTCGCTGTTGGAGATGRCAGTTCTATGGAGGATCATGAAGAATAGCAGAAATAAAACCAGACTCTTCTAAAACAGATTCAGGGTGAGTACAGGATCCTTTGGTCACTCCAGACATGATTTTGCAGAAAACCCAATGTTCAGCTTGTTTTGAAAGCAGAGATACTTGTCAGCAGTTATTGCCTGGCTAGGGTTAAGACAGATAAACTTGTCAGCTGTGTCAACTGTGATGATGGAAGAGCAGAAGGGCCAGCTGTAAGGTTGAAAAAGACCTTTGTATTTTAGATGKAGATAGTGAGGTTATTCTTGCATAATGCTGCAAAATGGTTGAGAGTATCCTTGGKTTTATGTGCACTAATTCCGCAATTATTACAGAAAAAAGAGCCATGAATGATGGGCTAAGAGGGTTGTATTATCACCAGGAATCATCTTTGCTGTTGGCAACATTTTTTTGTAGGCCTGCATGACTGAATCTTTCAATTTGGGCTCCCCTTGCTATTCAGAGGATTAACTGGTCTCCTCCTTCTACACACTATTGGTTTGCTCATCATCCATCTTTCATACTGACCTCTTTAAAATTGTAACTGTTGCTGATTTTCTTCAAAGGATCTTCATAGTCTTGGCTGATAACTATGTTGAATGTACTCTTTCTTGTAGAAGTCTGATGGTGTAAGATTCTCACTGTGACATCAAATTAGCGACTCAGTGAATACATTGAACTGTTAACTCTGTTGGGCTGCTAGACTTCGGCTGTCTACATAGCTAGTTAGAACCGCTGAAGAGTGACTTGGAAGGCCCAGGGAGACTAAAATTTCAAACTTGCAAAATGCATAAACACAGTGTATGCAGAACTGTTGTAATGTGTCAGGAATTTCCTTTAAATGCTACAATTATTTTTGCATAAAAGTAATAGTAAACACATTTGGTYTTTGTAGGACCTAAACAAAATAATGTCTTCTGCTCTGATGCCTGAGAGCCAGCAGAGGGAGTGAAAGTTAACTACTAAACCACCTTGGGCAACGCTGAACCAAGGAAAAACTTTGTGCACAAAAAAAATTGCACATCATATTCCTTTCAAGTCCCATTAGAAATGAAGACTAAATAATCAGTCTGCCAAAGAGAAAAATATGATAGTAGTAACAAAAAACATTTTAATTCCATGCTTCTAAGTGGATATTAGCAACAATAACATTAAACAAAATTAAACCATAAAAAAGTACTCAAGAGTATCRTATTCATAGTCAGCATATAGAACCTGATGAGACTTCTGATATGTTCTCTCCATTACAGATGCTAGCGTGAAGGGAGTGAAAAATCTGTGTGTTGCCCTTGGCTTGTTCAGACTGTTGTTGTGTTTATTTCTATAAACACTCTCTCTCTCTCTCCCCCGCCTCAGTAACTTACGGGTTTCAAACACTGTTTTGCTCAGTCACAGTGAAAGATGTTTAATGCATCTTCATTAATATACATGAAATGCTGTTACTGTTTTCTGCTGAGGAGGTAACTGTGGCTTTTCCATCTCAGGTCTCATCTGTGTGTGMGAGAGACAGAGGGAAAGGGGAAGTGGAAAGAGAGTTGTTTTGTGTACATATGTACGTAGCTTTAAAAAAAACACCAAACTTTTTTGTTCTTGTCGAGTATATATTATATATCCAGAAGACACTCAAAGCAAAGACTCATGTCAAGCAGGGTGAGAGGGGGAGCTTTTTTCGAATTGTTAAATTTTAAGGCCTATTGGTCAGCTTTTAATCAATTTGGTATATGTCATGCTGGAATGTATGTCATGTTCTGGCTTCTTAATCAGAATTTCATATTATAGAAAATCAAATGTCTTCTACAGACATGAAACTGGAGTAGTGGTCCTTTTTTTTTTCCCTTCTGTTTGCATGATACAGATCACGCTAGTATAGAAATCAGTGAGTGAGGTTCCTATGTATCAGTATATGAGTAAYGATAATAAAGAAATAACAAAAATAATAGGACGTGCACATGTATTATTAATCAATCATGAAAGTAATTACAGTTCTTCAACTGCTTGGCCTTGTCTACACCATTTCTTATGTTAATAAATGGAAAGATTTTTGCTATCAAAATAAATCCTAGTGTTTTCACTTCTCAAAACAGGAAGATGAGTACACCAGCAGGTTCACTTTGAAATTATAGCGCTGTGGTAAGGATAAACTATCTAATGAAAAGAAAACGTCTTTTTCAGTAGTACAGAGTCAGGAACATTGATTTCTTCTGGAAAAGACTGTGTACTTTTTCATTTGCTCCAGTCAGATCTGTCCAGTGATTTCCTCCCTAAAATGTATGCATTGTAGTCTGTGTACAAGTTCCTAGTATAAGGAAGATTTTTACAAAGTAGGGGAAATTCATATCAGCATCAGCTCAAAGGATGAAATACCTGGAGGTTTGATTCATGAAGACAAATCAAAAGAGTTTTTTATGTACAGCTTGGAAGAGAAATGTAAGAGAGAATGGTCTGATAATCTAAAATGTTTCAGAAAGTCACTGTGAGCGCTGTGAGGTTGCAAAATAAAACCCAGAGCATGCAGCATAAAACCCTAAGGAAAAACTCTGGGGAAAAACCATTAAAGATGATACAAAGGAGTGTAATTTCTTGAGGTAAAAWGAGATGATGAAATTTGTTCTTGACTATGAGTCAGCGTACAGAGGAGCACATTTCTAAGAAATAYGATAGAAGTACACTCACTGACTAAGACTCAATAACATTCTTAGAATACACTAATTGCTGCACTGATCAGGATTAGGGACTAGATAGTCTCTTCAATCTCTGATTTTTGTAGTTGTATGGATTTGTTCACTATTTCAGTACATGGCAGATAATAATATTTCACATTCTTGCGACGCCTTTCAGCAAATGATTTTAAATAGCTTTAATTAATACTTAAAATTCCCCTTTGTGATCAACAAGTCCTCTGCTTCTTACACACAACTGGTAAAGTGAGAWGAGTATGAAATGCAGCTCTATGTAGATGGGCCTTTGCAAGGTCTATGCATTACTTAGTCAGTGCTGCCAGAAGAGAAATGTAAAAACACCTGATCTATGTCACTAAGTAGCTCAGCCTGAATTGTATATATGAACTGTCCACTAAGACCTGCCAGCAGATCAAGAATTATCCAGTGAATAAGTTTGCAAATTATTCTGATAAAAATATGTTCAAGAATTTGACATACAATATGTGAAGAAAGTGAAATTAATTGGAAACTTCTGCTGAGCTGTGGTAGATACTTGTTCAGCTGTAGTTGACAGGGAAGACTTTTTACCAGATGACACCTCATAAGCTTTACTTGGTCCTCATTTTATATAATCCAGGTATAAAATCCATAGTACTGTAGCGAAGAATGCTATGATTTGATACAGAAGTAGAGAATATCAGAGTCTGAATCAATGTTTGAAAAGAATCAAAGACTCTTTTGTCTACTTTGACACCTGATACTCTGCAGCAAAGATTTCCACTTCCAATAAATAAAACTGCCGTAGGCCTTGTTTCCTACTCCAAATATCCAGGGAGTAAATCTCTCCAATTGTTCTAAACTGCATCGATATATAGTATCAGGAGGAATGTGCAGCAGAATGGATATAATGTGAAAAATCTACAAGGCTAAAAAGAAAAACTAAACAATGCTCTGATCTGCACGCATAATCCCATGGTGCAGCTGACCCAGAATTGTAATGCAAATATTGTAGTTCAATCAGGCTATTTTAAGACAGGATAGGTATGAGGCTTCTACTTTCCCCAGAAGGAATGTACATCATTGCTTCTTCTTTAATTTCCTTTTGATTAAAAAAATATTAGACTGTCTGAAGAGTATGTGCTATTTTTTCTGTGTGTTGAGAGAAAGAGAAAAATCAAAAGGAATGAGAAATACAGGTGAACTTGTCAATTCAGGTTCACTGGGAGAAGCTTAGAACTTTTTGTTAGATGCTTTTTATATGATTTAGTTTGGCTGATTTGGAAATTTAATTTCTTTCCTTCTTTCTTTCTAAAATTCTGAAATCTACCACGAGATTCTAGATAAGGAGGGGGCAGGGGGTTAYGAGTTAAGTTTCTATGCAATTCTTCCCTCACCAGTTGTTCAGGGTCTATTTAYATAGCCCTCATTTCAATGATTAGTGAAATGTGAAGTTTTGATACCTGAAGCACGCTGAAGCTGAGCTTTAGTGTTGCCTTTTTTATTGCAGCCAACCAAAATAACTGGTGGCAAAACCTTTATTTCTGAACTTTGATTGTCTTTTGAGGTTTGCAAAATATTTGCAAAATGAAAGGAGGCCTTAAAAAATTTCCAAATGGTTTCCTACATTTTTATTATTTAACTGATTGCGATGGCAATTTTCCATGTATTCTTTGTCTGCTTTTCAGCCAAATGGGTTAGCTTGTTGTGGTTGACATGTGCCTTTTGACCAGCTGCCAGAGCCTTTGAACGGATAATGGCTAAACCTATCCAGTCCCAAGAGATTTAGCAGAAACCATTTTTACTACTTTTCACATTCTCTCAAAAGTGTTTGGGAAATGTCAGTTGCAGAAAGCGTCCTTTAAATGACTATCCAGTATATGATGGGGAGAGTGGCTTTTCTTGACAGCGTCATGGAGACACCAGAGAACAGAATAATATTTCAACCAAGAAATACTAGATGATAGCTTTCTTATTAAGAAGACAATATCAAAGAAGGTTGAGGAAAGAGAACTGCTGACACAGAGAGAGCACTATAGGCTTCATCAGGAATATCCTTAAGCAAAGGAACGTTGCATTAGTTGAAGCTCTTGAATTTCTATTTTTGTATCTAGTTTTACTGTCCCACAGCTAGTTTGCATTGTGTAGCTGTAAAATGGCAATGGGAGTGAGTACAGTGCTAGTATAATAATTTTACATGGAGATTTGCATGTGGTAGATAGTGGAAAATCAGACTCTGCGCTGTATGAATATACACATACACACAGGTAAAGTGATGCATAAAACTTTTTTAATGATGCCTGACTTGAGAGCCTTATGTTCTGTTGAGGTTTCTTCTCTTTAGTATGTAATATGTAACAGTTTCTATTACTTTGTGTGTTGGTCTGTCACTCCCACCCTTCTCTGCTAAAGCCAAAGATGGTGGCTTTGCACATGAAACTTGAAAATGTGAAATTTTAAACTCGTCACTGATTTCAGAAACTGATCTACCCTCCCAAAGATGATCATTCCATTTGATACAAGCTATAGAAATTTTCATGGATTTTRAAACTTTGCAGTATTAATTGGAAGATGGAGTAAATTCTTTATACGGTTCTGCGTGTTGATGAAGGGAATAAAATCTTTGTTTCATGAAGTCGAGGTATGCCTAGCTACTGCAGTGCTAGGTGCCACAGAACGGTTTGGCTAAACATTTTACATGAATTTAAGTGACAACATCCTGAGTGAGATGGTGCTGGTAGTTCCAAACAAACGRCCATAAAACTGTGCCTGCATTCTTCACATTGTGTTTTTTGGTTTTGTAAAGACACTTCCTTTCTTTGGTCTTYATAATTTTTAAGGGTTTTTTTTAGCTTCTTTTTAGCTTCTTCCTCTCTTTTGCAATGCATTAGTTACTATAGTAACTATGCTGTGAATGGTATAGAAAGAGGCTAGTGCACCCTAGCAGTGAAGTATAAAGCTACTTTATATAATAGTTTGAAATTTATACCATGGTTTYGAAAATACAGCAGTTTTTGTGGTGGTTTCCATGACCACGTATGTGGTATAAGTATATATAGCACTCTTAGGTCATCACTGGTAATTACCCTCTTCTGCCAACATCCGAAGGATGGTAACAGCCCTGCCTGAAATGCTACTCCACAGACAAAGCATTCTGAAATACACATCCAAGCWCTTCACCACCATCTGTTTTCACCTTCTGAATATGTTTAGTTGTTATGGAAAAGTAATCTGTACCTGTAGGCATAATGCTATATTCTAGTTAAATTAACTTCCGCTTACTAAATAGATGGTTGGTGAGGGGTTGTG
The DNA here is from genome assembly GCA_030449065.1 of Oceanodroma leucorhoa. Lineage (NCBI taxonomy): Eukaryota > Metazoa > Chordata > Aves > Procellariiformes > Oceanodroma > Oceanodroma leucorhoa. Next base: position 2,123,471 of record JASVER010000064.1, read on the forward strand.
TCTGGACTAGCCACTATTCRCAGTTGATTGAAATTCTTTGCATTACTATATTACATCCCACTAGTATAAAARCCATAGTGTTTGTGCTGTGATCCTGTTATCGCCTGAGCTTCCCTGCTCTGAGTCAGTATTTTCAGAGATGAATGCCAAWCATTGCAGAAAGCAAAGGTAGAGTAGAAAGTATTCCTGAAGCCAGTTCTGACCTGTAGCTTCAGCATAGCTTCAGGAGGCACTGAAGTACAGGGTATTAGCTGATAATGATGTATTACACACCCGATAACTTTTGCCTTTTCTGGTCATAAGAGGCTTTTTTTTTTTTCTTTTTTTTTTTTAACAGAGAGCATATTTAAGCACAGCCTGGTGTAAATTCGTACTCTAGTAATTGTGTTCTACCTGTCCCTGGAGTTTTGAGTGAAAGCATTACCATTCATTGCTTCCTGTCCTAAACACAGTGCTGCCAACTCTCATGATTTTATTGAGTCTCAGGATAGTTGTTGTATTTTCAAAAAGTTYCAGCTCCTGAAGTAATGCAAATATGTGAAATCTATTTCATTACATAAAGGGCACACTTCTAGTTTTCTCAGCTGGGGAAAAGCTTGAACTAGCAAMTCAGTGCACTGTTAAGGCTGGRAAAAAAAAAAGTAATTTAAAAATATATTCTTTTTAATACAGTCTCTAATTTAAGCAAGTATTTTTTCGAGTTCCTGACTCATAAATTTTGGATGTTTGGACTTGACAATAAGGTATTGTTTGTTTATTTTTGCTGCCATGCTCTACTTGGGAGCTTGAATATATACTGGTAGAAYGTCCTTTGCATTACCTCATAAAAGAGCGAAGTCTAAATTAGAGACCCATTTAAAAATGTTTTGAGATCCATGGATGGAAGCTGTGAAAAACCCATCTGTACTCTTAAATATGCRTTAGCATATAAAGCATATTAAAAATTCAGTTCTTAAAATCTTATTCATATGACCTGGAAGTCTGCTGATGTCTCTCTCTGACTAGTGTGGCAGATTCTTGAGGAGCTGGCTAATTCTTTATTTAAACTCTACAAACCACTTAGTAGATGCCTGATTCTTAGTATTCTTAGCATACAGTGAGTAAAAGACAATAGTTACAAGAGGAAAACGGCTAGGTTCTGCCAAGGGGTAGAGAAGGGAAAAACCCGTATGTGTATGCGTGAGTGCACGTGTGTGCGTGCGTGTACATATGGTAGCTTTTGAAAGGCATTTTGACCACCGGTCAAAAAAAAACAGTAAGCAGGTTATTTCACAACTACCTGCTTTCTGCAGGTTTTCTTGGCTCTTCCCTTTGAAATGCCTGGAACTGACCGCTGACATAATACTTGGCTGACAATCTCATCTCATCTACTGTACTCATCTACATTGGCAATGTCCTGCATTTCATCATATAGCAGATGCAAGCTTGTATTTTTTCCTTGCAAAGCACGTTGTTTAAAGTATTCTTCACTGTGCGGTAGTAGAATGTTTACTTCGGTAACATGAGCTGTTGGATTCCTGTAAGTTGGAGCCTAGAGAAGGGGAAAGAGCAGGAGAGAAACTGAAATATTTCTGTACAAACCTCTGGCTACGGAGCCCAGTAACCTCTCCAAAGCACTGTCATATTTCAGCCAAGTTATAGAAGGACTTGGAAGCTTGCTTGAAGCAGGCCTAGGAGGAACTTGCATTGTTCACATTATTGCTGGTATTCTCTGTTTTCTGGACAACAGCCAACAGGAAATTCCTGGGACAAATCTTTCTTTTTCTTTTTCTYTTTTTTTTTTTTTTTTTTAAATAAAATACTTAGGGGAAAAGAAAAGGAAAGAGAGTGAAACTAAGCCTTACAGAACAAAGAAGCCAATATTAACCTCAAATCACAGATATGTAAAGTTTTGGGCCTCCTTTGTTATTTTATTTTTTTCCTCTGAAAGATTTATGACCTCACACGCCTTGTTTCTGTGACATCAGATGGTGTTGCCATGGGAACCATTTTATTGTCAAAAACAAAAGAATTTTGAAGAGTTCCTTAGCAGCACAGGACACAGTGCAGAGTATAAAGAAACTATTTTTATCTAGATGATAAATCTGTTTTCTGATTTTTCAGCTCTGTTCTGCTAGAAGCAAGAATAAATCTGGCAAAAACAACAACAGTTGCACCTGTTAATCAGGGGCTGAATTTGTCCCTATRTGCAAAATCTTGGGATTTTCCTTTCTTGTCTCCCCCCTCCAAATGACTGATACTTTCCAAATGCTTTAACATATGAGAAAAAACAACAATCTGCTCGTAAGAGCTTTACAGGAGCAAAAGCTTGGKAAGTAACAGGAAGTTTGTATTGCTGTGATTTTGGTTATTTTAAATTGACAATRTACAGTACTGAATGCAATTCATGCAGAATGAAGTATTGAGGATTCATATTTTGCTTCCATAACACCTCCAAAATTGAAGGGCATGAGGGTAGTTTATGATATTAAAGATAGAGCGCTCTAGTTTGTACTGAGATATGAGGGTGAGACCTGCTGTCCTCAGCTGGAATAATGGTTACTCACCAATGGACCCATAGGTAAAAAAAGAACAAAATCTTATGATTCAGCATACTTAAAATGTAGAAGAACATTCAAACCCTAGCTGAAAACAACACAGGATAAACCTGCTAAAAACTGTTAACGTGTAGCAAATCMAGGAGTTTTATGTCCATAAAAATAGCAAGTGTGTATGGTGTATGTGCATACTGATAACATGCACTGATAAGTCTTACGATCAAATCTGCATGCATATCTACACACAGAGTTTATCCTATAGTAACAGGGGAACAGCCTACTTTTCCTTAAGAAAAATATCAATGTGGGTTCCTGAAGAAAGTTGTTAGAGGAAATTTTAAAAATTCCTTTCACATATGTGTCCTGCTCTAGTTAAGATTCTGCAGCTGCTGAATTTAGTGCCCCAGAACTGTTGCTGTATTCCAAAAGACAAGTGATCTCATTGCCATATATTTGCTAGAGTAAAAGTAATATACACAAGGGGATAGGTAGGTTAAACGCCATATGGTTAACCCCAACATTTCTGTTTTAAATGATTCCCTGCGTTTGGGTGTACATCAGCATTTTGCAATGTTTTGCTGATCTTTTCTTTTGTAATGAGGTAACCTGGGGAGGGAGAGAATGATAGTAACTGTAATTACTACCGATTTATATCTGTTCTCTGTCCAATCCACCTCTACAAATATATTCCTGTAGACCTAAGCAGCTTAGAAGTGGATCTGAGGGAATATCAAGGATGCAGAATCCTAGCATGGGAAGGAGAAGGAAAGTGCTGCTTAAACATTGACACATTGCCAGATGTAGTGCTTTTTAACATTGATGTGGGCTTGTTCACACTTGTCAAATCATACTGTGCTTGCTAATGTTGCATTTTCATCAAATATATTAGCTCGCTCTCTATTCCCACTCTTCAGCAATCCTTTTCATTTCTCCTTTCTTCCCTTCATTCCACTGTTACTCCTTTTCCCTTTTTCCCCTTATCTTATAGTTTTTTTTTTTTTCTTGCTGCGTGACTCCCCCTCAGCTGAAAAAAAATCAGTCTGACCCAATCTACATTTTTTTAGAACGTGTAGGTTAAGCAGATGCCTGCCTGGAGGGATTTACGGTCTCATCCTGATGTACAACATGCAAGGAATATATAGGCTGATATACAAGAGTGGGAGTAGTTAGTTGTTAATCAGCAATTGACGGATACATGAAACATGTTTGGGATTTTCTTAGGGAAAAAAGGTATAGCAGTGGATGTCTGCCCTGAAAAAAACRGGGTGCTTTGTTTGGTGTGCCAGTGGGTAGTGTCAGTGAAGAAACGGAGTTCAGACCTGACAAGCATTTTGTGCGGAATACTAGGATGCACCAGAAATAACAGATTACAGTAGGTGGGAGTTTCTTATAGGTGAAGAAGGGGCTCTTAAATTAGTTGTGGAAAATAGCTGAGGTTTATGATGGGATTTAAAAAAAATTACCTAGAGTAGCAGAACATCCCCTCTTCCCTCTCGTTTTAAATGTACACAAAAGAAGAAAATATTCTCATTTCTTTGTCCCCTCAGTTCTTCTCCATTTCTCTGCATGATGTGGAAGGATAAAGAGATAGAGCATTGAACTCARAGTGTCTGATTTGATTGGACAGGAGAAATACTGAAAAGATCTTTGCTGAGGGCAGATTTGTAGGCAGCAAACAAGGGTGAGTGGAAAGGAGTTGTCCTGAAAGGCTCTTCTCTAGGATGTCATCTCATTTCATCCAAGTGGGGGGTGTCTGACAGGTACAGACAGTTAAGCGAGGCCAGTGTTAAACCAGACCATTGCCCTTCRGTGGTTTCAGAGCTGCTGCTGGAGGGAGAATATTAAGCAGTACAGAATCCTGAAGGATCGCTAAGAGCCTGAACTATGTAGGTTATGCTGTCTAGCTGGTAGTGGATGCTCTTAGGGGCAGGTATCATATTATAATCTGATTTTTTTACTCTAGGTTGTAACTATTTGTAATCTTAAGGTGAAAAATGCTAATGGGTCTAAATCTTCTCTTCATATAGACAACCTTTTACAAACCTCAAAAGGAGATTTTATGAAGGAAGGATTTCTGCTTGTGGTCCCCCAGTAACGTCTTCTGCAAAATGAATATGCACATTTGTCCAAAAAACAGCAAACGAGTTGCTGAGGAAGCAAAGCCAGCAAAGACTCAGTCCAAGTTGTATCAGTTTTTTCATGAACCTGGCACCTTTGCTGAGTGGTCACAAAATGGGGTTTGGTCTTTGCTACCTTTCTCAGAATCTGTGTTAGRTCAGCTCTTCATACTGCCATGGGGCAATTCAGGGACTAAAGGTACTGACTTTGGTAGGATTCACATGGGCTCTGCTGCATTGGAAGCCCAGGGAAAWTTCTGATCAGATCAGTTATGCTGTAGAAGCAGAGAAAGCTCCTTGATCCACCAGTATTAATGAAAGGAGAACTACAGATCTGCTCTACCTCTATATCTTGTTATCCTTACAATGGGTAATCACTGCTTTTGTTCAAGCTTAGTGTGTCACATCCACACTCTATGTGATATAGATTCCTAAGTCTGATAGTTATCAACCACAGCCTAGACTGTAATGTTTTGGAGTCCTCATAGCCTATGCATAGCAAGGAAACATAACCAAATATTTTTAAAAATAGTTCTGCTTCTTCCCATTCTTCAGGGAAGGGATAGAGTGTGTTCAGGAGAGGGATATGATTTGTTCAGACATAGGCTTACCACAAGCCATCCATCTTTCCATTGTGTGTAATCTGAGGCTTTTCTGTGTTTGGGGAAAGATTTGTGGGGGACTTACTTAAGTAAATTAAGGATAGTTACATGTTAGAAGATACAGAGCTGCTGGTATTCATTGTAATGGCTGTAGGTATTATAATGAACCCTTATAAGAATACCACTTGCCTGAGACCCTGCATCAATGATTACTTTTCATCTGAAAGAGGCTTTACCTGAATTAGTGTTTTGATTTGGAGCAATAGTGCAGTTTTGAAGTGAGCCCCCTAATCATCTCTACTTTCTATGCATTGGAGTGGTTTTAGAACGCATTAACTAGGTTTCTTTTGGRGGCACTTAAACAAAGACCTTGCTTTAGGAGCACCACAACCCCCAGTTGGGATATGAAGATCCAAAACAATGATTGTCTCATGGATACTCCTGAACCAAATATACAGCAGGAATACTCAGTCCATGGAACCAGGCTAAATGTAGTCCAAAGCAAAACTCCAGGACTGCATTTAGTGTATGCTTTGATCTACTAATGTGCTCCTATTGTACAAAATTACTTGCAGGATGTAGCYAGAAGTGGCTGCAGTTTAAATGTCAGAATTAAATATAAAGACGAGAAACAGGAGAAACAAGAATTACTCCCATGCCAATATRTCAGTTCATCCCAATAGTTCACACTGTGAGAAGCCTATACCTGCCCCCCAGCTTCACATTAGCATTAGTAGATACACAGCGAGTTCTGGTCGYCTTTGCCTACCAAATCCCTACAATGAAGTCAACCCCTCTTTCCCCCATACAGGAATATGACTGTCAGCTGAAGGTTTGTGAAAATTCACTTATATCAGAGAAGGACTAAAGCTAAAACTTACCATCAAGAAGTGAGAAGAGTAAATGGTGTGGTATGGGAAGTCATTAGTACGTCCTACGTGCCTATGCATTGCACTGCAGATTGATCTCCCTGTTGTTCAAAGGACAAGGATACCTGAGACAACCTCGGGGAACTTTAATTTTAAATTCCCTCCCTTCCCCACAAAAGTTAGTCTTATGAAGAAGGAAACTGGAGGTAAGTGTTCCTGCTTTTCATCTGTGGGGTGGGGCAGCAATTCTCAGCCCATGGCTGCACGCCATCATTTTTGCCACTATTCTAAAAAGGGAAAGATTTTAAAACTTTCATCTTAGAATTAGAGAACAGCTGGGGTGATTCAAGCACTCTGTGCCCTGTGGCTGTCTGTAATTTCCTCTTTCTTCATGACTAGCGCAAGCATAATTGTTTGGTTCTTTTGAGAAGGGAAGGTTGTATTTGTTTCTTTTTAATCATTAATATGCATCCCTTAGACCCTATATTGGATTTTTTATTAGGGAGAAGGGAAGCACTATGAATGTGGGTGCAAGAATAAAAGATTAAGGCCTGGTACAGCCCTGAGACATGGAGAGAGATGGGGCACAATGGATTCATGGGCTGAAGCAGTACTGAAGGCAGGAATCCTGTTAGAGGACAGGGGGGTTGTGCCATATGTAGTAGTTCATACGGGGTGAGGAAACAAAGGAATTCTTACAGAAAAGCAGCGCTGACATTGTTTTCAAGTTAAGGTTTTTGTTCTCATTAGTCCTATGAAATTTCATGGTGAACCAGTCTAAATTATTACCTCCTAATGCTATTGTTTCTTGCCTCGTTTTTGTGGGAATGTTATAAATCTTAATTTTTATGGCGCTTTGCTTGATAATGCATGGATGTTTGGCCACATGATTTCTAATGTTAGTTGGTGTAATTGTTAGTATTATGTTATTTTTGTCCTAGAGCTGGCAATGTAATTAAAATACATTAATATTTACTAAGCTTCAGTGTTTCTAGATTCTCAGCTGAGAGTTTGAACTCAATGTGCATAGAAATAGAAAGAAGGAGTTTTATGCACCCTGTGTGCATGTAGGAATGATTTCTGGAAAGTGCTGAACATTTGAGCTTAAGACTTCTACAGGARAAACCTAGAACATTGCAGTTTCACTCCTTCATACTGATTTATAAGGCAAATTTTTAAAGGAGCGGAAGAACTCCAACTTAATTTCTTTGTATGACTATGGACCGTTCACAGTGTACAAAAGTCATAAATCAGATCCCAGAAACAAAGGGATTGTTCTAGATTCCTTTTACTTGCTGGATGCCCTTTAGGATTCAGCTTTTCTACACCTTTCAGAAACTATCTTTTAATTGACAGGGAAGACTGGTATGTAATTTCTTGATTCCAGGAGCTGGGTCTCTGTGAAAAATACAAAATACTTCAAGGCTAGCCAAAAAAAAAAAGTGATGTTTGCATATATCATGGTTATGACCACCTTGGTTGTTGTAGTCTGATGTATTCTGTACTGGCTTAAATAGGAATTTGATCTGTTTGCTCCACCTTAAATTCTTCACCATGATCTGGCTTTTACACATACAAAATCATCATTTTTCCCCCATAAGAGTAATCAGGATGACGTAGATCTAGGGAGCAAAACACAAGGACAGTACAGTGGAAGTCTTCCCTTAGATTCAATTTGGGTAAAATTAGTTTTGACATTTTCTTCCCTACCTTATTGCTTCTCTTCTCCTGTGAAAGGGGAATAAGCACTAGGATTTCCAGGTCAGAGTACAGGAATATGAATCAGACCAGAAGACTGTGGGAAGCTTGCCAGYGCCTGCCTACTCTTCACTTCTGCTGCTACTCTGTAACATACGTGATCACTAAATACTACTCTGAAATGAGGAGAGGAAAAAGACAGGTCTTTTTCAGTGTGGAGAGGGGTAAAACGAGAAAGCAAGTGATAGAAAGCCCTCCCAGACACAATGCTTGAGAGATCAAGATTTGTCTGCAGCTACTTGCATTACATTCAGTTCAACCCACTGGGCAACATCAGGTTTTTGCCTTAGTTCCTAACTCCATCAAATAATGGATCCTTCCCTTTGTGGACGTTTTCAAGGAATCTGCTCAAAAGCTTTGCAATGTGTGCAAGAGAAAAAAATTTGCAGGGCTGACCTGCTCTGACAACTGTCCCCACTGAGCTACCAATCTTGAACTCTCTTCACTTAAACAGGAATAACTGCATTTACCTTATAAAGGTGCAATARCAATTTGAGATGAGCGTCAAGGCCATTTTTTAGCTGTTTGTTCCTCACTTGCTTTTAACAGGAGTTGTGCTGGCAGGTAAACTCATTCATCCTGTATACAAAGAGTTTAACAGTTGATTTTGTGCTCCCTCTCCTTGTGCTGCCATTTCTACGTTCATGGCCCTACCAGCAGCCCTGCGTGGCTCCTTAGTTGCAGGTTAGAGGCAGAAAAATGCCTGCTTTCTGTCAGTAAATAGCACTCCTGAGTGTTTCTGAGCTGGTAGCCCCAGTCCCCTGCAGCATTTTCATCGATTTTGCACAGTGCAAAGAGGGTAATTTTTACCTCAGAGAGCGCAGGAGCCACACGGTGTTCCTCCAGCTTGGGAAGAACCAGCTGCACATCAGATTCCTGCTACTCGGATCCTTCAAGAGAGGCTTTCAACCTGACTTTACTTCAAAACTGCCTCAGTTTGACAAGCCTGTTGTTAGACTGTAAATTCAAATGTAAGCGTTCAATTTTTCTGCTTTTCTGACATGATTCTTTATTATATATAGCAATGCGGACTAGAAATGCAAGCAGAAGAATGCAAGCAGGTATGTTGTATGTATCAGTTGGGCCACGGAAGCTGTACATGATGCCTCTGGGCTTTTCTCAGAGCTCCCATCCACCCACCCCTACCCTCAACCTAGYGTGGAAATGACCTCTTCAAAAACTACGTGTGCCTGAAGGCATCCTTAAATACCGATGGAACAAGTGCGTTAACAAGAGGCTTCTTCTAAATGCCTTTGCTAAAACTCTGGCAGCCAGCCCCTGACTCTGGTTATACCAGATATTCAGACTGAGAAATGAAAGCATCAGTTTCATCGGAAATGCACAGAAGCAGTTTAGGGGAACATCAGCTCRACTGATGTAAAAGGGCAGGAGGTTTTGTTAGTAAAATCCTCTGTCACCACCTTTTCTGGAAGGAGCTCAAGAGGAGGTGACTGGTACAAGGAAATCATTCATTCTGGAAAGGGAGAGAGTGGGGCTGCAGTCTTGGGACTATAATATCCTTCTGAGAAGATCTCAGAACTGCTCTAGGAATATGCCAAGAATCCTGTGAAGTCAGTATTTACTGTCTTCACTTGATGAGGGAAGAAACGAAGTCACAGATTGGTTCATCTGTGGCAAACAGATTCTGTTACGCAGGCCCATGAGGCTGCACACCTTTCAGCAGGCGAAGGAGAAAGATATCTGTGGTATTTCATTTTTGTTCTTCCTATCTGAAAACTGTTGGTACGTATCTAAAGAGCAGAGTCCATGAGGAAAGGGATCCTACCTCTTTTGAAGAGGAAGGTAAGACTTTGGGAATGTTTGATGTCACCTTTTTGGTGCCCAATTTACATGCTCACAAACCTAACTGAAAGGTTTCACTCAAGTCAGTGAAAGTCGTTTGTGCTCAGTATTTCTTAGATGARCTGAAGCTGCCACAGAGTCACTCCAGAAGCCTCCCCAGCTTACAGAATTGTTTCCTGCAAGTTTGTCTCTCCCTTGAGAACTAATTCATAGTATTGTATATCTCTCCATTCATTGGCATATTTTGTGAAATATTAATTTGTTTTAATATTGCACTTCATTTGGCCACCTACGTTGCATAATATTATGTCTGCTTCCTGAGTGATACTTTTTAAACTGGATTATGGCAAGGACATTTAAAAAATGAATTAAAAAACGCTGTGGGATTAATGAAACTGCAATTCTTTTTTGTTTTTGCTTTTCTTACTGTTCTCCACAACAGGAAAAATCTAAGAAACTTACTTTTTATTTTTCTAAAACAAAGGTTCCAGACAGTCATATGGCCACAGAAACTAGGGCTTTAAGAAAACATAAAACTCTGAGATTCATTACAAAATCTTGAGAGCGGACAAAGCACTAGCATTCACCCACATATAACAGCTCTTGTGGTAGGCAACAAGAAAAACAAAAAAACAAATACCACACATCATGAATGCTCGGGAGAAAATTCACCATGTTTTTCACAAAAAACCCACAACACAACAAACAAAAACAAAACCCAACCAAAAAAACCCAAGTCATTTATTTGTATTATTGTCCTCCGGCTGCTTTCTGACTGGCTAATTTTTCTAACCTACTTTGAGATCCTAGGGTCAAATATAAAATGGGGAATAAAGTTCAGAGAGTCTAGGGAAAGTGAACTTTACTGTATATGAGAATAATTAATGAAAAATTGTGGCAATGACTGATTTATCTCTTTCACTAGACTCTTACTCTTCTTAACATTGTGTCCYTTTTTCTTTTCAGAATCTAAATGTTTTTATTAGAATAAATGATGTGACTCTGAGGATAACCTTGCTCTCTGGTATTATTTATAAGCCAAAAGGAAGAGATTTTTGTCCATTGGATATAAATTCGCAATGTTTCAGTTTCATCCTAGCTTTATCAAGCTGACGCAGGTTTCCCGGGAGGCCACACGCACAACCCTTGCTCTGCAGCGGTGTTGGCACCACACTGTCGCTGAAGCCCTGAGATTTGGGAACTGCTCTTCTCTGTCTCATAGCAGCCTCCTTGCTGGACTGCCCTGGCATTTCTTCTTCCCATGCACTTGATATTCAGCACGCTGCAGTGAGGCTTATAATTCATCTCATTGTCACTTCAGGTTATGGAGCTCTGATCTTGTGCTGTTCTTTCATRAACATCTGCTCTGCATACTTGCCATTTGTGTTAACCCACAATTCCGTAAATGTTAGAGTAAACAACTGGAGTGGCTGCACCATTGCAATTGTTAGTCTCCTTTTGCACTGCAGTATACACCCACTGAGTATTGTTATATATTCAATCCACAATCATAAAACCCATTCACAGCTTAAGGCATTTTCTTTTCCTAAGACCACCTCAAAACCCCATACAATTAGTACATGTAAAACTCCGTTCCATTTCTAGCAACWGATTTTGTTGGCTCTTTCCTTTCCTTTTTGCCTTCTGCTGCATCTCACTTCATTTTTAATATCTTTCCTTGCTTTTGCCTTTTTTCCTAAAGTTCCTCCGCAGCGTGGCATTGCCCTGCAAAACCAGCTTGCTGGTACACCCTCGAGGTCCCCAGCTATTATGTAAAGAAAGCTTATGATCTTGTATGTGAGTCTTGTAGGTTTGGGAGAGGTCTCCCGTCTGCATCATGATGTTTTTCCTGTCTGTAACTTTTCAAAATAAGTTAATGAAAAATGAATCAGGTTCTGAGTCTACCTTCAGCTCTTTGGCTACTATATCAAGTTAATAACAATCTGCTGACCTTTAACACGAAGGTGCCAGGTCCTTTGGTGCCTGAAAGAGAGTGTAAATCTGGGGCTGCTCAATTCAGTTCTGCCCCTAGCTTTGACGGCTGTGTTTTTTCCCCCTCTTTATGATTTTCAGTATCTTTTCTGTKTTGGACTTCGAAAATGCTTAGGTCATCAGTGTCTGAAAGCAGCGGATATGAGAGGCTGTCTATGCTGAAATCTGACTTACTGAGGATTCAGTATCCAGTACAAAATTCACTTGTGACAAGTACTACTGGAATATGTTTGCTAACAGAGTACGTGATAATACAGATTTCCTGTGGCACCGTGGCCGTGCTCAGGCTCCAGCTAAAGGGGCTTCGTAGTATTCAGGACTGGGTCTGAAGTGAACATTTTTTTTCAGCCAGTGGGATTCCTTGAAGTTAGTTATTTACTCCAAAAAAGATGAATACTCCTCCTGAGGCTGGGTGCTTCCAGGGTTCCTTATAAAAATTGCCCTGTTATTTCAAGTTTTTGGGGGAGTGTGTAGGGGTGTCTCTCTGTCTGTGAGGGAGAAACAATGTACATGTAGCTTTTGTACCGTGTGATGTGGAAGTTGCTCTGGCAACTACACATGGCTTATTGAATGCCAAGGTAAATAATAGCAAAAGACATGCATACGCTATTATTCTCATAATTTCCTGCTGCCCTCAGGCAGTAATAACTTACACACCCTATTTTCCAAATGTTTCTAATTTATTTCTCATGAGCAGAATTATCTCATAAGTAAAACTCCTCCCCTTTTACAACTGCCACAAATGAGGCGACCAGTCAAAAGAAGAGAATACGGTTATCATATTTACTGTTAACTAGTGAAACAGAGCGGCTGCAGCACACTTAAACTCCTCACGTCGTTCTGCTTGTTCATCTGGAGCTCTGGAATTCTTCCTTTTCAAGTATTAATTCTGCATGCAATGCTGCCTGCAATTCTGCAAACATATTTCATTCCTTATCATCCCAGATGATGGTTCTCATACAACTTCTGCTTTTATATCTGAATCTTAGACTGTGATATCCTTGTTATTCCAGTCCCACATCTGTCATGTGCAGCTTGAGCTTGATTTGCAACATGCCTTTTATATCAACTACTAAGCTTCTCTTGAGAAAGAGTAACAGAGGGAGGAAGTAGCCAATTTTTTTGTTTGGGTTTTTTTTTTTTTTTTACATTAAGGCAGCAATGTAGTTACAGACCTTCAATTTTCTTGTGTTGAGRGGTATCTATTTTTTCAATACTTTTTTGCCTTTATTGCTATCTATATTGACTTTTGAATTGGTCTTGGGAGTGCGGCAAGTGATGACTACAAGATAATTGAAAATGTAGTAGAAAACACACCTCAAAATTAGATTCTGAAGATTGGTTAAACAAATAAAATTACTCAAAAATACCATAAAATGATTTCAATGAATGCTTAGGTTAAACTGCAGTTTGAAAAGGATCTCCCTAGACTGGACTGTAAATCCCACTGTGTGACTCCACTCCTGCCTTAACATCCTTTAGCATGAAGGTCAGCAGTAATTTCCAAGCTTGTGAGTGAGAGAATCGATCCTAGGTGACTCTGACTCCTGAAAGTATATATTTAAATTTTTTGGTCTTCCTTTTTAATTTTTGGGAGCTCAAAGAATAAACTACTTACAGAATGTATTTTACATTTTAGTTTTGTATAGACTGCGGTGAAAAAGCAACATATCTCCATATGAGAGCACCATGTGTACGTCTCCTCTATTAGTTTGCAGCAATCCTTGAAACAAAAAGGTTATTGTGCTTCCATGCCCAGCCAAAGTTCTTAGAAACTAAAAAGATATAGTACCCAGAAATAAAGACACTGTAGCCATGCTACAAATTGTTATAAAAACTAGTTTGTTGCTACAGATTTATAGCTAATGCTGTTTACTTCTCCTTTGTAATCATATAGTTTAGCCTATGAACTGGTTAAGGGAACTAAGAAAGCAGGATTAGTCTTTTTTTTTTTTTCCTAGTCCCACGCACTAATATAGCAGTATGGTAACTGGATTGCAAAACACATCTGAGATGTTACTTTTCTCAGGAGTAAATGAAGTAAGCAGGTTTTATTAATGTATTGGAAAGCAATCAAGAAAAATAACTTTTCTTCCTCTTTCTATGCTATTTATTGTGTACCCTACTCCATTCTCCCCCCTTCAGCTTCCTGCGGTGAGAGACATTATGCTGACGAGTTCTGCTGCCTCCTCTACTTACAGCCCAAATAGCTCTGTTTTTTCTCYGTAGCTGACCAGCAAAAATTGGTGGTGGTGGTGGTGGCATGGCAGTGTAAGAAGTGGTGGGGGAGAGGCGGGGATGGTGAGGAGCAGGATAGTTGCRGTGTGGGCTCTGTGGTCCTGCGAGGTAATGATGGCAGGCAGGGCTGTTTGCTTCCTGCGGTGCTGCCTGCCCAGTGGATGAAATTTCAGCGGGGTGGTGGAAATGGTGGCGCAGCAAGTGGAATAAATCCGTTAGGTCACATCCACTATATGGAACTGAGAAGAAAATTTGTATGTGTTTTTTTTTTTTTTAAAAAAACCTTTTTCCAATTAAATTTCGGTTAGGCTTTTATAGGACTCTTTTTTTTTTTTTTTCTTCTTTTTGTGACTAAGTTTTTAATCCCACTTTTTTGACTGGCCATTTTCAAGGAASTCATTTACAAGGATTTAATTTTGATCTAAGGCAGTTGTTTCTGTGCTGAATAAAGCAGCAATTAATTATTAAAAACATACCTTTTGTGGCTGAACATTCTCCCTCATAGCTGTTAAACTCTAAGACATGTTTTGCTTTTTAATTATTCATTTTTGTATTTATTTTGTGAGTATACAGTAAGTGCTTTGTGGGATACCGGGAGAAGGATGCTACTTAAGACTGGTGTGTGACCCAGGATCGGTTCCCAGCGCTGATATATGCTTCCAGAATGGCTGAGCACATCCCYAGATGTATCACGTACGTCTGCCTCAATGCCTTTGTAAAAACAGCTGTCAGGTTATTACTGATGAGCTTTAGTACCTCCTCTCACAGCACTGCGAAGAACACTGCCCATCGGTCTGTTCGGGGAGCTGTCCCAGAGACCAAAAATGTACTGCAGTGCCAGAACAACTGCCGGCASAGAGCAAGTGAACCATATACGCTAGTATGAAAAGTTGTGTATTCTCCTCCTCTTTCCCCATTGATAACCTGTGAATTGGAACAGGACAAGCCCAAGGTTTTTATATGAACTGAGCCACCATAGCTTTGCCCTGAGAAAAACTGGTTCTTGTACGACGAGAAAAATGGCAAATTTATTTGCTTAAGGTTTAAAAGATATTTATGAGCTTTGGTAAGGAGGAAATTTCATCTTTGAACAAAGCCTTACACACTAGATTCTTTGTGAACCGCCTCAAGCCCTTTTCTGTAATTATTCATCTGATCTGTACAGGGTGGATTCGGCACAGCCTATTCCTCCTGACAAACTACCTCTGAATGTTACAGCGGTGCTCTTTAAGTCTTTGCCTCTGTGCTGGTAACACCGCAGGAGCCTGCAAAGGGTAGGTCTGAACTCGGCTGGTGCCAGTAGTCTGTGCTGTTACAGTGTGGGAGTTACGGTGGCAAAGCGAGAGCATTAGGAAATGTATAATGGGACCAGATCGGCAGCACTTCTCACTGTGTTAGAGAGTCTCGTGCTGCTGAAAGTGCCATTTTTTTCTAATGAGACTTAAGACTATAGCTCTGACCTCCCATTGCATATTAGCACTTTCTGCAAGAGATGAGAAATTTGGTAGCTGRCCAGATTCCAGCCTGCCGTAAGTTCTTCTATTTTGCCTGCCGAGATTCCCTCTGCAGTKTCAGGTACACTGAGTGCCCTACTCTCGTTATCCTGAACAGTTTTATCTCTGTTCGCAGTGTATGGCAACTTTGTGTAACTACCGCTTTCCACTCTGGAAAGGACTGTACTGCAGTGGTAAAGTCCTCTCTCTCTGAGTGTATACACGTGTAAAAACAGTGGATGAAATGCTAGAGTTGGTGGAGAGGGAAAATCTATTCTTCTCTTCTCCCACAGCAGCTTTGCCTGGAATCTGAGGGAATGCCTGCTTTTTTGAGGCAAGGATGATCGTGGTCCCAAACGAGGAATGATTGTCTCCCAACATTGTTAGGAAGGTGTAATTGTGCCCCTGCTGCCAGCTTTGGATACCACTCCTGGGGAGGGAGGTTGTCTCCAGGGTTTTGAGGCCAAATCATTTAATGGTTCAGACAGTATAACTTTCATTTCAGCTCCCATGTCTATTTAGTGTGAAGAGCCAAGCACTTAAGAAGAGATTGAAAAGGTCTGGAGGCTCTGAGTGAACAGCTGTCTAAAGATAGCCTAAGGATCAGTAAGTACAGGCACTTCAGTAAAATAGAGGCTGTGTGAATTTGTTCCTTAGGGCTAGATATGATAATAGATTTTATTCACTAACTGATTAATATGAACTTGGAGAACAGTCCTGGAAGCAGGGATCAGAGCCCAGAACTCCTTCTTCCAGGTGTGTGTCGTAATGACTAGGATGCACAAACGGGCTGTCCCTTCCTAGCCAAGAAGATCTTGAATTATTTCTGCACAGAGGTACAGTARAGGCAGGCTACTCTATGAAAGGTGGGTACTACCTGTCAGAACTACTGAGCACTATTATTAAATAAAAGCCATCTCTGCTCCATTTWAAAAAAAAAAAAAAAATAGTGGCCAGAAGAAGGGCTGCCAGTTTACAGGTCCTGGAAGTGCCTTTCCTTGGCTCTGAGTCTGAATCTGGGACATGAACATCACAAAAGGACATGAGCCCATGGCCTCACTCTTCAGTGTTGATTGGCATTAGGCAGCATCTTGTTCTTGGACTGCTGAGGGGGCAAATGCTTGGGTAATTCAGGTTTTTGGCATCCATCCTGAGCAATGTCTCTGGGCTCTGCCTGCAGTCTGGGAAGGTTAGAGAGCAATTCCGAAGGCAGAGTCAACTGATCTAACTTAGGTGTCTTTCTTGTATCATCCTGGCTTATATGTCTGAGTTAGGACAAATTAATCCCACCCTGGAAAGCTGAGATTTAGGGATTTAAGCTGATTTTTGACACAATAAAGAGAAATGGAGGAAAGACATTTTATAGTTTTGGAAACCAAGAGTAAATAGGAAAAAATATTTTACACAGAAGATAATAAAGTGCCAAGGAAGGCACTGAAGCAGAGAAAGCAAGTATCTTCAGGAAATACCTGCTGTAGCTTTTGATTTTAGAAAATGTATTTAGAAGACAGAGTATAAAAGTAGGGAAGTAGGACTAAGAGCAATCAAACTAGGCAGATCTATGGTCGAGGACAGCCAAGTTGTTTTTCTGAAATTTCAAACAGGATTTTTCTCTGTTGTTAACATTTGAAGTGTTGAGAATGTATTTAATTAATCAAACATACTTCTTATTATAATGAAGGGGCCTGAGCAGCCCAAAATTGGGCCCACTGAGTGAAATCAGAATAGTAGATAGTCTCTGTCCAAGGGAACATATAACATAACAAGCCAAAGGGTTAAAAATAAAGTGATCAAGGAAGGCAATGGCAGCAAAACTCATACTTGTTTATGACTATTTTTTTGCATAGGAGATCTCTGGAAGTGAATCAGAGGTAGGACAAGGCAATTAACAGGAAAGGAAGTCAGGGACRAGTGTGAAATGAGCCTGGGGTGTAAACACTGAAGATCTGGGTGTGAAGAGTGACCAAGCAAGACATCATGAAGAAATGTCTGTCAAACTTTGGGAAATACTGTCTGTGTCAGTTTATTGCTGTGTATACTTTTCCTGCCACTTTTCTACAGGTTCCTCTCTGCAGTTTCTCTGCATGGCTAATGTCTTCCTTCTGGGTTGGTAGGAAGATGTGTACTGTTCATCAGGCAATTTTCTTTAACCATCAGAAATAAAATCTCTTCATTCTCTCATCCAGTCCAACAGGGGATCTTYGTTAACACAGTAGCAGTGTGCTCATCTCCAAGGATGCTTGTCTTGCGCACTGGATTAGCAGAGGCATGCTAAAAGCAGCAGACTCAGGACTTCGCTGGAGGTAATTCATTGCATAAGTCCTCTTCTTGTGCCAATATTCAATCAGACTTGTACATTCTCAGACTTATTAAAAGATATCCCAATAGAGGCAGAGAAAACATGGGCAGTATGGAGAAAATTCAGGAACTCTTTCATTACCTGATGGCCGATTCAGGATAGTCCTCAATACAAATAAATAATATTAACGGTAATTACTTTGTGGGTTCGTACAGTAACATGAGGGATGGATAGCACTGGCTTTTGGCAGGCACTGAGGAAGAGTTTGTGCTGTTTTCCCTGTGCTGGTTTCCCTGARCAGTTATGTCAGTGCATATCACATTCGACTTGTTACAGCTTCTCTTCCAGATTCTGGTTTCCAGTTCGGGTTTCCAGCTCGGGTCTTCTCTTGAGCAAGATTCTGTCCTTCACCAAAATGGGCTCTTTTCATGATGTGCACAAGAGAGAGCTAGGGTGAGACTGCTGAATCCAATTTTTAGTTCAAATGTATAAAATATGTTGCTTGATCTATTTTTTTTTTCCTAGTGGTGAAAAGCTAAAGAATTAAGTCACAGTGATGTGGCAGCAGTGACATGATTTCTGTGCCGTGTGCTTTCCAAACAAAAAAATGGGCAATCTGTCTTGTAGGATTTATAACATGAAACAAGCAGGCAGGCAGAATATAGAGAAGGAAGCACAGTGTACAAGTTCAGCAGTCAAACAGATATCCAGACTCTTGCTAATAATAGGGATATGTAGATTACCTTGGGCTAAGAAATGTTGCAAGGCAAACATGATGCTGTGGGTGTTAGGAATTTCAAAATGAGGTATCCAACCCTATGCCATTACTTTTTCCTTTTTCATTACTGAATTATTGGGACAAATTTTGTGAAAGTCTTGGGAGTTGGAACTCATCACACTACAGCAGGACCCTGTTGGTTAGCCAGTTTACTTTCTCATTTTCTTAAAAAAATGTCTACTCCTAAGTCCGCTGGGACAGCTATATTATATTCCAAACCTCCCTTGAGGAGGGCAGTTAAAGATTAGCATGACTTTTCACAGTGCCGACTCTAGCTTTAGGTGCTGGATTCCTTCAGTCCAGCTTTGTTCTTCTGGGTGTGCTGGAGTCTCTGGTCGGGGTGTACTTGGTTTTTCTAGCATCCATTTTGCCAATCAGACATGGCCTTCCTGACGCCAGCTGAGCTTGAGTGCTTAGAGCTTCGTGTTGCCAACTCGTCCCACACATTGTGTGATGCCAAAATTATAGAATAATCCTGATTTCCAGATCAGCACAGTGACATGAGATAACCTTTTTTTTTTTTTTTAGATTAAATGTTTGATATTCTCATGAGTTCCTTTCCACCCTTYGGTAGAACTGCATCATGTGACTGAATTTCCATACATAGGATCTCCTTGGCGTAGGTTCCTTCCATTTCAGTGGTTTTATTTCCTTTCTGTGTGTGCCTAATTTTTAAGATCTTTCTCCTTGGGAAGACAGAAGACTTTCTTTAGAGTAATTGGGAAATGCTTTTGAATGTATATTCTGGAAAACATCATGTACCTCTTAGTGTAAATGATTATGCTACACTACATCCATTCAAAAGCAGTGATATTTCATATTATGGGGGCAAGGGGAGACATGGGCTTTAGTTAAAATAGCACACTGAATTTGGCAGGAATGTACAGACTGCTTATGAGAGCAGCAAGTCTGGAATGTATGCTGTGGAAGAAAGGAATAAGAGAGATTTCAGCTATCTTCAGCCCAAATTAATTAGCATTATGTAAGTGGAGAGAAAAGCAAAAATTTAAAGGGGAGGGAGACATCTGTTATGTCTCCGAGTTTTCAAGCTTGCCTTCACATACAGGTCTCCTGGAAAGACAGAASTATCTCTGCGCTTTTGAAACAGTGAGTAGAGTAAGTGATGAGGAGTCACTGGCTAAAATCCAATGGTGTGGTTATTGCTAATCCTGGCTCTTTCTTACAAGGGATGGTTTGCTCTTGCAACTCTTTAKGATTATTTATTATTATGTTATGATAAGGATTATATAGCAGCAAAGTGTGAGGACAGACTGAAACCTCCTCGTCCCCTCCCACCGAATCTAAGCAGAGTGGCAGTGTCTATCAGACAATGGATAAAATTCCCAAACACTCTTATCTACAGAATAAGGAAGTTTTCTGCAATATCAAGAAGTTCTTACTCAGGAATGTGTTCTGTTTGCTCTAAGGTGCTGTTGGCAAAGGCCTGGTGGCTCAAGAGTACTCTTGAATGTGTACCAAGCAAAGAACTGATTACAGTGGCGAGGTGGGAGGTAATGTTCCAGCAATTTGGAAATCACTGTTGAGACTTAAAATGTTCATTTAAGGAAACACTTCTCTGAAATAAGACGTTAAGGCAGACTGACTYCTTCTTCCCCCACTGCTTTCCTCTGGTGGATCCTTTTAAAGTGTGTTGGGAGGAATAAAAGGAGTGAGGTCAGGTCAGACTGCATGGCAAGGAAGGTYAGACAGGGTTAAGCAGGCCAGGTCACATTTCTGTGTCTTCTGTGGTTCTCCAAGAGTTTGGGGTCACTGCTTAGGAACTGTGCTATTTGATCAGCTGTTGGTAATTTGAGCATTACACAAGAGCAAGTGGAATCAAAGATGATTCTTGAAGGTGAATGATTGGAAAGAAGGAATGAATGGAACACTGTTAGGTTAAAAAATTAAATACACCAGTCCTTTATTTTAGTCCCATTTCAAATAAGCTATGATGGTTGTTTGACCTAGAAACAAGTACTGTCTGGCCTAGCAGCCAGACATGTGCATTTCACCGTGCTTAAGAAATAAATGCAGAAAAGGCCATGTGTCTGGGAAAGGAGGACACGCAGCTGAGACATGTGCGTAAGGTGTTGTTCTGCTGAGAAAATTAACTTGTCACTTCAAAAGTGGCTGGGCACCAAGATTGGACAAAAGCTACTTTGAATATCTGGTAAGAGATGGAATCGTGTTGAAGGGCTAAGAATAATCTTTATCCAGTAATTGCGAAGTATTTAATAACTTTTTTTAAAAAGTATATTATCATGAAGTAGTTTTCATCGCCATTCATCAGACTGGCAAATTGAGACATTCAGAGGTTAAATAACTTGCCTAAGGTCACAGCAGACCAATAGCAGTGCTGGCAGTAGTACCTAGTTCTAAGCCGTGCC
This sequence comes from Oceanodroma leucorhoa, assembly GCA_030449065.1. Lineage (NCBI taxonomy): Eukaryota > Metazoa > Chordata > Aves > Procellariiformes > Oceanodroma > Oceanodroma leucorhoa. The sequence continues at coordinate 2,144,344 of JASVER010000064.1, forward strand.
TGCTGAAATTACTATCTCTGAAAGAAAGTAAATTCAAGGTGGATAAATTAACTTTTCTTGAATGATGAAAATGTCAGTAGAATCAAGTAAGAGGAGAAAAAGCCTGGTGTCAGCAGCTTAGAGAAGGTAACTTCAGGATGGATTTCTTGTTCCCAGGGGAATGGAAGAAGATAAAGGAAAACTATGTTTGGGGTTTTTATTACTTTTTTTTTCCAGATCATGTTGTTTGAGATCTGGATAAGAATTTGGCTCAGGTGTTCCCAAATTTCTCCCTCTTTGTAGGCCAGTCTCTTTATAAAGCAATATCTTCAGGCCTAAAAGTAGCAACATACATAGAAAAACAAATCCACCTGAGACGGTTAGCTTATTAGGAAGTTCTCCTCTAATAGCTGCTCTGGGCAATGAGGGATGCGTGTGGCTCTCTATCCCCTGCCATCCTTGTCTTGGATCTCCCTCTCCTACGTTCCCCAGTGCTGGGAATGGCTCTCCAGCACACAGAGATAATGCTGAGAAAGAAAACACCTATCTAGCGGGGAGCAGAGAGAATACCCTAGCCCTTTACATTCAGTAAGGAAAATCTTGTCACGGAAGGAAGAGTTTATTTACAGCCCAGCAAAGGAAAGTGAGTTTCAAGGAGACATATTTTATGGCTGTTTCACTGAAACTATAAGGACTTAGATGCACTCACTTGTTATGTCACTCCAGAATTTTGTAATCTAGCTCAGAGTTCCTACTTCACTGTTTTCCTCTACCCACTCCTGCTTGGCAGTTTTTCCTCTGAACATTGGTTTTGGACCCATGACAGATTTCTGAACAAAACAGCAATCTCGCTGCACTGTGATTTCCACAGTGTTCTCTTATGTTCAGATGTACCTGCACCCCCAGAGACTCTGAACGTTCCATATCCCTTTATGCAGAAGTGGCTACTTCTGAGTTAAGCTATAGCTGGAGTAGAAGAAAGCCCAGCACACAGTCATGTATTTAYTGAAGCATTCAGTGAACTTACAGTACAAGTTAATTGTATATACCATAAAACTGAAATACTGCAATAGTTTTTATAGGGAGTGAGTGTTTTAAAATCATTTAAGTCTAAACACATTTAACTCATGACACATTTTCCACTTTCTGGGTCCTGAGAATACTACTGTTGTTGTGGAAAACAAAGAAGGAATCACAAAGATGATGCTACAAGAACTTTTTTGCCTTATCTGCTTCACAAACAAGGGAGCAGCCTTGTAGGTGTGTGGATATTTGGTGATGGAGAGGCTTGAAAAGCAGGGTTAGAGAGGTAAGACTTTCACGAAAGGCAATCCACCATCTTGTCCTAAGCCATAGAGCTCCACCAGGCACTTCTCCATGCTAAGGCAGCCTCTCCAGTCTCCTGTAGTTTGGGGTCTGTGCTCAGACCATGCTCTTCCTCTRGAAAACACCTATGTGGATTCTTTTCTCTGATGTATTTCAGGAAGAACAACGGAAGTCTGAAGTTGGTGACTAGTTCTGGCGATTGCCACTACATGGCAATAAARCAGCCACTTCAGTATTTTCCTTTGGGTTATGAAAAGCCTGAAATGTAGACACTCCAGTTAGGCTACCTTATTTTCAATGGCTTATTAATAATGTGTACATTTAGTTTTCCTCCATAACACTATCAAGAGCAGGTAAAACAACACACAGGCAAATGTATCCTTACTTTTTATAGCAGGAGGGAGAAGGATGAGTGTCAGTCAGTCAAGATTAGTTCCAAATATGTCTCCAACTAGGCCTCCTACAGACTAAGTGATGCTGGCCGGGTGCCATCTAGATTACTCAGGGCTATATCTCTTTAAAGAGTGTTTGTTATGGATTTCTACAGTAGAGATATTTACCAGGGAAGAACAAACAGATCCTGCTACTGTGTTTCCTTGTGCTTTATACAAGTGCTCTAAACAGTGTTTCCTAATATTGTTTAGATTMGTTGCACTTTCTGGGTGTTGTTTCAGCCTGCCCTGTGTTAGTGTTTGTGTGGATGCAAACTAGCTGAAACAACTCATCTAGTTCCCCTTGGTACAGCAGTGTTCTTGCAGAATCTCACAAGGGTCACTCTTGCACTGGGCCAGGGAGTTCAGCAGGGGTATAGAGGAAGCATCCCAGCTTGCTTCAAAACRGTGCGACGGTGGAGACGAGCCAGGCTTGGAAGCGCTTTAGCCTGGCCACCGACAATTTCATTTTCTAGTTTAGACAAAACCTGGGAAATTTATCTTCAGGGCACAACCATCCTGAAAGCTTTCACACCTGTCCCTTGGCATAAGGTTGTTAGGATTTCACTGTACCTTCAGAAGGTGGTATGAATTTCCTGTCCTTGTGCTTGAATGGTACAGAAAGCTCAGTGTAAACTAGGGGATGAATTTCGCTTGATAGTCATTTTTTATTTTATCATAACCCCAAGATGTTTGCCTTATTCAGAGATTTCTTGTATAGTTTCTCTTTGCTTCTTTGCTTCTCTTATGCAATATTCCATACAATTTTTTCAAGTTGTACATAATGCTGTAGTGCCTCAAGTAATTATTCAACTTAAAACAAAAASGAACACAAAGTTACTACCCGTGGACAAAACCAAATATTCTAATCATTTATTGTGTTATTTTAAACATACATATAATTATTCTTCTGGGCATCTCCACRTGACATTTGCCATTTTTAAAGATGCTAGGGTGATTTATTCTCATATGAAAGAGCAACGTAGGGTTTTTGTGGTTCTGAGGGGCCAGAGAGATGGAGAGCAGTTGCGGCAGTGGAGGGACGGGAATCGCAGGGACTGAACGTGAGTGGTGTTGCCTGTGGGAAATATGGCAGAAGAAAGCACAGCGGGGAAGAGCATGGGCTAAAGGATGATGGCAGGGGGTTCAGGCTGGGATGAGAGGAACTGCAAAGGGGTTCAGAAGTCTGGCAGGAGATGCAGGGACTATGTAGTATTAGAGACTGGAGAAACCTCTGGGGAAGAAAGAGGCATCACATAAAACAAGGTGAAAACTGTGTGACTGAACGCTGCTGCACCCAGTGAGAAGACATCCCTGCACGGGGAGTCTTCAGCCTGGCCTGGTGCTCAGGATTTGTTTTTCTTTTCCCTGCTTGTTAATTGTTGAGGGCAATGGCCATTGAGGCAGTGGACCTCCTGCTATTGGGTTTATCTCTACTTTTACAGTCCTGTCAAGCAGCAGTAATGTAGATAAGCTGCTAGATGGAAGCTGTTCAGACACTAATTAAAACTATACTGAGAATTACAAGGAAAAACTCAGCTATACTGATATCGAAAAGAAATTTAAAAAGGAAGAGGTGTCAGTTCAAACCTGTCAGGCAAATGACAATGTTTGGATCTGCTGGGTCAGCTCCTGCCTGACTTACTTATATATTTTAATAGGTCTGTCTAAATCTTTAATAAAGATATGTCTATGTCAAGAAGAATCCACTCATTGCATAATGTAATCAAAGCAAGCCCCCATATAAAACAATGTGTGGCTGATCATCTTATGAGGAGCGGCTGAGGGAGCTGGGGGTGTTTAGCCTGGAGAAGAGGAGGCTGAGGSGAGACCTTATCACTCTCTACAACTACCTGAAAGGAGGCTGTAGAGAGGYGGGKGTCGGTCTCTTCTCCCAAGTAACAAGCGAYAGGACRAGAGGAAATGGCCTCAAGTTGCWCCAGGGGAGGTTTAGATTGGAYATTAGGAAAAAWTTCTTCACCGAAAGGGTWGTCAAGCATTGGAACAGGCTGCCSAGGGAAGTGGTGGAGTCACCATCMCTGGAGGYGTTCAAAAAACRTGTRGATGWGGTGCTTCGGGACATGGTTTAGTGGGCATGGTGGTGTTGGGYTGAYGGTTGGACTTGATGCGCTTAGAAGTCTTTTCCAACCTTAAYGATTCTATGATTCTGTGATTCTTTTCATTCTGTCAGTGTAATTCCACTAATTTCAGCAGGAATACTATTGACTCGAGCATCATGCCTATACAGTGGCACAGACACAYGCACTCTGTGTTTTCTAGCCTGCATCATATGTGGCAACGGGTTATGTTGTAAAGTATAGTCTATAGTCTTTGTCTGAATCAGAAGAGGCTTCTGTAATCTTTCACTGGAAATTTTGACACAATCTATTATTTACAGTCTGTTTTGTGAAAGGAATTCAAGAGCTGAGGCCAACAGAAGTAAAGCAATCCAGAAGGGTGAAACTGCTACCTTTCTTACAAGTGTATCTTACTGGGTAAGTTCAGTTTACAAAGAGCAAACACACCAGTTTCATACCTATGCATTGCCAACGGCAGGACCACAGTGAATGGCACCACTCATTAGAGCATTAGAGTGTTTGAGGTGTCTGAAACGATGAAACTAAGCGGCCAGGGCAATTTGAGGACAGTTTAAATTTAAAAAGGTGTATCCATAGACAATGGGAAGGGTTAGAGTTCATCTCTGAACCAGGTAGGACGGAAGATACCTTGCTGTAGAGGTAGTCATTATTCTGGCAGTTCCATGTGATGCAGACAATACCTTGCTGTTCATCAAGGGCAGAACGTACATTTGCCTCTGGAGAAGGGCATACGCATACTAATCCCACAGGAACAGCTGGTTAATTAATAAAGCCATGAGGAAAATTCTGTTTGGCTTTGTTCTCTCTTCTCTGACTTCAGGGTTGATGAGTCTGAGGAACAGAGAACTACACAAAAACTGTTTACTGCAATGTCTTGGGACCTTCCAGCAGCAGAGAACATGCTTTTTAATGGCTGTTTTGTTGGAAATAATAGTCTTGCATCTGTACAGAGTTCATGAGCACCGTTCCATTACATGCAGGTTTTAATGTGGCACTTGAACAGTTCCTGCCACGATAAAACTACAGCATCGAGTAGCACTTGGGCCATATCACTGCAGCAAGAAAACATCCTAGAAAGTAGGTCGTGGAAATAATCCTGCTGGTTCCAGTAATCAGAGTATACAATGGGGTCGAAAGTTCAGAGTGAGCTGGGGAATGCAGTTGGAGAGTTTCTTCTGCCTGAGTGCTGGACACGACGTATKCTCTCTGAGGGGCTGCTGGAAGGAGGGTTTCTCTTAAGTGGGACACAGCCATCAGCTGGGCTCGAYAAAAAATGCAAAGTTTACAGAACCATTTCTTCCCTGAAACCTGGGGTCTTCCTTCCTCTCTGAAGAATAAAGTCCTTTAGAGCAGAGAGTGGGGAGAAAAAACTTGCTAGGTCTCTATATTCAGTTGTGTAGGTTCTACATACTGGAAATATATCTAAGTTTCTGGACAGCTCTGTGATGGTTTGTTCATTCCCACTCAAAGAATTTAGGCACAGGATGAAGGAGAAAAAGAGAAAACTGACTGGATGTGGGTCAAGTTTAAGATTAATTTTGGGTTAGAAACCGTGAATAAAAAGATTATTATTTTTTGAAAGTGGTTAAATTGTCTTGGCATTTCAGTTTAATTATTCCTGTGGTATATTGGCTGCTTCTGCCCCAGGGCCAGGACACAGAATCCAAAGCCATGCTGTGGACTTGATTCAGACTCTAGACCTCCTTCTGAGGTTTTGATATAGGGATTTGTATCCATGATTATCCCTCTACTCCTAGTCAAAGTAGAAACYCTGTTTGAAAACTCAGGGCTGCTCACCTGGCTTCTGTGTATGTATGGCTCCTGAATAATATCAAAACAGTAACTGTCATGCTGGGTAAACTAAAGCTGCGTATAGGCTATGCATAGGGTAAGGTCCCACTTTTATATCCTCCTGGGTCYTTCCAATTGGTAGTTTATGGTGTATCCTTACATGAGGGATGCATATAAGCCATCATGTTTAATGACTATCAGTGCATCAGTCCTCCATCAAAYAGTTTAAGCCCTTTCAAATCCTATTGCCTCTACAACATCCTGCATCAATGAATTCCACAGTWTCAATTATGATGAAAAATCTTTTTTTCTGTTTTTAAACTAATTTATCAGATTTCTTCACCATGGCTCCTTGATCCTTGTGATGAAAYAGTAAATAATAATATTTTATCCGTAACACTCAGGATTTACATCTTTCTCTCTTCATTCTCTCTTCTCTGAGCTGAAGATAACTAGTTAATACAACTTTTGTCACTGCTACAGAGTCCTTGTGTGGCTCTGCTCTTCAATTTCTGTGCATGTGAGATGAGAACAATACTCCCTACRCCATAAGATAATTGGTGCTTGTAAAGAACTTTAGAACTATTATACAGAAAAGGTGTTATCGTAGCGTTCAAAATGCTGCATATAAATTAATTCACAAGTATRCATACGGGTGACGAGTATAAATTTGGTCATTCTCATTCACAAATCGCTTTTCTTACAAAATATAGATATTAATTACAGGCATCAGTTTTTGCAAACATGGTCATTATTTACTAGAAAACACTCCCAAAATTATCTTGGCTCTAAAATATGAATATTGCTATGGAAGAAAGTATACAGTGAGCCCATTCAAAACATTAATTGGTATTAACTGAAAGAAAAGTCCCCCACACCTCCTTATTCATTGCCTTGCTCATGAATCACRATTCATATAATGCATCTATCATTCCTGGACCAAATGAAAGAGTGATACAAAATACTATGTAAGTATTTCTAAAGTCATTTTACCATAATTAAATTTTGATTTGTCTCTTTCAAATCTTTTTTTCCTTGCTAAATCTTTGAAAGAGAGATTACTGTAAGTAAAGAGTTTAAATGGCAACTTTCAAAGTTCTACCAGGTTCTCTTCTGAGGAGTTTGTTTATAGCTAGTTTCTTAATCTTTAAAGCTTGTTTTTCCCTTTCAGATTGTCTATTCAGATCGCTTTGTTTTAGTTAATGTAAATATTCCAGCAAATTTCAGAACCAAATAGTGATGAATGTGATTAGAAGCAGAGCTTTCTTAAGTAGTATGAGAAGATCCTTTATTTCAGCAGGGGAGATATATCACCTCTGTTGCAAATTATATCATGCTGACAGAGTGAAATGTACTGTAACCTGATGAAAAAAGAACATGATCTAACTGTATTGATACAGGAGGAAAGAAATGCACACAGTGTTCAAAACAAGTATATCAGGAAGAGTTCGGGGTTTTTTTCTTGTTTTCATTTTCTGAAGCAGATARTGAGGTAATTGTTTCTCTGGATAGAAAAGTACAGCCAGTGCCTGGTTGATAGGTGGGTCTTATTCATTTGTTCATTAATTGATGGTTTACGGTATATGTAACAGGGACAATCACAGTAAGAATGATGAAAAGCCATCTCAAACAGAAAACATTACAGGATCCCATCTTGTGAAACTGTACACTGAACACTTTATAAAAACCTTTTTTCAGGGGAACAGATGGATTGTTTACAGGCAATAATTAAGACCATGTCCCTTCCCTAAAATGCTTTTGATGTCAGGGCCAAATTTCATTTACTGTTACATCAAATCTCAGATTAAGTCATTATCTACTTCATCCAAGCGAACAGAGACAGTCTGGATTAATATAGGGGTTGTTGGAAGGAATATCTACTTAAAATACATGTATAGCAACAGAGAAAGGAAAGGCCAATGGTGAAAAGCAATTATCTTTGAGCACTAATATGAAGCAAAATTATTTGGGTCTGTGGTCTTGTTTGATTCTTTGCTGGATACACTGGTTTGCTGAATAGATCCCAGAATAAGTTGCAATTCAGAGACCCAGCTGCCCATACGAAAATCTGTTGAGATTTCCTGAGGTCAGGCAGGGGGGCTGTGTTCATAGACGGTTGCTCACGTACAGGATTTTACAAATATGTAAATAAGATCATTTACCATTGATGCATGTTAGAGGGCATCACCATATWCAAACGGATGAAAAGAGAGTAGCTTGAAGTGTTGTCTTGTTTACACCAAAGCGGGCTGTCCTTTATCACTCTTCTCAAAGATTGTTTGATATTGCAGTTGAGGCTAAAGCTTCTTGTATAGACTCACTGTATTCAATTTAAAAAAGTAGTTTATCTGCCAAAGCAAGTTCTTTTTGAGTCCTGCAGTCGTTGACACTGCCAAACCTGTCTGTTTTACTGCTCCATCACTATACTCTTCATTCTAAGCCATTGCTAAAAACATATTTCTACTGAAGAAACCCATTTCCAGCTGAAATAGAACACAAAGCTTCCACTATGCTTACTTTGTAAGCGTAAGTACCTATTTTTCAGATCATCAGGTGCATCAATAAATGCACCTACTGTTTCTAAGTGTTTGTTAAACCAATACTTAAGCTGGGCTTTGAAATGGCAGAAAATTGCATGTTGGATTTATCTTTAAGGGGGGTGGCGGAGGGGACAGAAAGAAAAAGCATTGTCTAGTGTGTGAATAAAAGAACAAGGAAGCTTCTTATTTTCCCATCGCTCATTTTTCAAACACCAGAGGTTTCAATAAAGATGGAATGAAACGTCCAATGGACCCTATGATAGTCTTGACCAGATGTGTTAAATCTGAAATTTATCCCAAAATTTGAGTGAGGAAGAATGTGCTTACCCACATCTAAATTTTTGCCTATAATTTCAACATGTAGGTTTTACATAGCATTCTTTTCTTCTTGTTCTAAACTGCCATGAAATGTTGCTGTACTGATATGACTATACACTGTTCCTATCAAAGTAAAATCTCTGCTAACTTCGTTGATTATCATTTGTTCCTGAATGGTGCTGTCTTTCACCGCATCAATAGTGAATAGTTATCCCTACACATTAGCTTAAGTTTTCCAAGTTTTTTTTTTTAAATTAGCAAGTAAATGAATATATATGCCCTATGTTGTTACTGTCAATCTTAGAAACATGTGTAGGAACAAAAATGTTTTAGAAAATAATTTAAAAAATTAAGTATTTTTAAAATACTTTGCAAAATGGCAGGAAGGTTATTTTTTTTTTTTTTTACTGTTAAACTACTCAGTTCTGTATTACCCAAATGATCATTTTCTGCACTTGTATAAAACAAAAATAGTTTTGCTCTTAAAAGATGAGATTTGGCACTTAGGGCAAAATTTTCCTCTCCAATCTGCAATGCAGATGCCTTCGCCGCAGAGCAGATTTCAACTGCCTTTCTGCATTCATTTCATGCATAAAACTTCCACTGACGTCTATGGGAGCTCCATGCATGGGCTCCGTTCAGACAACACAGAACAGGCCAGAGGGAAGAATATTCCCCTGATTTACRTTGAATGTCCAGGACCAAAATCTAGACGAAGACTGAAGTTGTGCTGGTAGTAACAATTTTAAGATGGTTCTTATATGATCAGAAAATTTTCTTGGAACAGTTGCGAACAGGCTGTGGTCTGTTGGAGAAGCTGATATTTTGGGGAGGGTTAGCACAGTTCTGTGACTAGTTTCTCTTCTCTGAATCGAACAAGAGACGATAACTCTGCAAACCTACTAGCTAAAATTTGCATTAAAAACAAATCATTGYGGTCCTGGTTATGTGCAGGGCTGTTACCAGCATGCAGGAAGAATTCATTTCCCCACACTGCTGCCTTAAAAATGTGTCTCCTTCCATTAGCAGCTACGCTGGCGGGGTTGGCTGGTGAATCTCACTACCACTGTCCCTCCAACCCATCCCTTCTCTCACGTGACTAAGGCGATAACGAGCAAAAATTCTACAGGGAGGAGACCCTCAGGATGAAGTGAATATGAATTCTTTTGGTATTTGTACAGAGGAAGGTAACTTTTCCTTCCCCTGTGTAGGAAGAATGTGTTAAAGCTAGTACCAATTGCTGTTTCTGTGTGCCTTGAGGCAATGCAAGCAGGATTTTCTCTTTAAATCACTGCTAATTAGAATGAGTAAATCTAACGAAATAGCAGCAGTGAATATTAATTGAAATAAACCCCCARATCTCACCTAGATGTATTTTGAAATTTTCTGTTGTTTTTTGTCTGTAAAGAGTCATACAAATACATTTATGTATGTGTGTCCATGCCCAAGAAAGTGTGAGAAAGCAAATAAAAAATCACAGACACCAGGGAAAATGTATTTTGGTAGAAATTTCCAGCAGAAATATTTATTCAGCCATGTTCAAATCTATTTCCTTCTTCTCCCTAAAACACTGTATTTGAGAAAAAGAGGGGGGAGAAGACAGTCATCTAGTTCAGATTTCCATGCCAGATGTGGCAAGTAGTTAAAAATACAGGGTGAAATTTTGAAAAATAGTTTTTATTAAAATGAGACCTGAGCACTTAGCAGTCCTACTGAAAATGAGTGGGGCTTGGACACATTAGTCATTCTTGAAAATGGTATTTTAGTAGTTTTGAAATGTTATTTCTCCTGTTGCAAGGACTGAAGTTGGTTCAGGGGAGCTCATGAGACAAATCCGCAAYACTTAGATTCGTCATGCATTGCGAACAGAAGAAAGGGCTGAATCCATTTCAGAAAGTTCTTCTGAATCCAGAAGAACTGGTGCCACAAATGGTTGCTGAGCGCAGTTGCTTGCATTTTTCCAATAACAAGATCTCACCCTCCTGTCAGTCTTGTACACTTTAGTCTCCTTTGATTTCATTGAGGCCAGGCACATAGCTTACTGTCTTGGCAGATCCAATCACTAGATATAGTGATCTTAATGATAAAATATAAAAAAACAAAAGCAAAATGGATATATTTTACCTGCGTTTAAATGGTGCAGTAGAAGATTCTTTCACCTAATTGCAACAAAGRCAGTTTCACACAGTAATTACACTAGATGGGATTAAGGAGAATAAAAATCTTTTCTGAAAACAGATATTATAACATAAACCCATAGAATTTTTGTAATATAGGAAGAATAGAAAGACTTTCTTTGTGACTTATTACTGGCTTACCACTTAAATTTCTGGCTGACTACTTAAAATTAATTTCCTTTATAGAACAGAAAATGTAAAATATAGTGTCACATACACATTTGTCTGGAATTTTAATCTTTAGGGATATTGTTTTTAAATTTCTTGGATGGGACAAAAGGCCTTTCAGTTTAAGTGCTTGACTTGGTTATACGGTTTCTGTGTTTGGTTGTTTCTCCATAATTTTTTTCATAACCTTGAGCAAGTCACTTAATACCCACATTTCATTCAACCCCAAATTGGATGCCAAGAGCTGCAACCTGCCTGCTAACTTTGCCATCTTCATAGACTTGAAGAGAAGCCACAGTAAGAAAGAAATTGAAAGATTAATTAATATCACTTTTTCTGGCATTAATCATTCACTCAAATAATTATATATAAGATACAATGGGATTAAATGGTCAATGTTGATTTAAATATGTGAGGTGGATTTTTTTAAAAGAGGAGGTGCTGTCTCAACCTCAAGAAAAGGTTCTGAGAGGTATTGCTTTGCTTACGTGATTTATATGTATTTTTTTTAAATGCATTATTGATCTTTTCCATTCAGTGGCAATGCTGAAAGAATCAGYATTATCCTTTTTAATTATAAAATAGTACAAAAGGGAACACAATTATTTTAAACCTTTCCCTTTTTAAGGTGTAATCAACACCAAAGCTAGAACACATTTCAGACCATATATTCTGCAGTTGGCAAAGTTGTCAGTTCCAGTGCCSCCAAACCAGCTCGGAGCTGTCTTGTCTGATACTCCAGGACAGCCTATCTCCTGTGTAATAAATGTAGTGAAAATCCTTGTGATCAATGTCTCTACTAGTGCATGTTTTCCCATCCCCTGCCTGTTACTGCATTACACAAGAAATCTCCAATTTAGCCTCTAATCCTGGCAAGCATTTCTTGGACCATATCGCTATCCTTTCATGTTGGCCAAGTTTAAAGGGGGAGAAGGAAGAGGAKAAAGATTAGCCAGCTGCTTTTAAAACCCATCAGTGCATACTGTATTTACTGAGATGGGTAATAAAGACAAGCTTTGGTCCTCTTGTTTCCTTTTTGGATAAAGACCGTGTTATGTTTGGGGAACAGAGATCACGTTTTCTTGCACTTGCGTCTTGTGATTGGTGTATTGCTTAAAGACTATGAGGAATAAACTTGTGCTCCAAAGGAAGTTGGCAATAAAGTTTACTCTATAAAAAGAAACCTGCAGTTAGGATACAGTTTCCTATTCTGAGTCAAAGCAGGGTGTCGAGTCAGAAATTCCGACCCAGCGGGTCAGGAAGGATTCTTGGACTGAAATGCGTTCCCTTCCTTTCACCCTTTTGGCCCAAGTCCCACTGGGATTACTACTCAGAATTATTTTATTCAATTCACTGTGTGACTGGTGCTTAATGTGAATACATACTGTGTTTTCCCYGTGCTGTAGCTTCTCTTCCTGTCTTAACCGACTACTCTTGTTCCTCCTCTACATACCGTGCACATGGCCACTTTCCCCCCATCCCATTTAGAAGACTTTTTTATACCTAAAACACAGGAGATGCTGAACTTTACCCTAGACTGATGAAGATAACTGCTCTKGCTGTTTCCAGTGCCCTTGCTCGTGGTATTTCACTTGTAAAAGAAAAACACCCAATGAACTTATAAGCTATTTGGATAGTGGTTTTATTCCATACTTATTTTTTCATTAGAATTATTTTGAGAAGGACACACGACTTTTTAAATGAAGATTTTTCTTCTCCTTTAAAAAAGCTTCGAACATTTGAACAAAAGCATGCACTTTGTTTCCGTATCATCATATTTACAATAAAGACAGTGCACGAAACGTGACAGTTTGTTCTGTGGTTTTGTGGGCATATTTGTATTAGGAACTTTTCTCACCTGTCTTTCTCTGCTAGTATATATGCTTGGCAACCTAGGTGGAGAATAGGAAATATTTCTCATAGCTGTCATTCTCAAGTGGTACTGACTCCAAAACACCAGGTCAACAAAATAGTATAAGAAACCATAAATTATATATGTCATGTATAACATGTGGTTCTGTGATATTCTATGATGTGAAGAAGTGAAAATTTCAAATCTGCCTAGAAAGAAGGCAAAATGTAAAATGAGTGAATCTCTTGTAGAGATTGTAGAATAGCTTAAATTTGATTAAATGGAGCTAGTAGGACATACTTACCTGGATGGTTTTACTGAGTTTGATCATTTATTGTATACCATCCTCCTGGTTTTCTTCCCCCCAAGGGTACACTAAATGAACCGATGAYGTGATTTCTTTCTCTCCACCATTATGCAAGCAGCACATGCTAAGGATGAGATGTTCAAATGTAAAGGTAATGCTGTAATTAGCAAAGACAATAGGCACCTAAAAAAGAGAAGAAAGTCTAAAAGGTGAAACAACATCTTCAGAAAGGAAATTAATTTGTAGGCAAGTGAAATTCATGAGATGAGCAAATTCACTGACGTTTTAGTGGTTCTGTGGATCAAAGTGCGTGCTTTTGCAAAGTGCCTTGTGTGATGTCATTAGGTAAAGCAGTAAGTGGTAAAACAAGGCAAAATAAGTCTGTGCCTTAATCATTGGGCTTTAATAATTCTCCTACTCTTTTGCCCAATGTAKCTTTCACTCTGCTACACACTGGACTATCATCAAAGGATGGGTGGAGAACACTCCACCTAGAACACCCTGTAATTTAGTAGTTAGGTCATTTTCGTGGGAGATGTGCGTTTGAACCTCCTGAGGCAGATGTCTCCTACTTCCTTGTTACTGTATTAAAAGGGGACATTACCCCAGCATCTTAAGAGAACATTTTCTAAAAGGATGACCTCAGGTACCTAAACTTGAGGAGAATGTACTYGGCTGGGGATCCAGTTCTGTGGAAGGTGAGCAAAGGTGACCATGAAGATCAGCAGTTTGAGAACCCAGAGGTATACAGCCTTACTGAAGGACGWGACTTCATACATTTGCCTTGCTTCAGTGTTTCCCACTGGCTGGGCTAGGAGCAGCATGTTGTCTCTGCGACTGGCTTGCTGAGGAACCAAACTTTCTTCATGAACGTATGTGCTGAACACCGTTCTGGGGGAACAGTGCCTTCCTTTGGACAGGATGGTGCGTCAGCCTAAGTCCATTGTAAATCTRTCCCTCAGTGCCTTTCCCGTCAGATTAACACCTCTGGCAGCTCTCASGTTTAGACCAAACCAACCAAATATGGTGTTCAATTCATGCCATCACCTCAAGCTCTTGATCTTTTTCTGCTTTTTAACAGGAAGATATGAAGTGGTCGGGAATCAAAGATATATTATTCTAGGTTGACTCGACACATGTATAAAGGACAGAGTGTTTGGATAATGGAGAATGTAGCTCTTATTTTTCCTCAGCATGAAAAAGTCTGAATCAAAAATCCAATGCCATGCTGCAAAGCCTATCTCAGGTTCCCTTCCCACTCAAGACAGTGGCAGTTGTTTATCTTTCTTATTTCTCATTTGCTGTGCAATAGCCTACATGGCTTCAAACTGTGAGAGCGAGCAGGGAATGGCAGTCTTCCCTTTTCTGCTTTTGCTCAAACACATGCAGGTTATTTTAGATGATGATTCCTTTGCAGGAGAAACAATGAACTGTATGAATCAAACGTTTTCACAGCAGTTGAAAACTATAGCTTGGCAACGAAGGAGAGCGGGAAAACATTAAAGACAATGTGGTAATAACAGGCACAGGGAAGAAAGAGAGAGATGGGGTAGAAGATAACAGGGTATTGGGTAGAGCACACAAGCTAAACAGGAAAAATTAGATGAGGAAAGGAATGTGAAAAAATKGGGTGGTAAAGATTGAGAAATCTATCTTGCGAGGTAAGCAAGCTGTGGTGTCTCACTTTGAAAAAAGGGAAGGTTAGAACTGTTGACTGACCTCTGATGAAATGTAGCATGTATTTTCACAACATCTTAATAATGGTAGTAAAGTAATTATATTTCATAATGGTCTGAGAAATGGATACTTCTAACACTGATTTCTAGCACTCTTACTTGCTACTGTACCTGCCAGGACACCTTACTCCTTGGAATAGGATACACTGATGCTCTGTCTTGCAGGGGTACTGCAGGTGCCATTCGTTTGTCTTCCATGGGGCAGGCCATGCCCAAACTTCAGATTTTGTGGTGCTTTTTAGCTGAATCTCCATTGGAATCATATGTGTCCTTAAGTGCCTATTTATTTTATCTGAGGTACGCTTACGGAGGTGAAAGAAAAGGTTTGGTGTCCAGCACTTAGAACATAATTGAAATTTCATGGCTTGAGGCTTTCGTGTAATTTGTTCAAGGTCTTTAAGGCATGTGGCCAAACACAGCTGATCTGTGTTTTGGTTGTACAAATGTCCCTGTATTGAAACCTGAAGAGGGGATTTTTCCCTATTCTTATCCTGGAAACTACTCTTAAATCTGTGTCAGACAGACTTTTGCAATGGCTCCTCTATGTATTCAGAGACAGACTTACAGCTGGTTGTGGGCTGGGATGACCGTACTGCAAAACCCCAAAACCAACTGCATATTTCCCAAAGGCAAAGCCCGAAGACTCACAGTTTGTGGGCCCGTTTTTGTGGTGTGCTCCTGGTGAAGGATCAGACGGATAGCATTTGCTTCACAAGTGATACCAATGCACATGCCTAAGCACCACCTTTCCCACTGAGCACTACTTTCCTTTATTCCTCCTTTACATCACATTTGCCTTTTCTGTGTTATTTCTTTGGGTGCAAAGTCTCTTACGCACGGAGTCACTCCGTAAATCCTGCAGAGGATAGCCTTTTTTCCTCCTGAACCTGAAGGCGTAATGTCRCATTTCACAGCCACAGCCTTACTGTTCTGAAAACCTGCTGGTGACACTCACATGCGGTTTGCCCTGTAGCTGAATTAACCCAGGTCTGTAGGAGACAACCACAGACCTTGAGCTACTCCGCATTTCCCTTGYGCGATACCTAAGCCACTTTAAAACACGGCAAATTTATAATGTGTGGTGTCATCTCACAGACTCTGCCAATGAATGTAAATGGCATAAAGAGCATGTGGAACAGATGGAATGAGACATGCACGTAAAGAATTAAAGTATTTGTGAGGGAATTTGGCARGGATATTGGAATGCTTCAAGCACTGTGTACGGGGGTGGAGGGAGGGAGACCAGGATGAGTTGTGGGGGGCTGTATGCTGGTGATCCATTCCTTTTACAAACAATACGTGACCTATTTCTGAAATCATGCTAAACACAGCAACAAATATTCCTTTTTTCCCAGCTTCCTTCAGGAAGCTTGACAACTTCTTTAGTTGGAGAAAATGTTTCCTTGAGGAAGAGCTGTGGGTTCTYTGGCTCTTCATTGCAAATATTAGAGCAAATGAAGTATAGCAAAGAGAAAAAAGAAAGCATGGGTGGGAATGGAGTGACTTGTTACAGTCAGTAATAGTGCACTTACCTGTGCTCCACGCGACTAAGCRGTGAAGAAAGTATTACACTAATGCAGTTGTTAAATTTACTTACATGAAATAACTTAGGGTTTTAACTTCAGAATCACCTTATGTATTGACTTAGTCTAATTATTTTAAAAGTGACTTTTTAGGAGATTTTATACACACACACACAGAGTGAGGTTTTTTGAGTGGCTCACCAAATTGGAAAGGAACAGGAAGAAATTTTATGTAGAAGTGACATAAAGAAAAGCCACTGGAAAATGGAGTATAAAGCAATAGGCTGCCTCATCGTGGACTTCTGCAGACCCTTTCCTTTTGCAGTTCCTCTAAGCAAACTTGGGGACCAACATTTTTGATCAGCTCATTGCATAACCTTTTTCTTGGAAAATACATCTGGAAATTCGTGATCATAGCTTGGATCTGCTTTGAGTGTAGCCTTGCAGGGAGCTGCTTGATCTGCCGCATGCCACTGGTGACACATTCACACAGATTATGGTGACATCCCTATCGTCAATCCTATTTTGTAATCTTCAGTCATCCTTTCTCGGCGAGGGGTCGTAGAAGCCCTAAGCCTGTGGATAAATGTTCTTGTTCACTGCTCTGACAAAACGTCTACATTCATACATGTGAAAGGAAGGTTTCTTCCAACCACAGGAAAAGCAGATACATTAACTGAAAAGATTTTTGAAAGAAAAAAGTGACACTTCTTTGAGCAATGCAGACTAGCAGTCTTAGGAATAGGTAACACCTGATGGTTTTCATTAAATCACTAACATAGCTTCTAGTGGTGCTACTGGACTTTAAAGGAAGCCCACAGCCAGTTAGTTTGCCCAAAAAGAAATCCTGAAACAACGACGTGAATAGAAGAGACAAGTCAGGTTTCCCTTGATAATCATAAAGGGCTCAAATTACCTTCCTTTCCATCCCCAAAGGGGGCATAAATACTGCATTTATGAGRTTGTTTGCGCATGACTAATCTATTTCTACTTGCTAATTGTAATGACTAATGCGTCTTACAAGACAAATATTAGCTTGTAATAATACCTGAACAAGTAGATTTATAAGCGTTAAGCAAAAATACAAATAATTAGCAGAAGCTGACTGGTATTATCTTCTAATTAACTGTAAAGACACTTTCTATTTGGAAGAAAAAGTATGAAGATTTCTCAAGAAGCTGTAGAAATAACTAGGCCGAGCTACTGTTCTCTTGAAAAAAAGCCAGTAGTCAGGTAATGTTTAATTTTCATGGGAGCTGAATTCAGTCATACTTCCCCCACTGACGTCAGTGCAAGAAAAGCACTTTCGGCCTGTTCCTACCTGCTGAGACCATATGTCCACTGGGAAGAATTTGGCAGACGTCTCTGAGTAGAAGTAATTACAAGAGACAGGATCCGTCCAGATAGCACAGGTCAGGAGTTATTTCTGCACTSCCCGACTAACTGACCACTGCTCACAGAAATTGCTCTGAAAGAATGTTGTTGACCAAATGCTAGGTTTGATACATACAATATTTTTGACTTGGGCTGTTGTGCTTTGTTTAAATAGAACATTAAAACTCTGCAGTAATGGTACAAGTGATGTATTAAAGTGAGTTCTCTTTAAGTGAGGTGGAACGTCAGAATCATTATGGAATGTATCTCTGAATTTTTGCAGTTGATAGACACACATAACGCCAAATTGATTTTCTAAGTGTTCAGACATAAAGTTTGTGTACAGGTTAAAGCACCGCAGCTCATATTATATTTGAAAACTGGATTTAAAGGAACTCTGTTGACTTTGATACCTCYTGAGTGCATGCTTGAGTGCTCACAGGGTATCATTACCTCAAAAATAGTATTCTAGAGTAACTTTTTATGATAATAATGTAATCCTTCACTGAAAATCTGTRAGCATTACCTAAAATATTTGACCTATATTACAGACAGTCATCCAGAAGCCAATTGGCTTGCCTAAAACCACAAAGTGAACTGAGGATAATGCTAGAAATGTTATCCATCTCTCATGCTCCCAATTCCTTTCCTCAGTTTTGATATCTTCCAGATTTTTAATATTCTGATAAGTGATCATAATATTGCACACCRAGAAATAGGATGGGGAAGCTCCCCTTTTGGCAGGTATCACAAGTATACGTGAGTGGTGTGCCTAACTCTTCAGCTGCAAATAATTGCAAGGCCAAACTGTAGACTGGGAATGWGCTCAGCCTGCAACTCAGTGGTCTGCATCCTGTTGAACCTTGGTAAAGATTTAGTGTATTTACAATAGTGAACAACAACAAAATAACGATTTACGTGCATTCATACAGTCCATCATACCTGCTTAATATTAAGAGACCAAACTAGAGATTCAGTAGAATTATTACACCTAAGTTTCTCATTTTACTCAAACTATACAGCTATGATTTTAGTTTATATTTTACACAAAATATTTCTTCCAAATACGAATTTGGAACACCAACTGTGTTTTGTCAAATACTGTATTAGCYTGGAGTTCCAGAACAGAATTTAGACACCACAGTGTGCCGCGACTGGTAGCTTTGTCAATCATTTAAAAAAATCTGTTAGCAACACTCACTATACTTCTAACTTGAAAAAACGCCACAT
The DNA here is from genome assembly GCA_030449065.1 of Oceanodroma leucorhoa. Lineage (NCBI taxonomy): Eukaryota > Metazoa > Chordata > Aves > Procellariiformes > Oceanodroma > Oceanodroma leucorhoa. The sequence goes on from JASVER010000064.1 coordinate 2,163,195, forward strand.
TTCAGAATAAGTTTGTATCCGTAAAGCTCCAACAAATGTGAAATAATCAGCAAGTACAAACACTACTTGTTTCCTAATATGAGTAGAAGGGTTTGTTTAAATCAGCAGGGTTGATCTTTGCCCAAGTTAGGTCCATGTGCCAGAAAGCTGAAGGTCATCCCTGATTAGACTAAAACAGGATCAGCTGCGGCTTCAGGAAATGCAGTTGCTAATACGAACTACTGCCTCTTRGTCAAAGTGGGCAGCGGAAGGTGAACCACGGGAAGGCAAGGACAGCTGCTTGTTCAGGACCAGAAAGCACGCTCCTCTTGTGACCAGGGCATTGGTACTCTTTCCATCTGGCTTTGCAAATCCATTCAAATTTTTAATTGCTCTTCTGCACAAAATCTCAGTCAAAGGATTTKCAGCAAAAATTATCGGCTGAGTTGATACGTAGGTATTAGTTAGGTTGTATGTCTTAAATGAGGCCAAGAGGCTTCAGTCTCCACATACATAGAAAAACAGTAAATATCACTGTGTAATTAATTTCATTATTTGTCAAGCAAAGACAACCATTTCAGTTTCTTCCTGAAATGAGTGTCAGAAAAATCCCAAAAAGCAATATTCACTGGGCTGCAGAAAAACAGAAGGATGAACAGATATCCCTAAGCTTGCCTCACAGTCTGAAAGATAAGTTCCCTTTAAACAAACATTTTGAGCCACGGCTAGTTTCTTGAGTAATCAAGAAAGCAGCTGATAAAATTAAAAGCAGTTGAAATATTTTATTATATATGAGTATAATTTCTTATGAGRCTAATATTTTTAAATTTTTGGTAGTAGGAGTGGTAGTAAAATAAATAGGATTTGCTCCGTAATTCCTTTTTAAATTRGGGCTTGTGAAACCTTACAATCTCAGAGAAATTAGTTGTTTCATTTAATAGGGCTTGGAAYCAGGGATATCAACACAGGGCATCTATGGAAGTCTTGTGTTTCTTTTATTCCTTTTCATAATTTAAGCAAAAGCTTTCAGCATAACATTTATCTGCAGTTGATGGATCACTGAATGTTTACAACTGAAGAAAATGAGCATCAAAGATATCCAGTGAATTATTTTAATGGTTGGATCATTCACAGAGCAAGCTTCACCTTTCGTATCTTTTATTTTCTATAAAAATACAGTTTATATGTGTTTTAAAGACAGAATTTAGCTATAGCTTATTATTTGCTTTGATTTACATTTCTTCTAACTGAGCTGTAAGTGAACTTGACAGCTTTGTGGCCAAAGGGAAGTCTGATACTAAGGGCCAGAACAAAAGGGYCTTAATGAGGTCAGAGTGGTAACAGAATGTAAAACAGAACATTTCTTATTCAATCTCATTATTACTGATAAGCCTCCAGTGGGTCCTCACTAGCTGTTCATACTGCCAGTTTGGAATGGGGTGGGGGGAAGGAAAGACAGAAGAGAGAACAGGCATAAACTGTGAATTAAATAGAAATTATTACAAATACTGAAATGTGTGTGCCTGCTCATGAAATGCATGGACATAGCCTTTGCATTTTTGTGAGTACACCTGTGACTGACTAGCTTGTTTAGTTTTTAGRTGAGTTATTTTCAGGGATATGAGTCTAAACCTTAATCTCTCTTTAAATGGTGAGGTCCGTGACAATGRCGTCTACTTCAAACTAGTTTCTGGACATCTCGTAAATGCTCAGTGACTGCTTGTTTTGTCCAGGATAGAGCAGGAACAGCTGCACGCCCCTCTTCAGATCCAAAATTTGTTTGATGTTTTGTTCTCGTATCGGTTTGCAACATAACTTTTTAGCCTCAGAAATCTAGAAGTACAAAATGTGGGAATGCAACAATGAGATATACTTTGAAGGGTAAGAAAAATATATCTAGAGGAAAGAGGGGAGGAAAAATTGGCAATTCAAATGTAATGGTGCCTATAAGGACTTGGAACGTGAATGATGGATGTATGTACAGTGAAATATAAAAAATTATCCCTTACTGACAAAGAATCTGCACACTGGTTGCTAAACGCGTGAAGTTCTAGAGCTGTCGTCTAGAAAGAGTTTATCATACCTTTTCAGATTGTGGTAACTGTTTCCATATATCCGTATAGGAATGCTCTGTCCRAGGCTTTGATGGCGTGGGTACTCTGTTGTTCTGTCTTCTAAAGGATCCTGTTTTTCTTTCTTCCAACACTGTGCAAAAGTGTTTACGCCAGAGTACAATCAAAAAAGCCAAGCAATTATAAGGATCTGTCAAAGTCAAAAGCAAGAAGAGCTTTTATTCACTTATAACTGCAAGATCAGGCCCCAAGTATAATTCCATGTCATCAGTATAAAAGCAAAATAACCTGTAACTGAGAGTTATCAGCTCCTTTTTCCAGATCRTAATGGTAGCACAACATTTTAAATTCAAATCTGTTTGGGTTTTTTTTTTTTAGTTTCTTCATAGTGCTTCATTTTGTGGATTGTGGTGTCCATTAGATGAACTTTAAACTACAGCTGGGAAATTGCACAGTTTGCAACAAGAGGAACAATAACTCTGGAAAAGAAAGRATGAATATTTGAAGGGGGAAGAGTTGGAAGATAACAGAAGACAAAGAGAGCAAGCTACATTAGTCCAGGCTCTAATGTGGTCAGTGATTACAGACCATAAGCCATAGTTTTTATTCATCTTTTTTGTAACAGAACTTGAGCATGACTTAAAAAAAAGCAAAGATTTCTTAGGGCTTACAACAAAATCTTTATCTTATCTTTTCCTGCCACAGTAAAGGAAAATGATTTTTAGAATTAAAAAAAAATTGTGGAGTGATGTACYTAATTTGCCATTTGCCTATACTTTTACTACACTTTGTCTAGAAAGGCCATACTGTCCCTGGCAGATTTTTCTTCTGTTTTAATTTTAAGCTGCAAAGTAAACCTTGTAAGCTTGGCAGGAGAAGTCCATATATATTTCAGGGCAATATTTTGCAATTCTTGTTTTTACAGCCRTAAACACCTTCTAATGCCAAAGGGGAAGAGGACTTTAATCCAGATAAAATAAGATTCTTAAACACTGAAAACTGTACTCAGATTTATGGGCCAATTTTAATATTTGAGCTCCGATGCCAAAAGCTGCACATTCCACATGTGCAGCATGGGGTGTTGCCTGACTGGCTGCTTCCAAGGTCATAGCACATCAAACTACATCACCCATCCAGAGTTACCCTAAAATCTATTCCAAAAAATAAACTTGGAGTTTTGTTCTCCGAATGTGTTTGCCAAATGTTATTTCCATATTTACTTTGCCTTTTAGCCTTAAATATTTTCATTTTTTTTTCTTGTAGTATTTTTATCCTGTATCTTATTTAACACCTTTTAATAAGCTGAATTCTTACCAAGCGAGCACAACAACATCTGAAAGATGAAATCTATCTCTTTGATGGTATGAAACCATGACCCAACAGGCCCATCCTCTGCCTAGAGGGCTAGTCGGAGCTTCATGTTAGATTATTAAATCCTTTAGAAACTCAGGTATGTTTATTCATAATGCAAGGTATCTAGCCAACATCACAATTCTTTCCTCTTTTGAGTGCAAAAATAATTTACAATTAAAAAGTATTTGCCATTTTGCTCTGCCTAAATCATGCTCCCCTTTTATTCCTGAATAGTTTCAGTTGTCATTTGCTTCCTTCTGTTTTTCCAAATAGCTCATTTGCTTTGGTTCTACAGAATATTTAAATGAGAATTTACAATCGTGTCTCACAGAAACCAACAGGGCATGCTGATGCCCAAAACTGTTCCTTACCTCCAACTAAAAATAAACACGTTCCTTTGTCTTCCTTTGGTAGTTGCCTTTGCAAGGTCTTGCTGGCCAATTCACTCTGTGCTGAGACTTACACCACTTACACCTTAAGTTCTCAAAAGCCTCTGTGACACATAGAGTGTTCTCATTCTGTTTTTTTAAAAAAACAAGTGAAAACTTGCTACCACAGCAATAGTGTTTTGACTGTCAAATGGGACATCATTTATGGGACTGCCTAAAGCTTTATTTTTGAATCTTATCTATTACTATTTTCAASAACTTTTATTTTTAGGATTACATATTCTTGAAAGTAACGGTTTGCATTTTGCTATTTGCTTCATCCCTACCAGTTATACCTGAAATGTCATCTAAATATCACCAAGATGTGGGAAAGAAATCAGTCTGCTTCTCTGCTCCTGAAGTGTTTTTATCCTTCCTTCCAAAGCCRCATTTCTAGAGACCTTCCTTGTCTTTTCTTGAATCGGTTGCTGGCAATTTAAACTTCACATGGCCAATTTAGCCATCCTTTTTTCCTGACTCCCTCGCACTTCCCTCACTAGTAAAGGCACCATGCTACTAGTATGGCTACTAGAAGGCTACCTTTGGCGCCTGCCTTCCCTCCACTGTTCATTCCTCTGTTCATACCACTCTTCACTGCTCTCGCTCAGCTCCTGCTGCTACTTCGTCCACAACAGTAAGAAAGTTTACTCTTTCTAGACAGTAAAAGACCTTGTCTAGGCTCCTTTTGCCTGCTATGGATTCCTTTCCTGCCTCTCTTCTATCTTTTACAATCCAGAGAGCAAGGACCTACTAAGATAATTTGTCTGTTTTTTGATAAGAATATAGGAGCACTTTCTTTTAACTCCATGTACAGCTTTATGTCTGCTTCACCAGAGTAAGCTTAAATGTCTCATTCTTGTCATTATGACTCACCTATTGACTTGAACTTTTTCTCTTTTCACTTTCCTAATGATATGACCTTCAGTTAATCTAAGTCCTCTACAACAGTTTGCAGATTTCTTTCAACATTATCTTGTAGGTGTGAAAAACTTCCCCAAATTGGCTTTCCAGGTCATTTATCTTTCCTCAAACTGCTCCTTAATAGGTACCGTTAGTATAGTTTTCATATGAGCAAACAAAATAATTTTCAGGGAATTTTCATGTGTATAACTCTCAAGAGGTATGTTGAAACACTGACCTCTGCCATGTGTGTGCTTTTCGGAACCTCCACACAATCCTGACCCTGAAACAGTTGTGCCTTGTGAGAAGCCTGGTCATGAAAGTAGTCCCAGTGACATCAACAGATGTAGGCAGCTGAAGCTATTTATTTGTGAAAGGCATTTGCAAAATCCCTGCAGTATAACTACTGTGGGGTCTAGCGTCACATCTGGCGGTAGCCTACATTTGGTCTTTTCTTCACCCTGGAAAAGGAAAAGGAACAGAAACTCTGGGAAGTCCCAGCAGACTATGCCTGCTGCTGTTGATGGTCAAAGGACAATGCTTAGGTACTGGTGAATGGTAGCMCTGTAAAAATCTCAGATAGCGTCGGTTGGGAAGGTTTGGAGTCATATGGAATGCGTTTAACTTGCCTTTGTGCACCATAAAATAATCCATGTAATTAATTTTGATTAAAAATATACTTAGTTTCTATAGCTGTTTTCTATAGTTAGGGATGGTTGTGAACAGGCTACATGGATCTGTCTTGCAGTATTTATTGATAATGACGGTAAGCAAGGATGACTAATTCAAAGATCGCCGTCTAATCACTAGCAGGATTTAAAGTATGGGCCTCATGAACAACTTCTCTACAAACAAATCTTTTACTTACGTATTTATTTTCCTCTTAGATAGAAGTACCCATCCCTTTAGAAAATCAATATCTTGTTTTAAAACTCAGCTAATTTTTTATCTTTACTAGGAATGAATAAACTTAATAATGTAGCCATTCCTGTATCTTAATAAAATTAAAATTAAAATGTTAGTTTACAGGCAATCTGTAGATTATCAGTGTTAAAAAAACCCACTATTTAGTATGGATTTAATGTGTGAAAATTTTTTATTATTTTTTATGTTAAAAGTAGGTGCTGTTAATTTCTCCATGCCAGTGAACTAGTTTGGTTGTTTTGTTGGTTTTTTTTCCTCTTAGGTCTTCAATTTGTGGAAGTAAAGSTTTTCGGTTTAAAACCAAAATCATTACAGGTTCTTATTTATAAACACTTGAACAAAAAAATGTAATTACTGRATGAATTTAAAAACACTTAAGAAATCAATGCAACCTCATAAAAAGTAGACAATGAGACCACTGGAAACATACCTGAAATTAAGCTGTTCATCTGCACAATATTACAAGAACGAGSAATAACAAACTACATAAATCATGGATGAAGAACTTCTAAAATTCCTTGAGTTTTAGTAACTGCCAATGAAATTACTAACATTAGTAGAATTTATTTAAGAGCAACTCAAGAGCAGGGGGGAAGCAAAATTATTTTCTTTGTTGGTTTTTGATATGTAGAATAAAGACCATTTGCTTGTATTATATTCATAATTTGGGTCTCATACCATTCTCCCCTACCCTATCCTTTCCATTACTGGGTATTGTAGGCAACTGGAGAGGAAAATTTAGAAAACAGTAAAAATGACACTTGATTAAATTAGACACAAGACAATAATTACTTATACTGCAAAAGCTGGAATTCGTGCTAGTGAATAACCATAATGTCTAACTCAAATACGTGGAAAAATAGGTTTTACCTAGAAATGAGTTATCTTTGACATGAAATGTCAAACACTGCTTCTTTTTGACGCTGACAAAACTTGGCTGAACTCCATTTCTGCTACTGGTGTAAGACAGGCCAAACTCTCCATACCCAGGGCTGGGAGAGCCCTGTCTGAATCTAGTGCTCAAGCCAGTTGTATTCCTCAGGTAAATATTCTTTTCATAAACCGGAGGTACTTGAAAGTGCAGCAAAGTGGACATACTTTAAGACAAAGTAAAACCAAGCAACTGCTTGACATTCTGGCTTTGCTTTAGCCTCCTGACATCTTTGTTTCTTCCTCCATGTTTAGTTTGAAGCATAAGCAACACCTGCTGGTGAAAACAAAGTCTACAAAACTGCTGAGCCATCCTCCTGGAAGAACAGGTTTGGTCATTACTGTAAGCTCTGGGTAAGTTGTTCTAGAATAAAATGAGCTTGCCTATCGCTATTTGGGCTAATTTTGTAAGGGTAGGTAACTGGCTCCTTCCCAGAGTGCCTATCAGCTCTGTATGGTGAAGGCTGAGTGTGACCCAGCTGGTCTCCAGGAGCCTGGAAACTCCTTTCTGCATCCGAGTTTTGGAAYTGCAGCTCGCAAGTTAATACATTGGCAGAATTAATTAAGAAGTTCCTGTATCTTGGTGCTATGGAAAAATGGTTAGAGTAGAAACCCCAATGTTATTGTTCATGTTCATTGATGAATTTTTAAAATGAAGTAAAAGAAAACAGGGAATAAAACTTGAGTACCCTGTGTTGGGAAACACGTTCCGCCACATACCATCTAGGATAATTACGCATGAGCAAGTGTCACTTGTATATGATATCTGTAAGTGGAACAATTTCTGTTTTAAGTAACACTATTGTCAGAAGGCAGCAAGGGAACTTCCCTAGTTTGGTACTGTGAAGTGAATGATAAGACTGTAATGATTTATCTTGTCTATGATTACTGAACATAATATAAAGTCAAGTAACTGACAAACTGCTTAGAGAGATGCTATCTTTTTTCAGTTTAAAAACAAAATGAACTTTGCAATGCAGGGATGTGGTCAAAATGTTTGACCGGTAGGTAGCCTTTCATAGATGTGAGCAGCAACCCTTCAACTTCAGAACATTGACCCATTACAGGTAATTTAATTATACTAAAGGATTTTTAATTTAAAGAGTTGTTAACGTTCATAAYAATCCTGAAAAATGGCCAAAGCAGCACAGTGTGAGTATATTAACATTTCTCTCCATGAAAATGGATCTGAATCATGTGTTAGACCCCACATTTTCATGAGAAAATCAAGCATAATAAGTCATCTCTACTTGGAAGATCCAGGAAGGGAATGCTGGCAACTGGAAATACCATTTGGAGGGTAAGCAGCATATGGAAGAAACATGAATTCTGCAGTTTCTAATTCTGCACAGTATTGTTAGCTTTCTCTGGGATAAGTAATAATGTGATTCTCAATTTCAAAATATTTCTATAATAAGAAAATAATTTTTTCATGATAAGGGATGTTCTTTTATTCCAGAAATAGAATGGATACTTCATCAAAGGGTTTGTTGTACCCTAGGCGTCATTTAGTGATAGGATGGATAACTGATGCCGCAGTGTATTTACAAAGAACTGTACTGTTTTAATGCGGAAGGATGTGTTTTTTGCTTGGTTAATACATGTTGCTTGACATATTTAGAAGTGTCAGATYGCGTTCTCTGTTTGTAAGACTTGTTGCCAACAGCGAGGGGAGTTCCAAAGTGCTCCCCTGGTTCTGGATTGCCAGGCTGTAGCAAGCGATTTCTAGATGATGGTAGCTTGGCTACTGTGTCAGCTTTGCTCCTTACCAGTTCGGGGCTTTTACAGCATCTTGGTGCTACTTTGATTCTCCTCGATGAACTGAAGGAGGACAACAGTCTCTCCCTGGGTGAGTCTAGGCTTTCTTTGGCCGACTAATAGGTGTGAAAAAATAAATAAATTGCAATTGTAACTGAATGTGGATATTTAATTTCTGTTTGAAAACACTTTTCYTCTCACTAACACAGGCCCAGTCTTTGCCAGGCAGAATTCCTATTCGGTGTGACAGTGAAGGGAACGGGGCATGATGGATCGGATTTGTCAGACGAAGAATGCACGTGGTAAGAACACTGGTCTTRGTGGAAAATTGCTTTTGGCCTAAATTTTATCTATCGCTCTATGTACGTAATTTAGCTAAATGGCTGTGATGCTTGTTTGTGTTAGAGATTTGTTACTATGAGGTAAGTCCAAACAAACTCCATTCAGTCATTAGAATAGATGCTAATCTTAATTTATTATGAAGAAAGTAAATTGCAAAAAAGATGCCTAAATAAGATTAAAATCGTGATAAGGAAAGCTGCCATTGAGCACAGAGAGAGAACTTTTCCCACTGAATCAGATCATTAAAAACGWGGTACCTTTCTGTATTAAAGCTTAAGCTGAGTTGCTAAACAATCTTCATCTTTTAAGCAGCAATATTTGCTTTGTATCATCTGTGGAACACTCCTGTCAGTGAGAAACTCAGGCAGGTGAGCTTTAATCTGCCCAAGCAGGTCAGGCTCCCACTGGTTAGAATCAAAGGGTCATTACGAACAGTGAAAAAATTATTTGTTTTGAATTATATATTTTAAACCAAGTATTTAATATTTATTGTTTATTTTGTGTCTATCCTTTCTTCTTCTGCAGACCATGACTATCACGGGAATGAATTTCATTTGTTTATTTAACTCAGGTATTTTCGAGTTCCTTTTATAAAAAATAACTACACACAATGCCTTAAAAGCTGTTCCTGRTGGAGCGGCTGTTCCGGATGGTGGCCAAGCCGCGTTTCACGTGCTCTGCAGAACTTGGGGTTGAACTTGACTTTTAAAGGGCGGCTCGGGGGGGATGCCCCAATTTAAAAACGGGAGTGAATACGTTTTGAAGCCGGTTTTAAACTACTTKGAAAATTCGCAGGTGCTGCGGAGGAACCCGTCGGATGTTTCGCGGTGGCGAGCCGCCGCGCAGAGGTGAGGTGCGCGGACCGACGGGCGGGAGCGGGGCCGGGCACGGCCCGACGGCTCCGCCGCCGCCCCGAACAACTTCCGTGCGATAACGTTCGCTGGCGGCGAGTGCCCCTCTGCGCGGGGCGGCCGGGCCGGGCCGGGGGCGGCAGGAGGGCGCCGAGGGCGGGCGCGGCAGAGCCCCCCGGGCCGCCGCACCGGCAGCGCCAGCAACGAGAAAGTTTGTCCCGTCCCAGGAGGCGGCGGACGGGACGCGCTCTCCGGCAGCGCCGTCTGCGGCGGCCCCCGGCAGCGGCGCGGNGGGGTGTGGGGGGTCTCCCCGTGACACAGGCCTGGCTGGTCGCCATGGTAACGGGGGGAGGGTGTCGCTGGGCTGTTGCCATGGCAACACTGGRGGAATTCACGGTGACCTCATCAGCGGGGACTGATCCGGGGGGGTGTGTCCGTCACCCCCCCCGATGGGCTAATGGCATGTGATGAATATTAACGAGGCATATTAATATTCATGAGGCCCTTAGCAACCAGCCAGGACCKTAGCAACGGGGCAAGCCGCACCCCGCAGGCCATTCCGCCCTCCTATTGGCTGCTAGGCCTGTCAGTTCCGAAGAGAGGCGGGGCTAGGTATCCCTCGAGCTTTATTGGCTCTGCCCCGCCTTAAAGAGGTGGTTGTGACCGCTCATTGATCAGCGTTGCTGCCTATCACCCAATTCGGGGCTGTCCGGCCTCTCATTGGTTACCACCTGCTGCCAATCAGCAGGCTGCGGCGGGCTACGTCCTAGCGTCGGCTCCGATTGGCGTTTTGGCCTGTCTCTCAGGTGCGCGGCCGTTTATTGGCTGCGGCGGCAGCGCGGGGCGGGCCCGGGCGGGGCGGGCGCCGCCGCGGCGGAGGGTGGAGGAGACGAGAGGAGCCGGACGGAGCAGCCCCGGCCCGGCGTGAGCGGCCGCCCTGGCCGCCATGGAGGACGGAGTCTATGGTAGGCCCTGAAGGCGCGGGAGGGGGGAGAGGGGCCATTCCCCCCGCCGGGCCCCCGCCCTCCGGCGCGCGTCACGTGGGGCGGCGGCGGCCAATGGCGAGGCGAGCTGCGCCTGGCGGCCGCCATTGCTGTCAGAGTGGAGAGAGGCAGAGGCGAGTGTGTGAGGAGGAGCGGGTGAGCGGGGCCGCTGGGCGGGCAGCGCCAGGCGGAGGGGGGCGAGGACGGGCAGGGACAGTGCTCCCTCTCTGGGCCGGGGCTGCCGCCCGCCGCCCGCAGCACCGGGAGCCCCGCACGGAGCGTAAACAAGGCGGCGGCAGCAGCAGCGGCAGCAGCAACAGCAGGAGGAGGAAAACACCATCCGCCCGCAGCCAGCGGCGGCAGCAGCGAGGGGCGGCCGGGCGGGGAGGGGAGGGGACACGGCCTCCGCCGGCACGCGAGACAGCGCCCCCCGCCCGCCGCCGCCGCCACTGCCCGGGGCCGGGACCCTCCCCCGCCCCGCCCCGCCCGTGTCCCGCAGGGGCCGCCGCCGGGCCGCGGGAGGAGACCCTCCCCTCTCCTTCCCCTCCGCCCTTCGCCGCAACGTGTGCCCTGCCCGGGGGGGGGCCAGACCTGGACGCGGAAGGAGGGCCCCGGGCCCCCCCCC